>VYZV01007864.1:21756-42046 GCA_013401275.1 Pandion haliaetus | reverse complement strand
AAGGAAAGGGAGAAAACTGGGTGCTATTTGGGGTGGGTGGGGGGGTGGCAGCCCAATGGAGGTGGCCGGCAGCGTGGTGGGTCTCCATGGACGGTGACATGATGCGAGAGGCCATCAAGCCCCCGGGCTGGCCGGGGCGGGGATTGCTCACCAGTGCCCCAGGAGAGCAGCATCTGGTCGGGGCTTCTCCAGCCGCCTCTCCCTGGCAAGGAGGCAGGGAAAGGTGTTACTGCACCAAAAGTATCCTCAGTGCTGGGGGAAGGTGGCTGGTGCTGGGATTGCTCTTCAGCAGCCCTTTTCCCTGAGTCCTTTTGTCATCTGTGTTTGAAGGGAGGGTCAAACGCGTCGTGATTTGTCTGAGTGGTACCTCAAAGTCGGTGAAAGCGTGGTTCGGGGCGAGAGGTGTATTTCTCAGCAGCGGACACTTACGTGAAGCCGTACAGTAGGTGAGCTCTGCCAAGTGACTTAAGTTCCTGCTTCAGATGATGGAAAATCTGGGGTACAGGTGTCAAACCTTTGAAGCGGGAGTGAGAACATGTTTTGGAAGCTGAGAGAGAAGATTGACCAGTGTCTAGCTGTGTGGATGGCAACTAAAAAGGACTGACTGGACAAGAACAACCTCTGCAAAAGCTTTATTCTCCAACGATGAGTCAGAGGGAGCAAATGGGTTGCAAATGGGATGGCTTTGAAAGGAATTTAGTAATTTCGTCTCCAGAGGTGTGAGGGAGAAGCTTGTCTTTCAAGCAGGTACCTAGTTATGGTTAAAGAAGAGCAAGATGATCTTGCAGCAGGGTTGTGGCTAGATCGTAGGGAGGGAAGTTATAATTGCAGAGTTAAGCAAAGGAAGCTGGCAATAATCATGGGGACTTGAGCTCAGGAGAGGTGCGGTCTCAGGGCGCTGAACAGAACGCTTCGGCAGCCTTGTGCAAAAGTGTAGATTTAAGCAGAATGGCAGAAACACGGAGATTTTATTAAATCTGGAGACAAGGTGTTTTCAGGGCTGTATGACTTTTCGTACGTAGCTGATTGTTCAGGTACGAAATCTGAGGTCTGGATTGTGACAAAGACCAGGGGTTGATCCTCTGGAGGAACACCAGCCTCCGTGCGAGAGCTAGCCTCTGCGAGGTCCAGGTGTGCGCTGCACGATTCCTGCATGATATGAAGTGCTCTATTTGGAGGATAAAAATATCCTACAATCCCTACAGGAAATCTCCTTTGCCTTGATGCATGAAATCAGATAACTGAAAGAAATAATGAAAAAGACAGCTACTCTGCTGTGACTGAAATAAACTGTTTAGGTATTTATGGATGGGAGAGGTCTATTTCTCCTCTCTTTTAAAGCATACTTTAAAAACATTTATTTTACATCTTACTATTTGTATCATATTTGAATAGATATAATACAATTGATGTAGCTATTCATGGAAGTGTTTAATGGCATGGCTTTGAGGCTAAGCAAAAAAGTTGTATTCAAGGATTAATTTGTACTGTTAGTATGGAGATAGGCATAGAAATTAGAAAGAAGCAGTTTGGAATGCCTTTCAGAGGGGGTTGCTCTCTGTCAGGACCGCTGTGCTCTCCTGCATCTCTTGGTTATCTGATGTTGAGAGCTGGGACTCGTGGATTCTGTTGTGTTGAACTATGGGGTTTGAGCAAGTCACTAAACCACTAGTTCACCCGTTTGCGTTGTGCAGAGTCTTGTATTTCGCAGGAGTGTGCGGAAGGTTATGTGGTACATATAAGGCTAGATTTAATGTTAAATATATTATTTAATTATGCAGGCTCTGTTCAGAACAAAGTTAACCAAGCAAAGCCTTATGCTGTACAAAGTCCGCCAAACACACAATTTTTCTGTTTTAGGTGAAGAAATAAAGTTTTTATTTCTCCCTCTTGTTTTATCCTGTTTAACTTGAGAGTCTTCTCCCTTGTGGTTATTTTGTGTAATTTCAAATGTACTTTATACTGGTTTCATGCATTGTAAACTTTATCAGCACCCCATCTAATTCTTTCCACACAACAGTGTATATACCGATGGCACTGTAAACAAACACCATAACACATTGCTTGTTCTGTTAGGTATTCCTACTCCAATAGTAAATATAAAAACTTCCAACATTGGTGTTAAGGTGGCCTTAAACAGGATGAAAATCAGTTTGCAGTTTGTCTTGCTGCTGGTGTCAACTTCTGTCAGCTATTTCCTGAAGGCACGTGCCTCCATGTTAAATAAAAAGTCAAAAATTAATTTCCTGCAACATAGGGTGATCCGCACTCTGCTGCAAGACCTCTGAGTCGGTACACCAAAGGAGCTGATGTGTTTTTCATGTGCCTTTAACTGGCCGTGTTCTTGCAAAATGATGCCGTGCTGCAGGATGTGTTTTCCATGTCAGTGCTGTCGTTTCTGAAAATCCATCCTCATGATGATTTTTATTAGAAAAATGGACAAAAGTAAAGGCCATTAAGTTACTAACTTAATGAGGTGCTGACAAAACCCCCATGATATTTGTTGCTTCACTTACTCATCTCAGGTAAACAAGCAACTTACAATTGAGCATTTCCAGGGATTTTTAAATGGATTTTATGATGTACGCCTCTGGAGTATTTTTGCAGGTCGGTAATATTTCTCCTCATGCACTGCTCATTAGTAGTAATCCTATATAGTAATTTATGTAATACTTCCTATCTTGCTGATCTTTGGAGGGTTTTTGAACCCTCTTTGTTAGGGAAAAGATTATGAAGGGAAGTTTGTTTTCTGTTGTTCTGTAATGCTATAAACCTCTTTTTTTCCCTTTCAAATACTTTCTGAAAGCACTGATGTGAAATCCAGCGTTGCAGTTAAGGATCGAGAATTCTCCTGCCCTTCCCCTTCAAAGCAACAGGGAATAGTTCATAATCACATTGTAGTTGCGTGGCGCAGCTTTATTTTTGGTTTACTGCTCTGACATCGAGTAAATCCCTTTATGGGTGATGTTCCCTGTCGTGTGAGGCACTGCACGTCTGACACGAGAAGGGCCTCATCTGGAGAGACTTGCGACTTATGTGTAAAAAGGAGACAAGAAGTGGAGTAGCGAACTAAAAGTAATGGTGAGGTGAAGCTGTCGTGCTGTAGACACTTCTATGGCTGTTGTTGCAAGGGAGGACTGGAAGGGAGATCTGGCAGGGTGGTGAGGTGGCTTTTTAAATAGGTGTTGACTGTCCTTCCCACGTGGGTAGGGTGGCGTGTAGGAGGGCTCCAACAGTTGTCTGAACATGGAGCATGGGTAATGGATGCTGCTGCAGCAGAAGCTTTGGCTCAGATTTTTAGTCGAAGCATTCCAATGCCAGGACTGCGTGGAATCAAACTTGTCAATCTACGTTTGTGCGATTGTATCATTTACTTGTCTCTGGTTGCTGATGAAGCTGGCAGGAGATAAGGGTGGCTGGATGTCAGCGTCATGTAGACTGTTGCTTCTGAACCTGATTAGTTGTAGACTCAATACTTTGTTCCTTTAACCTTTTCTTCTTCCCCCAAGATCTCTGATCTCTCCTCATCTTAAGCTGTGCTTTTATTTTTGGACAGAAGTGCCCAAAACTGGACATGGAACTTCAACAGAGGCTTTCACACACCTGTGAACTGGAAAGATTATTTCATCTGCATTTGTAGATGATAACTTCATTCATACATCTCAGCAGAACTGGGGGGGGGGGCAGGGGTTATGGTATGATTCTGCCCTCTACTCAGGTTGTCAGCTACAGTTTTGCTGTGTGGCTGCTTGCATCTTGTCTGTGTTTGTGTAAATTATTTCTACCTGGGCTTAATTTAGGCTTAGCTAAATTTAGTCTTAGCAGGATGCAGTTCAATACAACCAAGTGCAGGATTCTATAGTCAGGCCACCAAAAGAGAATGCAATTAATTTTACAGAGAAAAATGAGAGCGTGACTTAACGGTGCTGGCCAACGTTTGGGGCTATACTGAAATAGTCCTTTTAAAATTCAAACTTTTACGGGGAACAAAAATAATTAAACTTGGAGAAACATTTGTTTGCTGTGTTAAGCATCTCATGTTTATAAACCTGTTTTATTTCTGCCCTTTGAATTTCTTGAATTGGAAGCAGCACCATTAAAATGGGTTTGAATTTAATATCTAACAGTGCTGGCAAGCTGATTTTTCCATGGCTAAATGCTTTGCTTCGTGTGCACCGATCTTCTGACTAGCCTGTTGGGTACTCTTTTTTTATTCTTTCTTTTTTTATCAACCAGGCAGACCATGTTAACGTGACTGTATGGTGTGGTTGAAAGCAGATCATAGGAGGCAGAGGGTGGAGCAAGTGAGAGTGCTTTAGGAAAACAGAAAAATAATTTACTGCAGCACTGAAATTTCTCAAGCTTCAGTCATCCTTGACCGGAAAGGCAAGTTACGGGGTAGGACGCTTTCCTCAAAACATCGTTTTCAAGCTTACTCTGAGATTATTTGTTTTGAAAAGAAGATTTTGCCATTTATACTGAGGACATCTTAACCAAAATAAAGTCTTAAGTCTTTTTGGTAATACATCATTAAAAGTTGAATACATGTTTTGGTAGTTTGTAATGAAGTGGCACCTACTACTGCCTTGAAATAGGTGAAAATAGATTTGTTTCTCTCTTTTTCTTTTTTTTCTTTTTTTTTATTTTACTCTTTTTTGCCATTTTTCCGTACGATTGCTTCCTTATGTCTCTTTACTGGAGAGTCTCATTCAAGAATTCGAAGTGGCCGAAGCAAATAGCTGTGCTGTGCCCGTGGGACTGTCACACGAGGCCGACTGCTCTGCTCCGTCACTGTGAATCTTAGCTCTGCTGGCAGCTGCAGCCTCTTCCGCGCTTCCAGTTGTTTATCAAAGTAATGACATGTGTGAAAATGCAAACAGTAGGTATGTTGAATCCCTGATTGTGTGGAACACTGATATTTAAGTAAAACCACTGAATAGTTAAAATGGCTGCTGCAACATAGTTTTGACTGGCTTTTGCGGTAGCACAAGATGTATGCTTAGAATTTCATCGTATTTCACAGCACATCGCATTGATTTCTTCTACCTTACTTCCTCTAAATTGCAGCCCCCTCCTGCCCGCAGACACACACGTGTGCACGCACCGTTCCAGCAACACCCACCTTTGCTAGCATAGTGCTCTCCTGCCTGCATTTAAGTGCTCTCCGACAGAATTGTCCAGTGCTCTCCGACAGAATTGTCCGACTGAATGATGTTACCAAAAGGCTGGTTTTAAAGGAAGGTGGTGCTTCTCTTCGACTTGAACAGTATGTGAAAATCACACCAGTGAGAGGAACCTGAAGTTCATTTTTCAACGGCCATTTATTTTAAGGAGCAAATCTGTCTAAGGTTGTGTTTGAAACTGCCTGCGTATTGAAAGTGATTCGTTTGAATTGCTCAGCCGAAATGGAAATAAAGTCAAACTTTATGGTCAGAGTTCTTTGGGGAAATCAAATAACGGAGTTTGCAAAATCACTAGTGAAGCAATAGGACTGACACTTAGAGCAGCAGCTCCTGACAGCTGTAGCAGCTGGTGCATTTGCCATCTTAATTTTTGTCTTGAGTTTTTCACTACTTTGCCTACGGAACTAGCTTATTCAGAGTTAAGGGTCCGGGATTTGAAAATGAAAGATAGTTTGCTGTTCTTTTCCAATATGTGAATAAAATTATGTATGATCTCCTGAGGTCTTTTAATTGTCTAGAAGGGCTTGATTGGATCAGATCTGTGTAATTCAATCATGACAATTTCAACTAATTTCTCCCTTTCTAATCAATTTTTTTTCCCTGAAACTTTTTTTAATAAAGAGACATTTTATGTATTCACTATCTTCAAGGCAGAACTTTAAAAATTGACAAGGACAGTATTTTGAATTTTTGAATATAGCTTGTCAACTGTGGCAGTTCTTCCATGTAGATTATATTTTATTTGCTTTGGTCAGGTTCAAATGTGGTGCAAGAATTAAGTATCGTGATGTTCTTTAATTGCATTAATAGTTTTAAATATGGACTCTCCGTCAGCAAAAAAACGCATTTCTAAAAAAAGGTTCTCCCTGCTTGGTACAACCTTTTTTTTATTATTTTTAGGAAAATACCTGAAGGAAAGCCCCTTTAAAAATTGGTCAGAGATTTGTTGAGCTGCGTGGGCTCCTGTTGCTCTGGGATCGTTTGCAGTATGTGCACATTTTCAGTACGTGATGAAGAGGACAAACTGCACAATAGGATAAAACTAGCTGTAGAGGGTGCCCAGAATTTGTTTTGTGATTCCAGTTTAATATTCTGGCTGGCTGGCTTGTAGCTTAAGGATCATTCTAGAAACGTTATTATGTTGGATCCATTTCTGTTTTGGTCTGCCGGATACTTTAAAAAGCAGTAATTAGTTTTGTCAGTTTAAATATTTGGTCAGCAAAATACTGCTTCAGCATAGGAAGGTGCAAAATCACAGCTGCTGTTTATTGGGCTTGCTTCTAATTCTGAATGTGTGTTGATGTATCGCTAAAAAAAGCAGCTCTGGGAAAAATTAAAAAAATCAAAGATAATAATTCTTTTCTTCAGAGGAATGTTTCTCTGAAATCAGCCACTGCCTCGCTTCCTCTGGTTGCCAGGTGTTTTTTGGAAAACTACATGTGTATTCTGCCCTTCTTGGGGTTCACTATTAAATGAGAGGTCAGTTATGTTTTCCCAAGCATTGTTTGGAGGCAAGTATTTTGCTTTAAATTGCAATTTGCATGTATCTGCATTGGAAGTGACAATAGTTTTTAATTCCCAGCTCCTCTTCACTTTCTGCTCTAATTCCCCTGCAAACATAGGAGTTCTGGTATATATTGCTCCCAGACATTTCTTATATGACACAGAACTACTAACATTTTCTCTGGAGGTGTTAACTCTTGTTAAGCTGAATTTGAAGCATTCGCTAATGCCGCTGAATCAAACAGTATGGCAAGAAATAGAGTGGCAAGTTCCCAGGGAAGGGCTCGGCTCTGATTTCATGGATTCCTCTTGCAATCCATGGCATACTCTGCAAGGATATGTCTTGGTATTAGCATGTCCCTGCCTCGTGCTTGAAAATTTTAGCAGTAGTCCTTGCGTTGGACCTCTGCTGTGAGAAATGGTGTTGGAAGGAGATAGAAAAATACTCAAGTCTTTTGATTGTGCCTTTGTTGGGGCTTTTTTGTTGTTTTTATTTCCCATTCCAATTTTCCCCAAGCCAAGTGGAAAGTTGACCAATCTAATCTTACTTTTGCTTAGGAATTATGGACAGCTTTTGTGAAACTGAGCAAAGTTTAACCATTTCAGTCAACAGATGCTTCACAAATTCAGACTATGGCAATGTGATCAGGCCAACTCTGTGTGGGTCTGTGCTGCTACTGAACGGAGAAATCTGTCTCCTACTGTTCTGCTACTTGTCTTCACCTTCTCCGTTGTACTGCGTTTGGGTGGCCTCGCAGTTAGCCCAGTAGGGAACAGATCTGGCTGAAAGATCTGGGAAAGATCAGAGAAGCTGTGGATGCCCCATCCCTGGCAGTGTTCAAGGCCAGGTTGGATGGGGCTTTGAGCAACCTGGTCTAGTGGAAGGTGTCTCTGCCCATGGCAGGGGGGTTGGAACATGATGGTCTTTAAGGTCCCTTCCAACCCAAACCGTTCTGTGACTCTATGAAAACCATTGTTGTTTTCAGCTAGGTCTGTTCACAGGGAGCGGTTAAATCTGGAGGAGTGGCGAAGGAAGGAAGGAGGTGTCTTCTTCACTAGCCTTGCAGGTTTATTCTACGTTACAGTGACTGTGTATCAGTGCTCTCCGTAGCTGGAGGGTCACCTTTTCTCATTGTCTGCCAGTTCCAGGAGAAAGAGCTGCATCACATCAGCCTCAGAGGCTTGAGACTGATACCAAGTTTCCAAATTATCTGATCTCATGAAGACATCTGCTTGAGAAAACGAGCTAAAAATCCCCTTTAATCTGAGCAATTGAGATGAAGTTAATTTAGCTTACCTCTTCACTCCTCCTCCACTACCCTGCCCCGCATCAGTCCTGGCGTTGCATTAAACAGATCGGGGTCTGTAAAGCTTCTTGCTATATGCTCTGTTTTCCAGCCGTGATCATTTCTACACTTCTTTGAATCCTCTTCAGTTATATCCTTAAATTATTGATCCAGCTGCAGGTGTAGTATTCCAGACGTGGTGGCACCAGTGACTTATGCAGTAGTAGTAGAATCTGTGCTGCAAGTTGAGGTTGTCCTGAGAATCACACCACGACCGGGGTCACCGTGCTCTCACTTTGGTGTATGCAGTCAGCCGACGAACCGCCAGCTTTCCAGAGACCGTGCATCACAGGAGCTTGTGCCCTGTGCTGTTAATGCCGTTTCTTGCCTTGTGCCTTAGTATGTAACTTCACCCTTGTTGGTTTTGAGATCTGTTCTTCATTTGTCAGAAAAGGAACGATGTGAAGTCCCTCTACAGGATTAATGAACGTTTTCTATGTGGCTTGGCTATCGGTAGCTGATTTTGGTTAGTGCTCTGCTTCATATTCCCTCTGGCAGTCTTGAATGCTTAAAAATGTGCATTTACTGGTAGAAACTATGACGTGGGTTTTGCTGTTTGTGACGGATCCTGAGTCTGATGTCATCAGTGACAGCTCAAGCTATTTCATGTTGTTGCAGCTTGGGCTTGTGGCATTGGTGTGCAACTGTGAGAAGTTAATTTCTTGCTTTTTGTTATGATTCATTTTGATGCTAAATATCCCAAACTTGTGCTACATGATGATTCACGTGATTTCATACCTTTCCTACCCAGTACGGGTTTAATGTCCTTGTACTAGTCAACAGGTTACTGTGTTCCCTTGCCTTGTGCAGTAGTGGCTGTCCATACTGTAACCCTGCTTTCACAAAAGTGGATGAATTTGTCACAACGAAAACTCTTCATCTGGCATGATAGAATTAATCAGCAACTTGCTCCAGGATTTCCCCATGTTCTGCCTTCCTTATGGGTAAGAGAGTCCACTTACAAACTTTCTGGTCTCGCAATACAGGGGAGGTTACCAGGGAGTTCCTGCTGCTTACTGGATTTATGGATTATGTTGGAAGGGGTGTAGCCAGGCAGATGACGTTAGTTGCTAATCACCTGGAATTACTCAGGACAATCAAACCTAAAACCAGCCATTACATGCTGTGGAAAAGTCTGACTGTGCTGAAACGCTGCATTTTAAAAGGGTGATCAAATTTGTTGTCATTAACTGCACATCCTACCTATTCAGAGACCGGTGAAGGGAAATAATCCAAGTTGTGGGCAGTTCTCTCCATCTCCAGAAAGAACCAGAAATGGAATGGAGAGAGAGTGTGATTGGGGCTGGGGTGGCTTCCAGGCAAGGAGACAATCAATAAAGTAGGATTCTCGGCTTGAAAAATACATGGCGCAGGCAAGGGAAATATGATAGGGGTGTATACAATCATTAATATTGTGGAGAAGAACAGGCACACATTATAGTGTGGGCTTAAAAGCAAACAGAAGTAATCTTTTTGCCCAAAGCCTAATTAAATCGTGGCACTGTTGTCACAGATGGTGTGGAAGTAGCTCTGGCTGGAAGCGACTCGTATTTTATGTGACAAGCTAATGGAAACTGCCCTCCCTTAATGCAGCACAGTGCTGAGGATGCGGCCTCTGGAGATCCCCATCCTGCTAATAGTGAAAATTTGGAGGCAGGTTATATGCTGTTCCTTACTTAACCTTTCTGGAGTACTTGCTGTGCTGGCATATCTCGGTGACGTGTTGCAGAGCTGGACGGACCTTTGCTGTCTCTCATCATACCGATTCTTGTGGTCCTAGAAGATAAAGTAATTGTAAGACAGGTAGCTTGAAGCTCTTATCGATAATATGAGTTTGCTGTATTTCATACCAAATTCTTGCTTAGGAAATTCAGCATTAGTTGTTCTTTTCATCATCATCTGCACTGGGAGGTTTTGTGTTTATTTTTTTCCTAGCAGGATGTTATATCGGTGTCAAAGCAAATGTTGTCTCCCTTCCTTGGATACTTGGAGACCTATGCAGGGGTGCTTGGTTCTTCCCAATATTATGACAAATTGTCATCTTGATGTTACTTCACTTTGTTCTTCCTGATCTACAGCATTCTTTGAAAGGCTAAGGTTTGAATGTGATATTTTTTCTTTAATCAGAGAAAGATTAAGTTGAGGCAGTAAAAGAGATTAGTATTTTCTGGATTTACGTAGGTGTGTGACATTTTATTTAATTGAAACTTGACAAGAGCAATACTGAAGTCTGGAAACCCACAGAAGAGAATTTGGACCGTTCAGGGGGTGGTTGTTTTACGTTTCATTTTCTAGAAATATCAGGGGAAATAGGAGTTTTATTTCTACAAAATTGAAAAGCTGCTTCGTCTGTTCCTTTCTGTTTCTTTAGGAAGCCAAGAATTCAGGAGAAACTCCCTTCAACGGAGGAGATTTTTATTCTGTGAAGGTCTTTCACCCCCCACGCCCATGCTTGATTTTAATATTCTATACTGATTGCCTCCCCCAGAAGAGTTGAAGTGCAAAAAGCCTGTTAAAATGGTGCACTGTTACTCATCCTGTATACTGGTCTTGAATCTAGCCTAATTATGTCACTGCCAAAATTAAGCACTACTCTTTTAGCCATACTGAGTGAATATCAGCCTGAGAAACAGATTTTGCATCAACTGAGTCATCAGGAAAATTCTGATTGCGGAGCCTTTTGTTAGTAGTGGGGATACAAGGAGGGGGCACAGCTGCACCTTTTGATGGAAGGAAAAAGTAAATTGGTTTGTCAGCTGGTCACCTTTGAGAGTCGTGGTTTAGACGATGTCCGCAGAACAGGTCGTCTGCGTTCACCCAGTAATTTAGAGGAATTTCATTCCCTAAGGTGCTGGATATGACCTGATATTAGTACTACAGGAGCAGCTAATTTAAGATGTAATTTGTTGCAGTGCTTTATGATGTACCTGTCAACAAACTGCAGCAGAAATTAGCCTTACTACAAAGAGGAGATGAGTCTCACTGCTTATGGGGAATAATGACTGTGATTCACGTTTTGGAAATGTATTACTGGGAAAACCAGGCTTTTTTTTTGGGAAAACCGGGTTTTTTTTTTTTTTTTTTTTTTTTTTTTTTTTTTTTTTACTGCCTCTGTTCAGGTATTATTCCCTGGGCACACAGAGCACTGGCAGGAAGATGCCAGCTTCTACCTGGAGGGATTTCCTCCTTTTGTATAAGTTCTTACTAGACACGAAGCCGTCTACAAGTAGCGCTGATACCCAAATCTTTCATCACACCGAGTCCTCTTTTTAACACAATAGTTTCAGTCCATCTCCAAAGCACCTTCTCTTCGCCCGGTGTCCACCCTTATGATTTTCTTGTCTGTGCAGTGCTCGTTCATCAGTATTTGGCAAATGATGTGATAGAAAAAGAAATCTTGCTTCTGGGCACTAGCTCCCTAGTTTGTGCTGGATGGAATTGGGCATCTAGAAGTCTCCAGCGATTGCGATGTGTTTGGCAGATTTTACCGTCCTGGGTTGTTTGTTTTTTTTGATGACAGTAAAGCAGTGTTTCTGTATGGGTAGATTATGACTTCTAAAGGAATTACAGCAAGCTGGGAATAGGTGCGAAGCCTGGAACATGCTGGAGCCTGAAAGCCCATTCTTGCATGGAAGTATTCTGCCAGCATCTGTGTTACACAGTCTTGTCATTATGATCCTTAATTTAAAATGCAAGTTTCTAAAGGTCCTACTTTTTTCTTTTGCCTTTTTTTTAATTACTATTTTTTGCTTTAGCCTTTTGGACCACTACCTTTTACTTGCATTGCTGGACTTGACAGCATCCTTCCTAACGAAATGTTTTTATTGATATTTTCAGAATCACAGACAGTTGCCTGTGTAGCTCTAAGAACACGGAGGAAGGTAGCTGGAGGAGTGTTTATTGGTCTTTATTGCGATGCTGTTCTCGTGGTCCTTATACTTAACTGAGGCAGAATAGATACAGAAGTATATACCGAATTAATACGGTCTTGTTCTTTTCCTTCACAGCCCTGATGTTGCCCTACATACAGTATTTAAATACTAGATCTGTTACAAGTTTTCACCATTGCAATAAATTTCAGGAAACTTGAGCTGTATTTAAAACTTGCTGCTGTTAACTTCAACCTGGTGGATTTTATTTGTTCTGCTCCCAACAATGTTTCTAAGTTTCTTCTATATACGACACTGTTCAATTCTCTCCATAGTTTTTCTACCAGCCACTTAGCCATCAGGGCAGGTTGACTTTCTGTTTGAATTATATTTCTTCAAAAAGTTAGAGGAGTTTTCTAGGAAAGTTGTAATCTCATGACAGGTAGTACACGGTAAATTGGTAGTAACCTTCAGTAAATAGCTGACACTCTGCTTTTCAATACTGTGGTGTCTAGGTGATTTCAGAGAGGGACATGTTCTTATTTTAATTATGATTCATGGGCTGAGTCATAAATTTAAGATGGCTTCCTGTGTTCTAGGCACTGGAGTGCTCCCAGTCATGTCAGCATCAGGCTTGCTTTAATGCTAGAGCGAGACCATTAAATACAAAGGTATTTAGTGACTTTTGACTCTGACTTTTGAAGCATCTGCTCTGTGGGACATTTCATATTGGAAGATTGTACTGGGACAGTATCACTATGTGCCCTGTTCTTTTTCTTTTCCCTTGTCTTAGGTCTGTGTAGTCTAAATCACCATTGTTCAGTCTCCCTTGGTGTTGCTTTGCGAGGAAAATAATCTTCTCTCTGTGTCTCCACTAGTTTTCCTGTGCATCTTTGTAATATCCTCAATAGGAGCAACAATTAAGGGATTAAAAAGGGAGATCTTACTGACCATAAAATTGCTAATACTGTAGTTGTATGGGAATTTCATTGATGTATCATTTGCTTCCAGTCCTAAACTCTTGTGTAACACCAGTGTGTTCTCTTCAATGTACGTAATGATGGTGTATACCAATTTAAATGAAAGATTTCAAAAATCCCTCTTACTGACTTTTTTTTTTTTTTTTTTTTTTTTTTGTGTGTGTGTGTCTTGCAGCCCTGGAAGAAAGCGTGATTTTTCACCAGTGCTTTGGAGCCAGTACTTTGAATCTATGGAGGACGTTGTGGTAGAAAATGAAACTGGCAAGGATATATCCTTTTTTCCCCAATTGAACTGTTCTTATTCTTAGTGACTGGGGCATTATCATGTTTAAGTTTGTCATTGAGTTTATTGGGCTTCTCTTAATTTTTTTTATGTATTTCTTCTCACCTTCTGTTTTTTCTGTTGCAGGGATCAGTATCAGTAACGAGAGCAATCCCTTCTAAGCTGACAGTTAAGATGTACTAGCAAAGTCCGTTCCTGGTATTGCTTCTTTTGTAATCATTAATTTTAAAAAGTGTTTCCAACTGTTCAATAACATATTTTGCAGGGAAATATTCATCAGTTCCCATAGTTTAAACCATATCAGGATCAAAGCTGTTTGTTGTAACAACAGGTAGTTAACAGGCAATCAGTGAACTGTATGTTCAGGATCGGTATCAGCAGTACAACAGATAAACCTCAACACTAAACACTTAGATGTTAATAAATACTTGCAAATTTCTAAATGCTTTTCTACAACTAGTCCCAGGGAGTTCCGTTCCTGTACACACACAAACATACGTGCAAAGCGTGGGTTGCGAGTGCACGCTGTCTATTCTGGGACTGCAGGATCTCCTAATTGTGGACATCTCCTCTGGGAGATGTGGATGCTGCCCATGCTGCTCCCCCAAATGCAAATGACACTGAGAAAGCACCACATGAGGTCACGTATATACACCTGAGGTGTGGGTCCCTACTTGTTTTACCCCAGATTGTCAGTCCGCTAGCTGGTGTGCAGACAGGGAAGCTTCTCGCTCTGGCCAAGGCAGAGGCGGTGATGCCATCAGAGAGTCTTCTGGCAGTGTCGAACTAGGTTTTGACTGCTGCTGTTCCTTCTCCAAGATCTCTGCCGCCTTTGCAAATGTTCATACTTCTTTTATACTTCTTTTATACTTCTTTTCAAGCTGACTCCCCTTTGCCAGTCTTCCAGGTACTGTTTAATTCAGCTGATGGCAGTCATCCTCTTTGACATGCTCAAACTGCTGTTGTATCCAGGCCATTTGCTAACTGGGAGCGCTCCAACAAGTATAGTGTGTGAAGGTACTGGGACAAGACTTCCCATCAGTCCTACCTCTGCCTACAGCTCTGACAAAAGCAGGTTTGAGAGGTATTTCCAGGTCTTTTGACCTAATTACAAAATGAAAACATTTTAATCTGTGTTTAAATAACACAACCTTGTAGTTAAAATAGTTGCATAGTTTTTAAGCATGCATATTCTCGCTTGGCCATTAGGAAAACCAAACTTTCAAGCTATTTCTCTCCAAATACCAATTTAGTGATTACTTCTCTAATGCCAGTAGCATGTGATGCTTTGAAATGAGAAAATTCTCTCTCCTTGTTGTTTTGCTCAGCTTCTCATTATTTTGTGTTTATTAACTGCATTTGTCCAACTGATCCTATGAATTCTTCATGATGTGCCCCTTGTCTGCCTTTGATGTAAGGGCCGTGCACACCCCTGAGGCTTCATGATTAATAAAATAAAAAGGATAATGGACCTGTTTGGATAGGTGGTGTACATAAGCATCCCAAATTTAAGCAAATCTTAGTTGTTTGGGATTTATCGTGCTACCTATGACCTTTAGCAGAAGCTTGAGCTCCCGTATGAAAGGTTGTGGACAGGTATGTCCTGTAGAAGCAGCTGAATTAATGAATGGAGTTGGTGCCCACTGTTCTGCCCCAGTTACCTGTTAGTGCTCCATCAGATCTCCTTGTGTGAACAAACCCCAGCTGATGAAAACTGTTTTAAGCTGACACAGCTCACTGTGACTGAAATAGCACAGGGAGCACCTGCGCGAACTGTTTGCAACCAGCAGATCCAAGGGGCACTGCAGTATTCAGCAGAAAAATGATGAACAGCCTCATCAGTAACTGTGGCTAGCACAGTTAGATTCAGAGGAGTGCTTTAGTCCACCCAAGACCAGAGGGAGAACAGCGGAAGGAGGTGAAGTGACTTGTCTGATCCGTTGGTCACAGTTTCGGGCACTGAGCACAGATCTCGCGACTCCTGGTTCTGTGCCTTTCCCTAACTGACACCGGTTTTAGTGATAGTTAAACTGATTTTTCTGTATCTAAGTATATACTGTAAGGGGACTTTAGCTAACCTAATGAAGCATCTTTGCTGTGAGTGTTCCAGAGACTAATTATATTGCCTTAAAAATCTTGCTTACTGGTTTGTCTGACATTTTTCCTTGGAAGTAATAAGAAAATACACCAAATCAAAACTACATGTTCCAAAGTGCACGCTCATCATGGTTTGTTTTTTCTCTTAGTTGTTCAATTCACTGTTGTGCACCAGGGGAAAAGGGTGCTGGCAGGAGATGTGAGGATTACAGGGAGGAGGAGACCCGGGCAGCAGGAAAACAACTCTTGAAGCTTAAATAAAGTGGGTTAAGTTTTGTCCAGGTTATGCTTGCACATGCCTGTTGATAAGAGAGAGATAGGAGGCCTTGGGTACACAAGGGTAGAAACAAAAAACTGTTGGGCATTGCAGACTCCAAAATACATTCAGCTAAGTAACTTCAAATAACTCTATGACATGTCCTTAACTGTTCATACACTTTTCGAATTTACAAAAGCGGATTGGAGGGGCCTGTCTTACTGCTGTTACACGGTGGAGGCCATTCTGCTCTTTCCTGGGCTGTATTTACTGTAAGTAAGCTGCTGCTTTATAGAAGTATATATGCATGCAAATATAGTCCTCTGAGCATGGAAGGCAACGAACCTTTCAGCTATGTTAAGCATGGGAAAATCAGTTTAGAAAACTGTCTTATAATCTCCTGGTGCACACCTGACTCAAGTCTTCTAAATATTTCACTGCCAGTGTATTTATTTAAAGTAGGCAAAGCACATGCAAAGGTTTATCGTCTAGGTTTTAATTATCAGCAGTAACCAAAACTACATCTGCCAAATAGCTTGCATGTTTTAATGAACATTTCTCATCATAGCATACCCATTCTTTTTCAGAAGGCTGCTTTTTCATGACTACCAGTGAAAGTTCAACAGCTTTATCTCATCATAACAGTATTATCTTTGCATGGTTGCGGTCTCGTTTGACTTGTTGAGAAATCTCATTGCTGCTTAGACAACTCTCTAAAACACAAACTGAGGTGTGATGGCAATAGGAGTGAGTGTGGGGACTGACCAAACCAAAATTCCTCCCTCCCACCCGTTCCCTTCAAAAAATAAGGGGAGTTAAGAAAATTTCTAAAGGATTTCAAGAAAAGTAAAATCACTTGCAGCGTGTGATTTTCATTTGGGACCTTTTTAATCCAGGAACTCTTCAAGCTGTCTAGTGCTCTTAACAGAAGGACACTATAGGATCACTTTGGTGGAAGTGCAGCTGGACAGACAAAGTCTCTGTCTCCCCTGTGCCTTTGGCTGTGTTGTATTTGTTACCTTTTAGCAGTTTGGTGGGCTGTAGATCACTTAGCCTGGAAGCAGAGATTCAAATGAGT
This sequence comes from Pandion haliaetus, assembly GCA_013401275.1. Taxonomy (NCBI): domain Eukaryota; kingdom Metazoa; phylum Chordata; class Aves; order Accipitriformes; family Pandionidae; genus Pandion; species Pandion haliaetus. Next base: position 25,451 of record VYZV01007864.1, on the reverse strand, counting down.
AACAAGAATGAACCTTTTACAAGAGTCACTACCGACTGCTCCTGAATTCCCAACATGACTACTGTTGAGTAATCCTGATGGTGTAATCATAAACCATCTTAAAATACGATGAGACATTAGAATAATTCTTTGCCAACTGGGATGTAATTTTGGTATTGAACAGTAGTAGTTTTACACCTAACAGTTCATTTGTAACTAGCTGACCCAGAGACTGGTGCAGATACAGGTCTTCTGAAACTGTTGAACCTGTAAGTCTTACTAAATCCTGTAGTTACTTGCTTGTAGCTCACTAGTTGTCAAGATGGATGTATGTCTTTTCCTCTGCTAGTTTAGTGTTCTTGTTATGGTATACAAGTGCCTTAAACAGATGTAATGAAGGTGACTGCTTTTAACTGGAGGCAGAGGTATGAAGTCATGTTTTTCTGAGTTCAGGAAAGGGCTTCTTACAAGATACTTCCACCCTCTCTAGAGCTCTTTATTTCCAATAACACCACCAATACCATTTTTGCATTTAAAAATCTCCAGAGCTGAATTTAGCAGAGTGATTGCAGTTGTAATGCTGTACCTTAAAGTTGCTGGCTTTTTATGTTACTGTTAGCAATTAAAAAATCTAGATCATATACAAGATTCACATAGATCTACGCCCTGCACTTGAGACTGCATCTGGAGAAAGAAACTGCCACAACAATTAGCTCATGCGTTTGTGTGGCTGCTATAGAATTATTTCCTTAGTGCATTTTGACGTGAAATTTTGTCCCAAGCAATCAAATGTTAAATGTTTGGGATGAACCAGAACTTAAAAAAAAAACCCCAAACACCCCACCCTCCACCCCACCCCCCAAAAAAAAACCAAACCCAGTAAGAAACCCAAACTGGGAAGCATTGAGAGTAACCATCTATAAATAAAATAACAGACTGCAGGAGTGGCGTCCTTCTTTCTTTTGCTTATTGGCCTGGTAACTTCCTGGATGATGTGTTTGTACTTCTCTTGGCCAAAGTACTCCTATTGGGATAAAATTCAGGGCACTGGAAAGCTTCCCATTCTCTCACATCAGGTTGATGGTCTTTCCTTACTCCCTACTGACAATAGTTTGATTTTTAGCAGCAGACTGCTCATCTGACTAGTTAAATTATTGCTTAGATGCATAAGCACCTTGCAGATTGAGGTTTCAGGGTGTCTTTAGGGGCTCTAAAATATTAACTTGTGGATTCAGTGGTTTTTGGGAGAGCAACTTCTACAGTCATTTAGGAGTTGGATAGCTGAACAAACAAAATAGGAAGACTGGGTAGCTTTCCGATCTCTGCCCGTTATGTAGGTGGTTCTATTAAGAATCCCTCAACAAATTTCCCCACCCCTGCAGGGCTGTTATTTAAATAATCGATGATTCTTTAACTCAAAAGTCTTCCTTTCAACAAAGAATGCCACTTAATCACTGTGATGCCTGAAATAACTTAAGTAAATTGAGCTGTCAGGGACAAATAGAGCCATAATCATATTGCAGCCTTACCTTACTCTGAAAAGATTCCGCACTTGTTCTCCCTGACCCCTTTGGACTAATCAATTTTTGTACATTTCAGCCTTACTGTAAAATTTTGTTCTTTGAGAGCAAATTGAATGTGTGCTGCAAAGCAGCTGCTTCGTCTTCGTGTCTGCTGTATAGCCAAGGCTAATTCTGTAACGTGGGGCTTGGGGAAGGGGGGCATTCCTTTGGTGACTGTAATCCCACTGCTGCATTTCAGTTTTCAGAGGTGCTACAGAGCAAACACACATAATGGCTTACGCACAGGGAAATAAACGTCCTCGAAGATGGCATCAACAGTGGTAGAAAGGATGGAGCTTTGGTTAATTAGGGATAGTTCATACGGAATATTCCTGCTTGCTTTCTCTGACACCTCATGCAACCCAGGTTCAGCCACTTTGTTGACAGTAGCAGGTTTTTGTTGCACCGTCCCAGCCTTTGCTGTTGTTTCAGGGAGTCCTTAATGTTGCTAATCCTTTTGTAGATGAGGTGTGGCACTTTGCAAATTGTATTATCTTTGTCTCTTCTTGCAGTCTGCAATCATTAACAGGATTCAGTGTAGGATTGTGGCTTTAGATCTCCGAGGCCATGGTAAGTAAAATCATCTAAGCATGTTACATGCTCTCGTTTTTTAAAGATGATGTAATGAATCCCTCCCAAGATGACTTAAGAAAGCATCCCTAAGGCATCCCAATTTTTATTGAAAGGCAGGGATGGAAAAGTGGCTTCTAGAGCTCCACAGCCACCTGTCCTCACGTGCCAGAAGCTGTGCCTTTGTGCGAGGCGGTGGTGGACTTGTTCCTTCCTACATACTGGCACCAACCCCCTCCTTCATATTTTCATAACCTGTAGGTGGTCTTCACCATTAGAAATAAGGTCTGTTCCTTAGTTTTAAGATACATTGCAAATATGGAACAGTTATGCGGAGCGTTTCCTACCCGTAAGCTATAATGTGATAAAGTACTAACTGTTCCTATTAATTCTGGGTTTCTTAATTATTCATGTTAACTGCAGTAGGCTCGCTCTTAATAACTGCCAAAAAGCTTTGTACAGTTGCTGCTCTAACTCCTGAGGGATCTGAAGGTTTTCAGCTTACGTGAACTTTACTTTTTCTGCTTTTTCAGGAGAAACAAAAGTTAGGAATCCTGAAGATCTGTCTGCAGAGACTATGTCAAAGTAAGGAAGCTTATGCTCTCTCTTCAATATTTCTCTTTTCACAAACCTTTATTTTCTTTCCTTGATTGAACAATAAACTACTTGAGGACACACGACCTTCATTCAAGGGAGCTTGAAGATAGTTTCATTTCACATGATTCTGGTAGTTACCCCTTCTTTTCCTTCCATTTTTGGGACAGTTTGAAATTTATTTGAAATTATCTCTTCCAGCTGAGTCAGATTTCAAACTGGAGTCGTTCTCTAGGTGCCCTCAGTTTTTTTAAACTCACTTTAAAGATCAGTGGCTTCATTGCAGAGAACACTTTGAAGCTGCAACACATGATAACACTTGCTAGAGATTTCCTAATAGAAGGGGAATGCTTTCCTTGGACATAACCAACTGGGGCATTTTAGCTTGAAATCGCCAGTTTGGTGGTTCTTCAGGTCCTCAAGCGAGTGTTCAGAGCGTGCCCGCCATGGACTGGCAGCATCCCCAAAGTGTGGGTCACAGACGGAGACTTTCAAGCGTGGAGGGAGTTGCTTTTTCAAACTATCATGAGCTGCTTTGGGATGCAAATCCCCCTCCTGACAAAGCTGTAAGAAAAGCAAATACCCACTGCTGAGCACATTACGTTATGTCCACATTTAATACAAAGAGACTCTTTGCTATGACTACAATCAAATCATGAAGAATTTTGTAACCTTCATATGAACAAATCCACTTGGTTTGTTGTGGGGAGGCCATGTGTGAAATGTATTCTGACTTCCATTGTATACCTTATTGCTACTGCTCACGGCTTGTCAGATCCTGATGTGCTCATTGTCCTGAGGAGATGCCATATGAAAAGATTAGAATTTTTTAGATCTGAAGCAGCACTACTGTGGGGGGAAAACAAGTTCATTTTGGTTTTAAAACTTTCTCTCCTCTTAGCAATGGGTTTGAAAGTTATTCCTGAATAGCCTTTAAATGAGAGCATTACATTATAGCTGCTTTTTTTTTTTTTTTTTTTTTTTTTTAAA
>VYZV01007864.1:5711-21720 GCA_013401275.1 Pandion haliaetus | reverse complement strand
TTTAACCTTTTTTCTAGCTGCGATATTGCTCAGGTCTCTGGTTCTTCTAAATGGTTTTAGTCAGGAAAGCCAGTTTGGGTGTCTTAAACTACAGCGCTCTTCAGCAGATTTCCATCATTAGTTCTGCTGTTGTTTTGGTTTTTGTGAATTGCACCAGCCAGCTTTCACATACTGCAGTGACAACTTCAGTTTAAAGTAGGTGCCTTATGGAAATGATAGGGAAATTGCCCCTTGCCTTGTAGTATCTGTGCTCATAGAGAGTCTGAATCTTGTTGCTTGTGCTCAGTTTTGTTTATCTTTGCATTGGTCGGTAGGGCTCAGTTATTTTCTCTCTTTAATTGCAGTTTCTCCTTTCAGAACGGTGAATTTCTTAGTCTGTGCTTCCATGCAAGAGGCTTTGACAGTTTTTTCTCACCTTTTATTTAAAATTCCCACCAGCTAATGTCAATGTAAAATGTTCTCTTCAGGGATTTCTTTTAAATGAGTGCTTTCCATTAGTAAAAATGGAAATGACATGCTTGTTCAGGGAAGTATTGGCTTGAGTGATTTCCTGTATTGGTACCTAGATGAAACAGTGATAAGAGAATAAGCTTGTCTCAATAACCTGTGGGTTAAATGATCATACAGACAGGGTTTGGAGCCAGACATCTGTCTTGGATCTGTACTTTCTCCTCCCCTTATACAAATCTGCTTCAGAAATGTGTCAAGGTAGAGATGTCAACCATGCTTTTCTCCTGATTTGGCAGAGACGTTGGAAACGTGGTTGAAGCTCTGTATGGGGACCTTCCTCCCCCTATTATGCTGATTGGGCACAGCATGGGGGGTGCCATCGCAGTGCACACAGCGGTCGCAAATTTGGTGCCAAGTTTACTGGGTCTGTGCATGATCGATGTTGTGGAAGGTAAGTGTGTGTACCTTGGATAGGGTTCTGTAGCCTTGGATAGGGTTCTGTCTTCCACATTTATCTTTTTCTTTTATCCCCAAATCCCTGAATACAGAAAGTTTTGCCCGGTTTCTAAACCATCCTCCTAACAGATGCTACCTACACAAAAGTCTTTCTAGTGTGACCCCTCTTTTGCTTTTCCCAGATGGGCTTTCTGTTTGCTATTTTCCTGATAATTTCTTTGCAATACTTTCTTGTTAGTGGGGAGAAGGGCGGCTTTTTATATAACGCATGGTGCTGATGAGTGGTTACTGCCTTCTCGTACTATGTGAATGTCCTACCTGTTCAAATATTCTCTAATGTGGGAGGAGGTGTGACTGTGGGCTTAGGAGTACTAAGCTGTACTGTCCTTAACAGCATTAAATCCCCAGTGAGCTCCAGCTCTCTCTGAGGGTGTTCCCTGGTAGCCAGTTCTGTATAGAGGGGATGTCGCAATTATTTAATCGGATGCCATAAACTTAAAATACTTGGGTTTAGGTACAGCCATGGATGCGTTGAACAGCATGCAGAACTTCCTAAGGAGTCGTCCCAAAACATTCAAGTCCCTTGAGAATGCCATTGAGTGGAGGTAATGCATGGGCTTATGTAGTCTCCAAAATAAACTGGTCTTCGTAGCTTGTCACCTGAAGGAAACGAAGTTTATATAATTTGTCTGTTTTCTCCCTTTGTGCTCACTTCCCCAACTATTGTCGCCAATTCCTTGGCTGATTTGACAGGGAGAGAGTGGTTTCAAAGATAATTAATTTCCTTGGAGAGTTGGCTAGGCATTGGAGAAGGATCCTCTAAGAGCTTCAGGTAATGGAAAGCTTCATGGAATAAATTGCAGCTTCCTTGTAAGTGTCCAGACTATTACAGGAGAAGCTTGAGATATCCATGCCATGTGTAAGAAATGGGACTTATTTCCGATTCAGCAAGAATTAGTTATACGTTTGGCAGCTGAGTTTGAAAGGGAGAGGCCTTGTGGTTAAGTTTGTAGATGGGACTACAGAAAGCCCAGTTCTGTTGCCAAATACCCATGTAGTTTCTGACCTCCCCCCGTCCCCTGCAATGGAATGGGTATAACACTATTTTGCTGTTTCCCCACCAGCACTTCTCCCACGTGTCTTTTAAATTCACAGTTACAGTGACAACGGGGCGTTCCAAGTAAATCGGCATGTAGTGTGAGCCGCTCCGAACACAAACAGGGGTTTGGGAATGGCTTGTGGAAATCATGAGCTGTAAAGGGGTCTTGCTCCTGTTTCTGGGCCTGCTAGTTCCTGAATCTTTTTAGTAAATATTTCTGCCTTTCTTCTGAATTTTCTTTTTTTTTTTTTTTTTCCTAGTGTAAAAAGTGGACAAATAAGAAATCTTGAATCTGCCAGAGTTTCTATGGTCGGTCAAGTCAAACAGTAGGTGGTTTTTGGGTTTGTTTTTTTTTTTTAAACCTCTTAAAATCATCTTGTCCGTTTTACAGTAACGTCACTACAGTTCATAAATGCGCTTGAAAGTGAAAATTTCTTCTAGCAAATACAAATTTCTTATTATTTGATCACAGTTGATACACTGAATCATAATCATGGCACTTGGAGAAAGGCTGGCCAAAATTTCTGTGGGACAAAATCCACCAAGAGCCATGTTTTAAAAAGTTGTAACTACTGCTGGTTGTGTGTTCCTTGATTTGTCTGCCTTTCTGCACACATTAAGTGTTAGTGTGATGCCTCTTCAGAAATTTTGCCCTAAATCGGGTTGACCTTCTGGGTATGGTATCTTTCACTTACTTTTAGAAATTGTTTAATTACCTGTTGCATTTCAGGAGTGATCTGAGGTGGGTCTTGGGGGTGAGGGGGAATCAGAGTAACCTGTTTGTGCCACTCTAATCTTTGACATACCTGGAGCCTCTACAAATGTCTCATACTCTGTTAAGAAAAGCTGTTGTTGATTGTTTGACCACTTCTGCCTCCTCTAAGTAGCTATTTGCATTTATATTTGCACTGGAATGCATATGCTGCACAGGCACTTGGTCCCATGGCTAGTCATAACCCTGTCTTTCATCCACAGCTACTTTTAGACTTGAGGGGGGGGGCGGGGTTCAGCCAGTGTCTGAGAAATTGCTGAACACTTTAGGTTAAAACCTGTTATTTTTTTTGTTTTGGCAGGGAATCAGTTTCTGGTTTTATTTTCACAGGTGCGAAGGGGCTGCCAGTCCTGAATGTCCTAAAGCCATAGTGGAGGGTATTATTGAAGAAGAGGAGGAGGAGGAAGAGGATGAGGAAGGGGGAGGCTCTGTCAACAAAAGGAAGAAAGAAGATGACACAGAGGTAGGGAATTTCTTGCTGTGTTTTCAGCTTGTGTTTCCACAATGCTCCCTTGCAAGAGTAGCCACCAGTAGTTATCCACATCATTCTAATATAAAATGGAGCAACTCCAGGGACCAAAAACTTTATATTGTGACTGTTGTTTTTCTTCTTTGTCTCGTGCCACTGATTCTAGCTTGGACTGTTACTTGAAAGTGTGTGTTTGGTTTTCTTTCCTGAGATGCTCACAGATTTAGTGCTTATGGTCTGAAATGGGGCTTCTGGCCTGAATGAGGAATGCTCTTTTCTGAGTCTTTGTGCTATTTTTGTTTATTTCCAAGGCACAGGAGCATGCAGGAGGTTGTACAGGTGATTGCAACCTAGGAATGTAAATTCCTTGAGGAAAATCGTTGTAGCCAGTTTAGCCCCTTGTATTTCTGTGTCACCTAAGTGAGAGCCAAGTCTGAATTTTCAGACAATGTGAGCTATTTGTGCAAGTAAAAAATAGCAAGTTGAGTGCCCTGAATAGTGCAGCGTTCCCTTGATCTATAGGTGTAGCTCCTGCTCACTTTCTTGTTCCCTACTTATGTACTTTGGCTGTGATTTGGAGAGAAATGTAGGAGCAAGGAGGGTCATCCCCTGGAAGTGTGCAATCCACCAGAGGGAGCCAGTATTTTTTATATACTTCCAAGGGGCACTCTGAGTTAATTTTATTTCAGCTGTTTTACTGATCACTAATGCAGAGCTCTCTCTCCTCCCTGCAGACAAAGAAGGAGCACTTATACACGTGGCGAATTGAACTGGCGAAAACAGAAAAGTACTGGGACGGCTGGTTCAGAGGTTTATCTAACCTCTTCCTAAGCTGTCCAACTCCAAAGCTTTTGCTTTTAGCTGGTACGTGTCTCTTCCAGTCCTGTTCAGGTTCAGTGGCTGTTCATTTCAGTGATGTCCCACTTGTATTTTAAAGAATAGGGTCAGCACTGGGCTAATGTCTTTCTCTGAGAATAGTGGACCTGTCTCTTCTACCTTGGCTTTTCTATGTATCTTGAAATACCGTAAACCCCAGTCCATTTGATCCGTGCAGATCTGGAATTAGCTCAGAGCCTCTAATATCAAAATAGCCCATAATGACATACTGTGTATTGCTGCAGTTGGATGGGTGTTTTACTTGTATGACGTGGAAGAAGAGCAAACAGGACTGGTCAAAGCTACCCTTCAGCCTCCACTACTGTGATATTTTCCTGCATATATGAGTGTAATTTGAACTTTTCAACTGAAAGTCATATTATCAGTGTTCTAGAGCCAGCTGTAGGCTCTTTTTGTACCTTGATAGGAAATTAAGTGTGTAACCAAGATAACCACCCTTTTTAAGTAGTAGGGAAGGATGTGTTCTTGCATTTTTGGCTGGGATTCTTTCCTGTCACTTTACGGTCCTGTGGTGCAGCAGTGAAAAGTCCTTGTGGGTGTCAGAGATGATGTTTCTTTTGAGTTTTTCAAGCCAAATGTCTCCTTCAAAATGTCAAGTAAAGCCCTGCTTAGACAGTCATGTTCTCTCTGGCTTTTTTCCAATACATCTGTTTATTTGATTGTAGGTGTTGACAGGCTGGATAAAGATCTAACAATTGGACAGATGCAAGGTAAATATTTAATACTGTTACTCTATCCTTACTGTAATGCTCTTTTGATGGTAGCTTGTTGCTATGGGTACACAAGTGAGAGATAGCTGGAATGGCCTCTTACCAGGTGCAGTCTATATCAAAACAAATGTGCATTAAAGAATTAGTCCATCCCAAAGTGTTCTCTTAGCTGTCTGCAGTTGTAGGAAAAGTTGAGAAGGTGAAAGGTTGAATTAAAAGTTGTGAAGGGCTGTTGCCATGGTTTTTGTTCAGCCTAGTATTCAATGTTTCCAGCACTGGGGCTGCCACACTTCTCTTGGATCAAAATAATTGTCTGTGAGGGCTTCTTTCTAATCTGTATTTTCCCTTTCTAACTACATTCCTGATGTTGGTAGCTAGAACACTTGGGACCATCCAAAACTGTCTGGTCTCCTGGTGTTTCTGGCAAACATCAGACCAAGATTCAGCATCTGCATTAATGTTTTGGAAAGGGGGGTTCTTTTTGGGTTTTTTTTCCTCCATCCCATCTTCAGTGATTTCTAGAGCAACCAGTACTGGAAAGTAGTATTGGGTAGCAGGATGAACATTACGTTAATGTAGATCTGATAATGGTTCCGGCTCTGAAAGGTAGTCTTACCTGCGTTGAGAAGCTCTAAGAAATTTAGCTTCATTTTAACTCCTGGGAACGTGCTTTAGTTACACATGGGGAAGGTTAATTAAGCAGCCGGTTCTTCTTTCTTTGGAAAAATATCTGCTGTGTGTATTGTACAGTTTGCCCTAGACTTCCGTGCCTTCCCTTGTCACTCTTCACCAGATGCATATAGTGAGATTTAGTGAGGTTTGTTTGTAAAGAATGTGAGATCCTTTTTAGAAGAGTTCGTAAATTCACAGTGCTTTTAAGGATGTAGTGTCTGACGTTTCCTGTGTACACAAGAACTGCTTGCCTAAATCATTGCTCTTAGAAATCACGACCACTTTAAAAGCAGCTCCAGTGATGACTCTTTTGATCCGCAGGGAAGTTTCAGATGCAGGTACTGCCGCAGTGTGGCCATGCAGTCCATGAAGATGCTCCGGACAAGGTGAGCCCCACTGTAGGGTTGAAGCTAGATGAGTCATGGTCTTCACAGCTTAAATGCAAAAGCGGTCCGTTGCTTACTAGGAAGCAGAGATTATACTTCAGGGGCATTTTTTGGCATGACATCTTAACTGGCTGTTTGCAAAACAGCTTGGATTTTTAAGCTGGCTGGAGGGCCTGGGCTGAGATGTTACATGACGCAGGGCTTGGCTAGGTTGCAGATTTAACTCTCAGGCTAGTAGTGATACAACTAACTCTTGCCATGTGGAGTGTGGATTTATACTCCCTGCCTTTCCTCTTGAAGTTCTCCACTCTCCCTTGTACTAAGCTGCAGCTTTTGGGGTTGGTCTCTGTTTTTCTGAGTTGGGTGGCTCACATTTTCCAAATACAAAACAAATGTTACTGAAACAGCTTACAGACTGACAGAGCAGTGCTGCTTCTGAGTACTGCTGAAGTTAGTGTCTGGATAGAAGCAGAAATGTGGTGCAGCCAGTGGAGCCTGTGGTTGGAAACACGTCTGGTTTTAAAGCTTGTTCTGCACTGACCGCTGTGAGTGTAAAACTCAGCCTTTCTGTGCTTCGCTTTACCAATCTGAAATAGGGATTTTTATCTAAACATACTGAGTTCTTACATTGTTATTCTTCTTAATATACATTCTAAGCAGTATTATTACTGTCAGGTTACTGTCTTGATTTGTTCTTTATAGGAATAACTTGCATTGTGATTTCACCAGATCTTTTTTCCCTGCTAAACTTAGGCATCGTTTTAAGAACTACTGAAACAGGTGGAGAAAAAGTTTGGTCAGTTCTTGATTGTGAGATCAGTGTCAGAGTAAAGATGGAAGCATGTAGTTCCTATTTTATATAAAAGCGTGGTACACAGAGCTCTTAGTTTTGAAGGAGCAAACTTGATTGAGCAAGAGGATCCTGAGGATATGAACTGTTGTTGGAAATGCTGCAGGCTTTGAAAACTGACTGGATTTCTTGTTATCTTTGTGTCCCTTTAAATTCGGACCAATTTTTTTTCCCTTCCCTCAGGTTGCTGAAGCTGTTGCGACATTCCTGATCCGTCACAGGTTTACAGAGCCCATCGGTGGATTCCAGTGGTAAGGCTCTGCGGGTGCTTGAGCTGTGCAGTCCTCGAGCAGAGCTCTTGCTCTTACTGCCTGCGTGTTTGGCTCTCAATGCGGGAGATTGGAGTTTTAGCATAATGCTAAAAAACATATGTAAACAAACAGCTTTGAATCACAGCCAGTAATATATTCAATGTTTATGTGTTCTCTCTAAACTTCTCACGTATTAACTTGTGTTAATGAAACCTCCTTCCATGGAGGAGAGGAGCGAAGCAGATCTTCCCTAGCTGATTTCTTTCTTTGTAGCCTGCCAGAAGGCAGAATTACAAGCTTTACGGTATTTAGTTTAAATAGTATTTTATTTAAGTAATCAAGGCCCTGTGTTTTGGAAACAACTTGCACCACACTTCTTTGGCCAAGAATTACTGGTGAGGTTAGACAGATAAAGCTGCGTGCTTCATGTTGCCGACTTCCCATACTTATCTCATGTGTTTTCATATCATAATGAACTGTAGAAGGCAGGCCTCTGCAATCAGCCACACAGCAGTAAGAGTAGGTTGTGACTGATAAAGGTTGATCAGAAAAACTCCCGAAGTCTTAGTTACAGTACCATAAAGCTAATAACTAAACTAATGCTTAGACCTCATAGAGGGTGCTAATCTGTTTTAGGATCATCTTTCAGGTGAATGGTAAAATAAACAGGTTTCTCTGGCAGTCCTGAAAAGTCTTCCTGCTTTTAGCTAAGAATACTTTGACAAAAGCTGTAAGCCCCAAAATGTGTAATGCTGTAGGACTGGCAATGCTGAAGAGGTATTGCTGGATGATCTCTGTCTTTTTTTTTTTTTTTTTTTTTTTTCCCCTTAAGCCTGTGCCATTGGGGATGAAACAGTAGAAGTGTAGGACTGTGGACTGCATATTTTAAATGCGGTGAAAGGATATAGTGTCGGTTAATGTGTAAAAGGTGAGAGAGGGAGAAGGCGAAAGGACTGTACTACATTGTCATGTTGAATCCCCACCAGGTATTTGGCAATCTGTGCTATCCCTCTGAGTCTTTGAAGGTGGTAGCTTGTTGCTCCCGCTATTATGGTTGTAGCAAAAGCAGCTTTAAAACAAGAGGCTTGGAGAAAGTGAGCTGGCTTGCTGGTCTTATTGTGTCCTTAAGCCACAGACAGCAACATATTAAGCTCTTGTGCTTCTCACTATTACATAGCTTACAAGTTATTGGTGAATGCATCAATGCTGATTTTAACCTGCATGATAGACTCCTTTTGGCCTTGTTTTACCTTGGGTAATCAACTAAATTTAGGGTGTTGCAGAGCCAAATATCTGCAGGGAATACCTTGATTTTAATGTGTGACCTTTCTTCCGCTCTCCTTTTTCCTTCCTAGTGTGTTTCCTGCTTGTTAATACCCTGGTGTTCTCCAGCACTGAGTCCTGTTGTAAATAAACTGCACCAGAGGCCACTGTGATGTATCCATATCCTTTCATCTCTCCAGTTCAGCAGCAGTGAGAAGTTGGTGTGAGATTCATCCCCTAGAACTAGTTCTCCAGAATGTGTAAATGCTTAGGGACTTCCTTGCTGGGAAGCAGCTTGTACTGAAGACCATGAAAAGCTCTTCAGGCCCTTGGAAGTGGGCTCCTCTCTGCTGCCACAAGGAAAGACCTCCTGAAATCCCAAGTAGTCGATCATACCGATCTCTATCAATTCTCAGGCTTTCTTGGACCCAACTGCAAAGGGGCCGTTGGCAGTCCAGATCCACCGAGGGCATTGCAGCATAGCCAAAGGCTTAAGGATTTCTCTGTGGAATCGTCTAATCGTCTTTGAAGTGCCCCTTAGGTTTGTTTTTTATATACATGTTTCTTTCCCCTAAAGCAGATGAGGAATCGGCTTCATTGGGAGCTCAGGTTTTGTCTCACCAATGTCAGCCTTATGGGTTAAGCTGCAGGAAGAGCCTCAATGCTACTTTCCTGTGCAAAGTTAGACAGGATTGTAAAACAAAAAGGCGAGGGGGGACCGTGAGCTCCATTTCAGAGTCCTGCAGCTTTCTTAATACTTGTTTCAAGTTCTCACTGAGAAAAATAGCCTGGATAACTCTGTCTACTGCAGACACATAACAGGCAGGGGACTCTGGGCCTGCATTTATGGGGAAGACCCAAGAGCAGCAGTAACAACGTGGTCTGCAGGCAGTTTGCCTGTTTGGCCATTCTCTGTGCCTGGAATGTGTTTATGCTTCCCTTCTTGTAGCTGCTACACACAACTGAGCAGAGATCAGCACCTTTTGGATGAAAAAATGCAAAAAGGGCAGTAGATAAAACCCTGGAAGAGCTTGGAGTCAGTCCTGCTGATGTTGATGCAGGGGTGTAGGCAGCTGCTGCTGCATTACGCTCCCCCCAGTATTGGAGGAAAGACCTTGTTTTCACTGTCACTTCCTAGATCGTTTCGCTGCCTGCCTTCCATATTTCCATGCAAATGCAGTAGTTGCACGGAGAGCTTTTCTTCAGGGTTAAATTATCCACAGACAGTTCGTCAAATTGCTTTCACCTAAGAATCACTCTTGAACGTAAGAGCAGACACGTTTTGGAGCAGTTTTCCTCAATATTTTGCTGGTGAATGTCTGAAATTTTTTTTTTTTTTTTTGCTTTGCGTCCATAACCCCTCTGCTCTGTGACGAAAGCAGTATTTTGAAGCTGTTTTACCGAGGCAGAGTTCTGTTGTTGGCCTGATTTGGGAGCTGCAATGTGCATCTATGCGTACGTCCTGTGACAAGAGCCGTCATGAATTCTTGGCACTTGGGACGTGCAGGTGGGGCAAAGGGAGTCGGTGGGAAGAGCTGACAAAGCCCGGTTTAACGTTGCCGTTAACCCTGATGGAGAGCCGCTTATCTCCTCTGATTCATTCCCGTGTGAGCCCTGGACACGGCAGTTGTGGCCTTGCTCTGTGTCCCTTCCCTGACACATCAGGGTGGGAAATGCCTGAATTAGAGACAAGAAAGCCTCGTTCCAGAGAGCTCTCCTCTCTCCTGGCACTTTGGCCGTTGGCACTCAGGTGTTAAAAAAGCAATTGCTGGCTCCCAGCCCTTCCCTCCGTAAGTCGCCGTGTTAATTACTGCATTAGTTTGCTGTGACCTTGATGTAATGTCCACCCCTGTTCTAGTTGCTGATGGATTAAGTGGACCTTCAGTAGTTGAGATGCAAAATAGCACTTTCCCCAGCTGTATCCTGAAGATTGGCAAAATTCTCAGTCCTTTCCAGATTACTCCTGTGTTCAGATTGTTAGAGATTAAACAATACAGTGTGTATGTCCGGAGTATCACTTTACGGGATAGTTAAGCATGTGCCTGTTGTCGTACTCATGAATGATCTCGGTGAAGTCGCATTCCTCCGTGCTGAAGTAACTTGGAGGATCTGGCTTTGAGTGATTCGTTGCGGTAACTCCTTGCGTTTGCCTCTCATGTTATCCCTTTCATTTGCTTTTACAGTTTCTGAGATCTTAAAAAAACCAAACAAAACCCTCCGTGGAAAGGAAAAGAAAATCAGTTTTGTATTCTGTAGAAGCACCATTGGAAAAATGAATGACTGTTTCTGAATCCTGTGGGCTCCCCAGAATTATATTTTGTTGTTAACATTTGAGAAGTGAGTGAAAAAAAATAAATATTTCAACAGCCTATTTAATGTAGCGTTGCTCCGTGCCAAGCTCTCAGTCCTGACTTGCGCAGAATAGGTAGTGGTTCAGGGACTCGCGTAGTGCTGGCTTCAAAAAAGGCGACTACAGGGATAGCAGCTATAGTGTGTGGGTGGGTGGAGGGGGAATTCCTTTCGGCTGTGTCGAGCCACCTACATTTTTGAGACTGTCTGAAAAATATTAATGCTCCTGTTGCAGTTTTTCCTGCCTTTTCAGGGAGCTACAGGCAGAGATAAATGGTATTTAGGTGAAGGATAGCGCAGACCATGGTAAAAGTAACTGCAGAGAGAAGAAGTGTTCTCTTTGACTCATGAAAAATGAGGACATCTAGAAAATCCCCCCATAACTACCAGCTTTTCACTGCATTTTTCCACAGCCTGCAGCATTGTACTGTCTCCGTGTAAAAGCAGATAAACAGGAGGAGGCTGTCTGAATTGAAAGGATGCTGGTTTTACGCTGGCGCTTTCGATTATTTAGAAATCTCTCTTGCTTTTGTTCCATTTGTTGGATTGAGGATCGGTGGAAACTTTCACAGTGGAAAATCCCAAGGCTGGGCAGGAGCAGAAGATGCAGTTTGGGAGGCTGGTTTGTTGCGGGGTTCGCTTCTTAAATTTTTCAAATCAGACCCAGGGCGGGTTTTGCCAGCTCCCGGATTATATGCACCGGACAAAACCCTGGGTGACTTGTAAATTCCAGGAGCATTGAGATTGTTGGAAAAAGACGATTCCTGTATTGCAGAAGCGTGTTGTTTTGCCTTGAATACAGCTCCTGCAAATGCAGAGCTCGGCTGCGCGTCTTTGCACATGCTTAAGCCAGCACAGTTCCTCCGTGCTGCTGTTTTGAAAATGCTGGTAGTGACCGGGGCGATCGATACGTTACGGACGCAGACACTCAGTCTTGAAAGGGTTGCCGAATCGCGTCGCTGTACGGAGCTCGCTTTTCTTTTGAGCCTTGTCTTTTTTTGTCTTCAGCCTGCCCTGGTCCAGATGTGAAGTGGGTGGGAGATGATACCAAAGCCAATTAAAAATACCGATGCTTATTGCGACTGGAGGTCACTTTATGTGCAACCGAGACACCCTCTGAAAAAAAATAAGCGCTACAGTAAAGCACGGCGTGACTTCTAAACTGAGCTCACGGTCGGGGAGCTCTCAGAGGTGGTGGTGTTGTGAGAGATCCCGTTGGTAACACCAGTAGCCCAGTAAATACCACACTGGTGCAGTTCAGAGAGAACCTCCTTCCTTTTCCCCTCTCTGCAGTGCGGGGCTGAGCGATTGCAATATGGCAAAGCTGCTTGCTGGCTTCTCGTTCAGCAAGACCATCCCAGGACTCCAAAAAACTTTTATCAGTGTGCTACCACAGTCAACCGGGTCTTCAGTGAACGGGGGAGCAGCGGGGCAGGTGTTGGAGGAGGAGAGAGCAAGCAGCTTTGTGCTGATGTTCTCCACCTCCTCGACTCCAGCGCTGATGTTTCTCCTCCCCTCCGCTATTGCCTTTTATCTTGAGTGTTGAAGGGCCTGGGAGGAGAGATATTCAGAGGCGTCTGGCAGTCAGCCATTCACTGGTCTGAACTGGTGCTCAACACTCCCGAAAAGCTAGACCTAGATCTTCAGGTAAGGTCCAAAACAAAACAAAAAAAAAAAGTTTATGGGTTGCCATTTCCAACAAAACTTGGCCCTGGTGCATTCTAACACCCGTCTCTGAGCCTGCCGCTCCTCTCACAACCTGAAAACGCCGTTTGTGTTGCCCAAACCTGCCTCCCTTGGCTGTATCGTCTGCCCTGATCCATCCGGTAACGCTGCATCCTCGCCACCTTGGCCGTAAGGCATCCGAACCCTGCGGGATAGTGCTTGGGTGTTTGTTCTGAGCTTTGCTGGTGGATGCTTGGCCGGTTTAGGCCAAGATTTCCCCGTCTGGCAGGGTGACCTCTTACCACGTGCTGCTGTTTCCAAAAGGAAAATGTGTGTGTATGTGTGTATGTCAGTTCTCCGGAGGCCGCGCTCTGTGTCCCGTGTCAGCCTCATCCTGTTCGTGTCTTGTTCGGTGTCCGTTTCTCTCGCCTACAAATAAAGCAGTTGTGAAAAGCCTGGGGTAGGAACTCCTTCTTTCCCTTCAGCTGCAGTGCTCGGGCTCCTCGGAGCAGCCCGTGGAGCAAGGGTGTCAATCCGACTGTCCCTGGGACATCCTCTTAAGGGTCTTTTCCAGCCTGAATGATTCTATGATTCTGTGGTCCCCGGGGCCAGACCCAAGGCTTGGGTTTTTCTGGTGACTCACGAACGCCTCCCGTCATCGGAAATATTCCCCCGTCCCTTCTCCGCGCTCTGAGGCGGGGAAGAGGGAGGGATGCTTTAGCCACAGCTTTTGCTTTTCGCCCTCTTCTCTGTGAGCGATGGCTCCCACGTGTACAGAAACAGCTGAAAGTAATAAACCACGGCGCTCTGGCTGTTAAGTAACCTGCGCTGTGTTGAACCCTCTGTTTTATAACACCCTGAATGCCGGGGTGGTTGTTCCTATCTGAAGAGCAGGAATTTGGGGAAGTTTGCTCTGAAATTTTGCAGGCTGTTTTACATTCAAGCAGAGCCCAAAAAGGCTCCTGTAGCATCCTCCCAGTGCTCCAGCTCCTGTTCCCCTGCCCCTCCCCTGTGTGCCTACAGAAGGGTTAATTCAGGTTTGGATAAACACAGCCAGGGAGTGATAAATGCCCGTTTTTGAACCCAAAGTGAGCAGGACCCTGGGAGAGGTCTGCCTGGTGTTTGTATCCCCCTGCCCAATTTTTGTCCTTTTCCTTCCAGCTAGCAAAGAGGCTGAGAGGTGATGGGGGGGGGGGGGGCCTGGACCCCCCTGGGGAGCTGGGTCTCCCCAGGCTGCGGTACCCACAACCTCTCCATCCAGGAGGATTTTAATGTCGTCCAAACATCGCATAGATGAGGCTGGATGGATGTGGAGTCGGGGAGTTTCTATGTAGGGGCTGATGGCGTCCTCCAGCTTGACCCTCGCTTCATCCGGGCTGTCCCGTCAGAGATCCCTGCCCGATCTCCAGGCGCTGCCGGAGAGCCCTGCTGCTTCTTTTTGCCTTCCAGTCACGCAGGTGCTGCGGTCAGGGCCGGAGAAAGGCAGCTTGTCTGCGGGGGCCCCGGGGGAGCGACGCTCGCGCAAGCGTGGTCCGAGCACGGGCAGGCTGGGGGCCAGGGCGGCTGGAAGGCAGCCGCTGCCTTCTCCCTCCCCACGGTCCCTCTTACAGTGACCGCCCTGCAAAAAAACCCAAACAGCCTTCTGGGGTGCAGAGGATGGGGGCCCCGCGTTGTTGTTGGGCTGAGAGCGGAGTGTGAGGCTGCACAATCAGGTCCAAGATGCAGCCAGGCGCTGCAGCAGGTTTCTTTGAGGAAGGATAGCGTCGTGTGTTTGCTCTGGTCCTCCATGGCCATTCTGTTCACTCTGAAGCCTACCAATTACCGTAGAAATGCCACGTCGCTAACTGCCACTCCTTTTAGCAGAGACACTTTTCATCTAGGGCTGGAGGAGGGGGCTTGAGGGTGCATTTAGGGTCCAGGCTCAAATCAGGATGGGGGGATGTGGGGGGATACAGATACATACACACCCCCACATCATCCTGTCAGGTACCGCACTGAGGTATTTAGTGTCTTTTAACTTTATTTTCACCGGATTCGGCCACGGCTGAGCAAGTGCCACCACCCCTGATAGCACCCTGCCCCACTGCTCTCCCCCTTCCCTCCCTCCTCTTGCTGGCAGCCTTGGGGCCATGCTGCGCTAGGGTGGCTTTGCCACCCACGGGTGCCACGTCCTTGAGCCCACGGCAGCTCAGTCTTGCGGGTCAGTGCTGCACGGCCGCCGAAACTCCTGTCCGTGCTCATGGATCCACTTATTCGCCACTGGAAGGGACAAGGACAAGGACCCCCATCCGCCTCCGTCCCCCCGCACCCCCTTCCGACCCCACTCCAGTATCGGTGACATGTTTTTTCCTATTACCCAGAATTTTTCTGGATTCCCAGCCCCTCTTGTCTCCCTGCCAGCAGAGCTGCCTCTCCAACCCCGTGTCACCCCACGGTGACACTAGGCACCATCTCTCACCCCACTTGTCCCCAGCCAGGACGGGGCAGCCGGCGTGCAGGGTGTCCCCATCACCGTCCCCGTTCCTCCGCAGGTTCCACCAGAAGAGAGCTGCATTCTGCGGAGCAGAGAGGGGGGTGAGATCTCTGGGGTTTGGCACTCCAAAAACAGAGCTGGGAGCTCCAAAATTGGGGTCTGGAACCCCAAAACAGGCAGGAGCCCAAGGGTTGGGGCTTGGCACCCTTAAAACCGTCAGGAGAGCCAGAATTGGAGTTTGGAACCCTAAAATAGAGCTGGGACTCCTGGAATTGGAGGTTTTTGCATCCCAAAATGGACCTGGGAGCCCTGAGGTTGGATTTGGGCATCCCAAAACACAGATGGGAGCCCCAGGGCAGGGGTTTGGCACCCTAAAACAGATCAGGGAGCCCCGGGATTGGGGTTTGGCATCGGGACAGGCTCGGCCACAACTCCCTGCAAGAGATGGGACACGAGAGCAGTGTCCCCCCCACCCCATCCCTGCTCCTGGGGGGCTCGTGTGGGTCTCCCTCACCTTAACCACGGGCACGCTGAAGTTGGCGTAGATGAAGGCGGTGGAGCCGCCGGCCTCCACCGCACTCAGCTGAAAAAGGAGTAAAAATAGGAGCCATAGCCCTTCCTCCCCCTTCCCCTGTGGTATGGCTGCTTTGCATGGGGAAACTGAGGCACAGAACCTCCCTTGGTCCCCCACAGTACTTCCCTCGCTACAACATGGCACAGGCTTTTAAATGCTCTGCAGATGTTGTCATTTAACACCTCACCATGGTCTGATTTAGGGCTGCCCTCAGCCATCTCAAACCCTGTTCACTCTGAACCCTACTGATGAGCACGCAAGAGCAGTCTCTCAAGGCTCAGACATGGCGGGGAAGAACTCACGTAGATCATGACTGTGGCGATCCTGTTGCCCGACTTCATTCTGTAAAGGGGGCTCTTCCTGGACTGCCCCAAGAGCAAGGAGGTGGGGACAGTCAGTCCCACGCTGACACGGCTTGGCCTGGAGGCACCTCACACCCTAACAGAGCGGTAGCTCTGAGCTGCCCCCAGGGAAATCTCTCCCTCTCCCTCCCTCCCTTCCCAGGAACATCCCAAGCACCATCCCAGGGATCACCACAGGGACACCCCCCCGGACCTCCCCCCCCAGGCAACCATCCCAGGAGCATCACAGGGACTACCCCAGGGTCCACCTCCAGGGGCAACTGAGGGAGCAGCCCAGAGACCACCCTGGGAACCACACCAGGGACAACCCC
>VYZV01007863.1:25479-36566 GCA_013401275.1 Pandion haliaetus | reverse complement strand
GTAATCTTTATTTTTAAAAAATGCATACTGAAATTAAAACCATGAGCATAAACTTTAAATGTTCAGTGGGGAGAGATTTAGGCCCACAATAAGACTGAACTTGATTCTTGAAAGGTACCTGAGTCTCAACATCTTTATCTCACCAGAAATTTTGCTTATTCCTTATGTTTTATCCCATTCTATTCCTTCTCTTTATTTATAAAGGCTGAAAGTTATGATTTTTCTGTGACAACACATGGTCCAATGCTGTGATGGCAATGTATCTCAGTTGCAAACATCCCACCATTTGAGAAGGTGGCTTGTATTTTTTTAAAGAGGGAGGGAGTTGTATTTTTTCCATCCAGTTGAGAAAAACCCATTAAATGGTGCTTTCCCATATGACCTTAAATAACTTTTTGCTCTTGCTGAATTGTACTTTATATGCTTTTCTGTCACTGTATATTTATTAGGCATAAACCCGGACGTAAACATCTGGTCTTAATTATACACTCTTTGTATTTTGCAGGGAACATAACAGTTTGCATTCATCCCTAATACAGGAAAACAGAATTATCACAGTAAGTCAGAAAGAGTCAGGTTTTTGCACCTGTATGTCCTTCTTTATGGGATTTAGAGACAGAGAAGCCTTGAGTGAGAGCTGTGGGATAAATCTGAGACCCAGCTATACAGCTGGTTTTACACTTTCTTCTTGAGACTTTTTAGCTGCATGCCTCTGATGAGTGCAGCTTTAATTTTTGAACATCCAGGCAACAGGTTTTCAGTTTTCTGTTGAATAAAATGTCAGCAAGTGATGACCTATGTTTTGCTAAAACTGTTTTTTAATTTCAGTGTGAAGTCTGGAAACAACTCCAGTCTGTCTGAGCAGTTTCTTTGTTCTTTTGACACTTATTCCCAGCAACCCTTTGGACTATGAATGATGAGAAATATTGGTCAGGAGTCTGAAGCCACATTTCAAATTAATGGCTTGAAATCACACATACTAAGCAGCCTATTGAGCTTGTCAATATTTACATATCTAGAAAAATAAATTGAGACACAGTATTGTCTATTTAATTGTAGTATCTTGCAAGAAAGCTGCTGAGGGGGGCAGAATAATGTAACTATTATATAGCTGTTTCTAGTTACTGTTGTTAAATCCTTCTATTGGAGAGGACAGCAGAGGACAGGCAATTCTTTTTATGTGGCATCAATGTGATGGTCATTGTCTCCTAATGTGCTCTTTCACTCAGCATGGTCTCTATTGCTGGCCTAGGTGACAATATTTAATAGCTCATGCTTCATTTAAGACCAGACTTCAGACCTTTTCTTAGACTTTTCAATGTCTAAAGTCACCTTTGTGTATATCTTCACACATTTTTCTATGAAGCCTTGGGGGATCACTATCTTTGCCCCTTTAACAATTTAATGATCTCATTAAAAAAAGTATATGGGCCAGGAACATGCAGACCTGACTTGTGCTAATAGTGTTAATTTCTTTCTTCAGAGGGATCTCAGCTGTAGCTTTGGAACTTGCAGTTTTTACTTCATCTGAGGTCAGATGGTCTGGTTTTGTGGATTGGATTTAGAAAAACATGTATATAATCAAACTCTGCACTTTGCTCGGTTGCACTTCTGTCAAATGCTCCAGAGTGTGTGCATGCAACCAAGAATCCTGTGCTTGTAAATGAGGAAAAATAATCTTCTCAACAGGTTATTTGCCAGATCCTCTGGCAATGGCAATAAATTGTCTATACTTAGTTTGAGCTGGCTTTAGGATCCCAAAGTACTTAAGAAAAATGTTAAACCTTTGACTGAGGTGAAAAATTCCTTTTCTATCTGAGCATACTACTATTAGGTTTTTTCAGACATAATGGTCTTGAGAGTAAGAGAACTGACTAGTCTCTTTCAAAAAATATCTATGACCAACTTTGCTTACTCTATCATAGTGTCCCAGACCTCAAAATTGGTTACAGTTTGACATGATTGGCAAGTCAGGATAGAATCGCAAGATCAAAACTGGGTCCAGACAGAGTAGCACTGTTCCTATTTTGTCAACCCCATAGATGTTGGTGTGGGGAGCCTCTATTACATGAGACAGACCATTTGGTTTTCAACTGGGCTAACTTGTACTTACATGTGTAATATAGCTCTCTTACCTGAAACCAGAACTGTCCAGATCAAACTACGATACCTGGAAAGTCAAATTCCATCTCCATCATAACTTTCAGGTTTCAGAAGTTATATTAAACACAAATATCCTTTTCCAGTTAATTCAAGAAATCCTCATACCTTCTTTTTGTGTGTTGGAGGAATATATTTATGGTGTCAATGGATGAGCTTCCTGGCTCTATTAGCTTCTCTCATTGTCTCATTTATTATTTATACTACATGGAATCTACTTAATTTTATTTGTAGGGTCTGGTTAGTTTGGTAGCTCTCATTACTTCCAAAGCTGCCTGGAGACTTTATATTGATACTGTGGTTTTGCCCTTGATGAAAATCTTAATATTTTTTGTGTCATCAAAAAAAAAAAAAAAAAGTTACTTTTTCTACCAAAACCACCTCAGGAAGGACGGAAAAAGACAGATCTTTCCTGGAAGGGATGTTGAATGTACAAGAATGAGGAATCAAAAGCATAGGGGCAGGAAGACTTCAAGAAGCTATCTAATCAATCTGCAAAGACTCTCAGAAGTCATCTTGTCTGCTTATATTTTGTTTCCCTCCGTATAGACCCTTTTCAGAGCCTGATGATGCACAAAGAAAGGCGTATGTATTGTTTCAAGGACTTCTGTCCCTTGGTGAAAAACACTTCCAGTTTATGCAGTTAGTTCCTTTGAGTCTAATCATGAGGAAAAGGTTCTACTTTTTCCCATCTCAACAGAATACTTACTTCCCTTGGGATAAAGCAATGAGCTCTGCATCTCATTGCTTTGCATCTTGTCCTTTTTTTAAATCTCTGCCTTAAAGTGAGAGGAACTTTCCTAGGTTTCTTCTGTGTCCTGAAATACCTCCTCTATCCCCTGGATAGGCTCACATATCCTCCTTACTTATTTTGGATTCCTTGCTTTTCCAGTGACTTGACATCATCAAGAGCAGGAATCAAACAATAAGCTTATTTTCCCTTGAAGAAAATGTAATCTGTAGCTTTTCTCAAATTCATGTCCCTGTAGATTTGATTAACCCTCTTAAGAGAATGTGTGAGCTCCCCACTAAAATGCCCCGAGCCACAGTCATTTAGCTTATTCTGGTTTTGTTTTCTTTATCTTTTTTTTTTTTTTCGCCTAAGAATACAATTTTTGGCATTCCATTGGCTAGTGCACCAAAATCCAACCTAAAATTAACACATCTCAGTTCCTCGCAGGCAGATAGTCCATCTTCTGCTTCAGTGTTATGCGCTGCTCCTATGAAGAATTTTTCTGAGCTGCTAAAGACACTGTCATGGTTTTTGATGCAGCACATATTCTTCTAGGGCATGTGAAGTATGAGCATTATGTACACCTTTGCCATTATTGCATTTCCCAGGCATGGGCAAAATTTTGGCTCAAATATATGGCACAGTGTACCCCCCATGTACTACTTTTTGTGTGGACTTTGACATTTAGTTCTGTATATATTCCTGGCCTCAGGTGTACTTTCTTGAAATATTAGCAGATTATTTCTACTCCCTATGGAATCAAAGCACTGCCCACCTTCCATAAATTTCAGTGTAGCACAAATTTTACTTGTCAGATTCTGATTGTTTTGTCTGGGGTGAATTCTGGGTCTTCTGCAGTTTCTCTGCCAAAGCTTTGTTCCCACTTGTGAGCTGGTCCCCTCCTCCCTTGGTGGATTCATTTCCTCCCACATACCTTGAATTTCAAGACCTTGAGCTGCATTAGAACGTGGGCAAATTCTTCTATTCTTTTTGTACTCTGCATTTAAAAACTTAACGCTTTTCTTTCATTTCTATGCAGAGTGAAGTACTACTTAGATTCCTTTAATACAGTTTCAAATTTGGCCAGAGTTAGCTGAAAACACATCAAGCACTTCAGAATCGCTTACTGTGAGAAACAAAGCTACTGCCTGTCTGCCTTCCTTTCTGCCAGTCTCCATGCTTGCTGACACAAGGTGAAGTTTTGCATCCTCCACACTTCTAGAGACTGTCACTGTCGGTAAGGCATTTTCCTCCTTTATAATTCCTGCCCCTAGGAATATTATATGGGTTTGGAGGGTATTTTTCTTTGTGTTTATAATCCTGCTATCACAGATAATTCAGTAATCGGTTAAAGCAGAGGAAGATGTTTGGAATTCTTTTTAAATTTCTGTCATTTTCTGACCACCACATGGTCCTTTGCAGAATACCGTCCCTGGTGCAAGGACCTGCTTAAAGTACATGACTGAACTGATTGTTTATAGCAGCAGGACTGTTTAGCTGGATCAAGGTCTGCCCCTGCCATGCTTGAGCAATGACTGTGCTGGGGTAGATGCAGCGATACAGGCTTGTAGCAGATCTGAGCCAACGGCCAAATTTTTGTCAGTCACCTTCAGTATCCCAAGGCCTGAAGCTGACTCCGAGAATCAGGTGTTCAGAACCCTCGTGCCACACCTAGGACATACGGTCCACATTCCTCAAATTTCTTACAGCTACCCTGGGTGCTAGCAGACACTGATGCTTACCCTATCTTACACTTTTTACCTCTCTTTCACCTATTGCCATGCCTAATGCCTCTCTTCCCTCCCTACCCAAACTCTTCATCTTAAACTCACTGACTTCAAGGGATTTGATGTTTATGTAAAATAACGTTTGGTTTTCTGTAAGGGTTCAAGTTATTGGCAAAGAGAATCATCAGCTTCCCTAGAGAGCTTAAACTTCATGCCTAAAATGTAGCGGCACGGAGAAAGAGAATTGTTTCTTTACATTATCTGACTATTGCATTCTAGCATATTCTTAATATTATCCCCCATAGGAAAACACTGAAGCCACAAAGACTGAGAAGGGTTTATGAGTATGCAAACCATTACGGCTCCTCTGCGGCTCATTTTTATTGTCCTCATCTATAGACATCAATACTTTTGTTTTATTTTCTTTAATGAAAAGGGGGTTTAGTGAGAGCCAGAAGATTGTTTGGTACAATAAATCCCCAGTTCTTGTTGTTTTCACACTACTCAGCAAATTCAAATCTGATGTTAACCATATGTAACTGGGCTGATGCCAAGCCTGGCCTCTGAAGCTGCAAGATGTTTTGGGACTCTTTGTCCATCAGGAAGCACTGCTTCCAGACTGGCTCCATAATCTCCAGAAAAGCTCCTGCTTTTGTAAGGATCTTAGTATGTGTTTATATGAGCAAGAGAAAAGGGGGATGGGAAGAGTGAAGTAAATGAAAAGAGAAAGGGGAGAATGGAAGAACTTATCATAAAGAACCATAAAGAACTCAAAATGAGAAGACTGCATAAGATCGTGTTAGAGAGAAAAGAAAAAAAAAGTAGCAAAAATGGGGAAAATTGAGAAAGTTTAAAAAGAGGAAAAGGATAACATGGGGAAAGAACAAGCACACTTGAGACTTCTTTAACATTTATTTGAATGTAAATTTAATTTTTGTACTTCAGCCATTAACGATGATCCACCTGCCATGCAAATTTAATTTCTGAAATCTATTAATATAAGTGGTGTTACTGATTATTTTTTGGTGCTGTGGTGTCTCACAAATGTTCAAAACTGGATCTTACTCTGGTAAAGATTGAACAAACCCATTTGATATACCACATGTTAATCTCCAAATCTCTGTTTCTGTTCATATATTACATAGAGGGCTTAAAACAACTCTCTAAGAGTGCTTGACAGTGGCAAATCTTGGGATGATATTTTCCAGGCTGAACAGAGCTACAAAACTTCATATCAGTTTTTCATCCCAGCTAAGTATGAAATCTGAGGACAAATTTAATTCTAATGACCTTTTCCATCTGAAAATAAAGGCTGCATTGGCAGAGTTAACTCTGGCATTAAATGGTGAGAGCTCGTCACTGCAATATTTATGTTAACCGATTTTTGTGATGCAATTCCTAGTAAAAGTTCCAGTAGTAATAAAAGGCACTATAAAATAGGGTTGCCATTTTACAAGATACTTTGTGAAATACCATAAAATTACTTTTGTCATGATCACTATACCCACTAGAAAGATAAGAAAGTGAAACCATTTGTCAAATATGCAGGGATTATCTTCCCATTAAACACTTGGTCTTTAAATTGATGAATGTTCTGATATGACCTGAATAGACTGATTCATGTGGATAAAGTTTTTTTTTTTTTTATGTTAGTCTGCAGGTCCTTAGGATAGTAATCACAAGGCCTAGCTTTTACCTAGTGTGCCTCTGGTTTTGTAGGCTGTTTCTGGAGTCAATATCATCCTTCAGAAAACAATCCACAGTAGCTAGCATAGACTGCTCTGAGGCATCACTCAGGACTTGCTTCTTTTTCCTGATGACAGAGGAAATTGAGGATTAGCCTCAGAAGGCAAAAGTTAAACATCATGAATACCTTAAATGTAACCTTGTATTTGATTATGTGTTTTATTTGAACACAAGTCTTTTCAATTTTAAAAGTATTTTTCTCTTTTCTCTTCTAGACACCTGTGGGCAAGATACCTTTGCGAGGTGGGAGAACCTCAGTCTGGAAATCCACCTCCAACTTCTGTAGGTGGTAAGTCACTTTATTCATTGTTTTTTACCATGCTTTTGCTTGAGTTGTTTTCATTCTTATACTTCTCTACCATAAACTGTGTTCAGCTTTTACTTTGCCCAGGACTTGGCAGTATTTCAATTCACTTTAATCTGGTATATTACAACTAATACATGCTAGCAAATAGATTGCAGAACATGTAGTAGGATCTTTCCAGGTCAATGGATGTTTTCTCTTACACTGAAATCACTGACATAGGGGTTAAGTGCTTCAGAAGGACGAGAACACAGGGCATTGCACCAACTGCAACCTCTCCAAAGTAGCTGGTGCCACTTTAGAATCATAGAATCATTTAGGTTGGAAAAGACCTTTAAGATCATCGAGTCCAACCATCAACCATGCCCACTAAACCATGTCCTGAAGTGCCCTGTCTACATGCTTTTTGAATACCTCCGGGGATGATGACTCCACCACTTCCCTGGGCACTGCTAGATATCCATAATTTTCCTGCTGTGTGACATACTTGCAGCATTTCTTGTTGCAAGCATTCAGCAAATTCTTGCAAAATTCCAGACACTGTTGCAATAAAATATGGCGCTCTCATATAGAGAAGAGGCCAGGAGCAGAGATGAATAAAGAGGTCAGATCAGAACCTGTATTTGTAGTATTCTTAAACAAGAGGAATTACAGTCTGTTGTAAAATGGACAATGTCTCAGGAACTTTGTATAAGCCAACAATCACTTATTGCAGAAGTTAAACTAGTTTTTTTCTGCACAATTGCCCAGCAAAGCTAACAAAGCTGAATCTGCACTTCTGAGAATCTCAGGAGGAAATAAAACACCTGTCTATTAAAAGATACAACAGTATATGGAAGATACAAAAGGGATGTTAAATAAAGGTCTGTCCCACTGCATGTACCTTTTTAGTGACATATTTTTAAATCCAGTTAAATTACAAGAATTGAATTTTCCTAATCCAGTGGTGAAGCACTCTGGTACACAGTAAAGCACAGAAATGCACTTTAAACATTTGTTACTATAAAGATTTTCTTTCCTGAGTGAATGTTTAAAAAAATGAAGTCAGTGGAATTGTGCCTCACAAGAGGAGGGGAAAAAAACATCAATAAAAGTCCACAGAAGATTTTCAAGGCTCACAACCAAGGGTTCAGCCACTGCCTCAAGAACTATAGAAGCAATCAAGAAGGTGAAAAAGTGAGTCTTGCTGCCATGTAAGTATAACTGGGGGAAGGAAAATCCTTTACATGACAATGTTTATGTGCTATTTCTACTGGCTTTACCCTACTGGGTACACAGCTGCTGGCTACTGGCTGTGATGTGGGGCAAGTTCAGTGCAGCTTTAGAAAAAAGAGGAGTGGCTGACTTGGTTTCCAGGCATTGTTGTTTTGATCTAGCGGGAAGTTAATGTGCTTCAGTTATGTTGCCTGCAAGACTGGTGCCGAAGGCTTTCTCTATTAACTCAAAGTCCCAAAGTGCCCTATTAAGGCAACTATAACATTCCTTTGCATGGGGAATTTAGCTGGAGATGAGATCTGGCCCTTGATTCTTGTGTGTGTGAAAAGCTTTCTGCACCAGAAGGTTCTGCTTCCAGAACGAACCTGGACAGGCTACAGCATGGAGAAGCTGGCAGGGCATGGTTGTAATTACAACTTCTGATCAAATGATTTATACAGTTGAAGTGAATTATCAAATAATATCCAAAATCAATACTGTGGCACTTTTTACAGCTTCAAGCACGATAAAAATGTTTTTTAACTTTTCAGTTACATCCAAAATACTGAAGAGTTGAATCATCCACTATAGAGAGATCTCTAATATTATATTCTTGGATCAGAATTAGAGGCAATTAGAGCACTGTCCAGAGATAAAAACCAGCTGACAAGGGTGTTTCAATTCTAGTCATGGATGATAAACAGTGCGGAGGTGAAATCCTGCAGCTGCTGAGTGATAGAGATTGCTATCAGAATTAAACAGGAAGCCTGTGTTTTGCTGGATCAAGAAAGATTAGCCATGTTTTGAATATGGGATTATGAAGTAATTAAATGAAGACACATTTCTGACACAAATGCTACAAGTAAGAATGTAATTACTCACTTTATATACAATGTTTCTGTAATTTATCATTCAGGTCTTTGACTTGCAAGCATATCAGCCTGCTTCATACTAAGTGAAGTCAACCGTACTGAAGTCGCTGAAGGACTGAGCCTGGTGTGCTGTGCTAACAAGTGTGTTTTACAGGGATGAACTAGCTGCTGCTATAAATATATAATGCGTAGAACGCCTACAAGTTTTGGTAGGAACAATGGTCTGCTCTTTACCAGCCTGGCCTGGCAATTCATGACTTAAAAAAATGGTCAAAGGAAGATTAAATTGATCTGACCTCCAGTGGGATCAAGAAAGTAGTAACTGTGCAAAACTGGTAAGCACTGGTGTAGTTCCGTGTGCATAAAAATCCTCAAATATGTAGCAGGTAATGTCTTTTGACGGTGCTGAAATGCAGCAATGTCTGGGGTGAAACACGAGTCAAATGGAACTGTATATAGCTGAATGACAATAGATTTCTGTAAGCTCACTGGGGAAATCTCTTAACCCTAAGATTTAAGATGGTGCAAGATCTTTAATGTCTGTGCAGAGAAGACAAATTCTCTGTTGTTAAAAGCCTCACAGAAAAGGCCCATACAGAATAAACTGCACAGTACTCTCTTAATCTGAGTAAGAAAGGAGAAAGCTTGTGTTCACCCTGCCAGGTGGAAGTTATATAAACCTTATCTGACACTGAAACTAACAGTTTTATAGGAATGTCTGTGCAAAACAGAGAGATATTTGACAGGAATACTTAACCTGGATTGCCATCAGAAGAATGGTGTAGTCCAGTATAGGAGTGAAGGTGGAGCGAGGTGTTTGGATATGGATTTACATCCAGATCTGCAGGCCTTTGGTTTGGATTTCTTCTATTTGGTGCTTTTATTGGGTTATACTTTGCCCTCCTGCAGGACTGCAGCTTTCTTTACATTCTGTGCACACTGAGGGGAGAATGTAATGTGGGGTACTTTCGTGCATATGTGCTTGTTCTCTGCTGTTAAAATTAATAAAAACCTCATTTTTTTTTTTAGTCCCAGAGGCTTTTATTATGGTTATGTGGTATTTAGGAACTGTATTTAGAATTAGATCTAGGAATAGAACTGTATACTGAGTTCAGTGCTCAGATATATCGGTAAAAACCAAATAAATGTGACCCTTTCTGCATTACTAAAGAAATGCCTACCTAATATGTCTGTCTCGAAAAAGTGGAATTAACCCTGTTGATAGTTTTCTTGGAGAGAAAAGGTACTATTTACAAGACAGTTTAATGAACCATATTTGAAAAATGTCGTATGGAACACTACTCACAACTATATTTAAAATGATCAGCAAAAGTGTATGTCCTCATTTTTGGGCATCATACTAATGAGCAGGGGATGAGTTCTCTCTCCCATCCAGGTGCAGAGAATGAGACCCTCAATGAAAGCCTCACCTCCATATTTTAAAAATTGATTTTGGATGTGAAATTTCCAGCTCTCCTGTCCCTTGAAATGCTCATAAGTAAGAGGAGGAGGAGGAGTGCCTTCCTCACGGTCTACGGGGATGTATACAGCAACAATCACCCAAACTCTGATGTAGGAAATCACCCAGCCCTCTTTCCCACCTCCTCAGTTGACAATGGAGATCTTCCTCCTTTCTTGCTGGAGGTGGTTTCCATTTTTCACCCTAGTTCCTAGACCAGTATGTAGCTCCCCTGATCTGTCTCCTTCCCATTTTTAAAAATGGAAGATGGCTTTCCCTGACACCCTTCTGAGGGCCTGGGCAGTCCCTACTTCATTACCTGGTGCAGGAGCACAAGCCTCTTCATGCTGTGGGGTGTGTTGACCAAAGGAGGGGAGCTCCTTGTCAACAGAAATTAAGAAACCTGGGATGACTTCTGTGCCTTTGAAATGTCATTACTTTTGTAAATTGTAAAACCATTGACCTAGGACAGTCATATCCTACCCAGGGCTTATAAAAGCTGGGATTTGTTGGGGGGTGGGTGTATGTTTTTAAGGCCATCTTTATGGCTCCGTAACTCTTCAGAGTGCAGCAGCAGTGAAGACTTCATCGTCGAGCTCTCCGAAGAGGCTATCGCCAGCTTTCCTCACAGACGTCCTCCCCGCCATTGGCCCAACAGCCCTTTCAGCACGTCCCCGAGAGACCGTTGGGGCGAACCGTTGAGCGCGCGAGCGGCCCCTCGCCTCGCCCTTTACCTCAGGCGGGCGCTGCCCGCGGAGCCGCGCTCCGCCCCCGCGCTGCCGCCGCCGCCGCTCGGCGGGGAGATGGCGCCAGACCTCGGCTCCTGGCCCGCGCACGCCCCGCCGCCGCGCACACACACACACACACACACAAGCAGCCGGAGCTGCTGACG
>VYZV01007863.1:0-19891 GCA_013401275.1 Pandion haliaetus | reverse complement strand
AAAAGTACAAAGTAGAAGGTCATGGAATTCAGAGCTAACACGAA
This sequence comes from Pandion haliaetus, assembly GCA_013401275.1. Taxonomy (NCBI): domain Eukaryota; kingdom Metazoa; phylum Chordata; class Aves; order Accipitriformes; family Pandionidae; genus Pandion; species Pandion haliaetus. The sequence continues at coordinate 19,847 of VYZV01007863.1, read as the reverse complement.
TTTATTCTGGGTCCTGGCAGCTCAGCTTGAAATAGATGAGAGGGAAAACCTGTGTACTTTTATTGATTTGCAAAGTTATTCTAAGTAATGAAAGTAATGCTACTCTGAGGAGAGTAAATATATTGTAGGAATGCATAAAATGAAAGATCTCTGGTTCTGTTGAAGAAATAAAATTGTGCAATGTATAGAAGAGAATACTTAATTACGAATATTGTGAGCACTTCTGACCACTGAAATTCGAGAGACAAANATGCTGGAAGGCCTGTTTTAAAATGATATACTATATTAGTTTACTCACACAAAGCTAATTGTGTAAGAGTAGATTTGCTTCAGAATGTTTATTGAGAGACCGACAGCAAAAGCTGCCTTGCATGAAGCTGAGATAAAGAAATAAGTGGATAATTGGTGACAAAACCCCTCCTTATTTCTGAATTTAGGAATAAGGTTATTATTCCACCCACAGTTATGTTTTAAAAAGTTATCTTAATAAGCAGTTCAGTTTTAATATGTAGCTTGTATGTTAACATTAAAGATTATGAAGTAATAAATTAACCTGGATTTGGGGATTCTAGAGGCCTTGGATTTTATATCACATGTATCTAAGTTTAAAGGCCCTTGCAGATGGTTGTCTTGCTCCCTATCCATACAGCTCCTAGTGTGGTGGAACCTAATCTGCGATACCCAAGTATCCCCTGATCCTTTGGATTTTCGAGCTAACAGTTTGCTTGTGTAGACTGGGTTCTTTCTGCTGTCTCTTCCCTGGCAGATCTATGCCTTCAATGTGATCTTACTACCAAGGACTCCACCAATTTCAAGATACTGCCTGATATGCTAGATGTTAAGGAGAAGCTACTTAGTTTGGGATTGCATTTTCGTTTTCTATGTTGTATTTAAGTCTACAGGCAGAATGAAATATTTTTCTGCCAACAATTTATTACCAGAACACCACATTTTCTACTTTCTTCACCTCAAATGTATGCACAGGTTTTTCTGTGGTTCAGTGATCAGTACATTCAATACATATATTCCTGGAGAAACCATTCAGGCGCCGCTAATTATGTAGTAGTGAAGATAGTCATAAGAAAGGTTACAGTACACTTGAAGAATACCTTCTAGTTAGGTAATGGATGTACCCAGTCAGTAAAGTGGCTGGGTTATGTGATGGGACACAGGCACCTCAGGCTTGCTTCCCAGGAGGTTATCATTGCAAGCCTACCTTGAGATTTAACTGAAGATGGAGATTGTGTGTATGGATTCCAGTACAAGAGAGAAGTATAACAGAGTTGAAATGTGATTTACAAGTCTACCCAGACACTTAGCATAGGTTGTCTCTTAGGGCAATTCTTAGGCAACAGAGGGACAAGGCTGGAATATAAATGTGATTGAAAAGTACAGCTGAGATGTACTTGCCAAAGCTGCATAAAGTTTAAAAGAATAGCAAAACATAAGACTGAATCTGTGCAAACGTAATTCATAATCAGCTTCTTAGAAACAGAAGAGAGATGCTTACTAAAAATGCCCTTCTCAAACTTGACACTTTTGTTCTGCAGTGGACAAGGGGAAAAATAATGGCATTTATGTCAGAATAATTAACTTGGCAGGTACAGAGAGCCAGCTTTTTGTAATTAACTGACACTTATCCAGCTTCCCTAGGAACTACCTAAGACTCCAAAGCTAAATAGGTCAGTAGAAAACTAGAGTGTTAGTTTCTGTATTATATGTTTCAAATTATAAGTTGAATAGTTTCCTCACTTACAAAAATGTTCTGTAGACTACAGTCACAAATCATATCCCTGCTATGCAATTCTGTAGATTTAAAGTTTTCACTAATATGTTTTACAGGTTTTTAGAGTAACCGTTCTTGTTTTCTACTGCTCCCCCCCACCCCCATTAATAGGATTTCTTTTCCATAGGGGCTTGCTTTATTACAAATTTAAACTGTAATTTTGTCAGATTCCTGGGAGGTGAGTCTTCTGTTACATTTCTGGATGTAGACTGTATGTTTTAAGAGTTGCAGTGGGAGCTATAGGAAATATAATGATGTGAAGAGCATGCTGCACCTTTGTAAGGAAAAATGAGAAATCCTTTGTTTCGTGATGAGTGTGAGGTTAAAAAGGAATTAAAAAGTGGAAGTTTTGATGTATTGCAATGTTAGCACCGGGTGGGGTGGGGAGAAAAAACAGCAAATCAAAACCTGATACACAGTTGTGGGATAGATTTTGTTTGTATATTTGTCAAAACTCACTCGTGGAAAAGAGGGGCAAAAAACCTACACAAATGAGCTGTGTGGCATGTCAAACCATGTCAGTGTAATATAAAATGGGTGGACTGAAAATAGTCATAGGAGGCTGAGTTCTGATATCTGGTAGTGTAACAACTGTTATCAGGCTCAAGTATCTGTGGGTAAATGATACTAGTTTTATTTCAGGTAAATTGTCCAGGATTAGGGTTGAGAAAATCAGGCTCCTTATTCTCAAGTGCCAAAAGTTAAAGCTTGGTTATGATACTGTGTTTTGACCATCAGGAACATCATTGCCTTTTTTTGTCTCATATATTTTAACTGTTTGCTCTATGTTTGTGGTTTTAACCAGGAAGCTTGAAATCCATAATTTCAGTCAGCGCATCTTTAACAGTGTATGCATGTTTTGAGGATAAAATACAAGACTGTCTGAATTTGGGGTGGGGCAGCTGAGCTGCTTTTGCAAGAGGCAGGCCTTCATGAGGGAAATGGAGGTGAAATACTACTTCTAAGGTATGAAAACTCTTTTCTTTTCGATACCATCTGTTTATTCAAGGGCTGTCTGATTATTTCTTTCCTCATGTAACCAAAAATGAGATTTGTCCAAAAGAATTGTAGGGAAGCTTGGTTATGTTGAAGCTGATGACCAAATTCTGAAAGAGTTTAGTGAGTCCTGAGTTTGATTCTCATATTCTGCATCTTCCTGTTCTCTTAGACAAAGAACAACTGTACATGAAAGACCAGTTAGATTAAACAGTTCTCTTTGGCTTTTGGAGGACATTATGTAATTGGAAAAGGCTGAAAGATCAGGTGTCTGGCCAGCATAAATAGAAGAAACTCCCTCAAAGTCCCTGGAAGAATCAACCTATCTGAAAGTCAAACATTTGCAGTCTACGAAGTATACATTTTGTAGATTCCAACCAAAACAAGAAAGTGGAGTTGCAACACAGGAAAGTTAAGGTAATGCTGCTGCCTCCAGTGTGAATTTCTGTACTTCCAGCACTTAACTCTGTTTCAGCTTTACACAGGGCCTTATTGCTGCTAAGTTACCAAGTCTTAACTCCGTGCAAGTAGTCTGTCATCATCAAGTAGGTAACTCCAGCAGTTATCATTGGTGGATTTGCTGTTGCAGGTTGGCAGCTAAAATTGAATTACATATTTGGTCTGAACACCTAATGTCTGATGAGTTTCAAGGCTAAGATATGATTCAAAATTCAGTTTACAGATAAATTGCTGAGGTACTGAATAGAGGTTTGGGCAAGGAGTAGATTGGTCTTTATCTGTCACTTCTATAGCTTGGTTTGTAATCCAGGGTAACAGAAAATCATTCTCATTAAATAGGTACATGGGGCATCAATTAATTCTGTGATCTTAGCTGTCCTCTTAATGAACTTAGTGTCATAAATCCACTTCACTGATTGCTTTTTCCTGGGCAGACAGAAAAATACTTTATTAAAAATTACTGTTAGAGTAACTGTATTCAGATTGGTTTTTGAAAAAGGTTTCAATCTATCATGGCTTGCGGTTGAATTCTGACTGACACTGGGATTGATAGAGGCAGTGATACTTGTCTGTCTATGCAGGTTATCTTGAAACTGTCTAATCAGGAAATTCAGCTGTGTGTACGATTTCATTTGAAATACCACAGCACATTCTGGGAATAGTTTTTATGCGCTTTTTAGCGTGGGCATCTGTTTGCACTTCCTTCCCTGAGTTCCATTGGCTATTCGGAAGTCTATTTCATCATTGTCTTCTAGTGTTTGTAGATTCTCCTCTCTGCCTTTCTCTTCAACTTGTAGCAGTTAGACAACTGGAACCTGAACAGTAGGTCGAGGTAGAGAGGTAGAGGTAGCTGCAGTCACTGGAATTGGGGGGAAGGGGGGATGCTTAAATTTTAGAGAGTGGAATGGGTGGGAGGCTGAAAATTATAATTGGAGGATTGAGAAGAAATGAGGCGAGTTGGTCGTTCAAGGCAGTGAGTGGAAAACATTGTTTTTAGTGTTTCTGCTAGGGATGTTGATGTTCTTTGTAGAATTTGATTGCAATTGGTAAATATTAATAAAAATCCATTTTAGAGAATTTGCAAAGACCTGTCATTTCTTGTTTGGTAACGGAGAGTCCGTTGGACTTTGAACGCTGATTTCTAGGACAACTGTGGTAGTCTTCCAGTACTTGCATATGCGCCGATACATACCGCGCTGTAGCACTCCTTGCTCATGCGGGCCTTTTCCTGAGCGTGTTGTGTTCAGGCGCGGGGGGCTCGGAGCCCGTCCGGCTCAGAGCTGTCCCGTGCTGAAGCCGCCCTCAGGATCCCGGGCTGCGTGGAGCCGGGGAGGCTCTTCCATCCTCCTTTAAGAATTCCTGAGGTTTTTGTGGCTTGCTTTGCTACGCCTCAAAGTGATTTTCTGGTGTGGTTAGGCACACGGAGATGTAGGTCTAGATTAGATGTGGAAGCAGAGGATAAAGCTAGTTCAGAGTTATCCATCAGGCTAATGCCAGATCCAACAACAAAACTGAGGGTGTTTAAGTCCCAGGACAGGGCTCTTCTACTGAGCTGTGTACTGTAGTGGAATACAGAAAGACAAAGCTTAACAGGCCTATATTCTGCCTTTGGATATATGTGCCAGTATGTGACAGCAGTGTTAATTGGGTCGAATTAATTTCTTCTTTGGTAATGTAAGCTTCGCTCAATGTATATAAGAGATAAATTTCATTTATTTTTTCCTAAGCGAAGTCAGGGTAACCAGTCTTTTTTATGTTAGCTGGAAGTTACTTATTTAATGCTATGTAGGTATACCTCTAGTTTGATATCATATTGAAGGGGGATTAGGTATTTCCTTCTAAAGAAGAGATATTAGGCAAAGCAGATATCCCATATCTTGGTTTATTTCAATGTTAAACTACATCTGGTGAAACTGGTGACTCACAATTTTGAAATCTACTAATCTTTTTAAAACTTGTTTCATACGGCTAAAAAAGAAATAGTTTCACCTAAAAGAACACTGGAGTGCTGCACTCAGTATGAACATCTATAGGCACAGAATAATTAGTGATTTAAAATACAGAATTGTCTGCCATATTCCTTAAACACAACCATGAATCTCCACGTTATGGTTCACTCAGGACAAGAACACCCAAAAAGAAATCATGTCACATTTTATTAGGGTAAATAGAAACTGGAAAAATACAGCACAACTGTCTGCTATGCATATAACTGCAGTTCCACAGCCTGAAGGAAACTGGTAAACCAGATATATTTGTTCATAAGGAAGCATATAGTAATTCAGATCAGTGGCCACAGATTTAGTAGTCTCTTTATGCTTATATAACAAAATTAAGTCGGATATAACAAGACACTTAATGGTTTATTTTCATTGGAATATGAGGTAAGATGGACTGAAATGATGATCCTTATGTGACACAAATGTCTGTTTTTATATCTAGTCTCCTTTTCTTTCTATAAAGCCTTTGGCTCTTCTCATGAAAAGGTGCTTTGTGTCTTATGCATGTGTCTTGTCTTCATAAATGTTAAAATGATTGGCAGAGCAGCGAAGATTTTGTGGCTTGTAATGAACTTCTTATAACCTGAGATGAAAGGTAATCTTTTTTCCCCCAGAGATACTCCTGTTAGAGATTGTGAGTAAGCATTTCCTATCCAGGTGCAATGCCTTGTAAAAGAGAAAAGAAGACTGAACACAAGTGCAAGAAACATTAATGGGTATAAATGGATAATTTTTGAGCATTCATAAAAAGATAATATAAACAATTTTAGAACCATTTTTAAATGTATTGAAACTTCCGCTTCTAAAGCAACATCTGCCATCACAAATAGTCCCATCTCTGTATGTAAAGGAAAAAAAATCCAAACTTCTTATGGGCCATATTCTGCTATCACTATTTCTTTTAAGTAGCTGCAGAACCTCAGCATTAGATTCTGTTGAGATACTGTTGAGAATAAGCAATATTCTATTACAGCAGGGCAGCGTACAAATAAGAGATAGATGTGACGTGCTCACTATGGCTGTAGTTTTCACTAGTAGTGAAAGAAGCTGCAAACAGGAAGCAATTTTGAAACTTACCACCATCATTGCAAAACTGTTACTGATCTATTGGGGATGGTACAGCTGATGTGTTCCATCCAGAATGATGCAAGATTGTCTATAAAATTTGAAATCAATGAGGAGATATGTAGATATAAAATAAGATACTAAGCTGAAGCCTTAGGCCATGGCTGATTTTAAAGCTGAAGCTTCCTGAAATTAGGAGTTACTGAAACTGTGGTGATGGAATAAATGTGTTTTTCCTCAGTCGTTCCTTAAAAAGAGAAACTACAGGTGCAAGCAAATGAAAACAAAACAAAACAAAAAAAACCCCAAACTAAAACCAACAACAACAAAAAACCAGTCTGTGTCATAGGCAAATGAATACTGGATTATTTAGTGGATCCAGCCAGAGGAGTCATGCTGAGATGGAGACATGCTCCATTAGGTGAGAAATCATGGTTGGAACAATCTTTTCTCAAGCCCAGATATCTTTCCTCATGGAAAATCCCTGCCAGAAAAAGGAAATTAAGGCCATGACAAGTGTGTCTGTGCGTACTTAGGTAATGAATTTATAAACACAGACAGAATGGGAAGGAGGTAGATAAGGAAAAAACATGTTCTGCTTCATCAGAGAGGATTCCAAAATGGTTGTTTGATGATGGTGTTAGGATCAGAGGGAGAGGAGAGCAGGAAGGGATTTAGAGAATATACAACTGAAAGTTAGTTAGCTGCTGATCAGTATCCTGCATGACCTTTACCTGGGCAGCAAGTGTTCTTGTGAGCAAAGCTACTGGTAAGCCCCACTTAAGAAACGTGTGTGATTCTGGGAGCAGTTGTAAAGATTGTCTTGCTGAGTATACACAATACATTTTGGACTCCAAGCAATCACCACGGGCTTATTGCCAGATGAGAAGCTATAAACATCTGCCCTTATGTGGTTTTCCTACTGTGTGACTTGTGTGTTGTGTGGCGGGTGGCATTGCTTTTAATTCGAGATAAACAACAAAGATGCATTGTAGAAAGAATACATGTGCTTTAATCACTTTTTTCCTTGCGATGTAGTTGTGGATATCTGTAGCATTCATAATTAGCAGAGGAACAGATGGCAAAAGCTTGTTTTAAAACAGAGCATCCACTGAGTGATCATGTGCTGCTGCAAGCTTATTTGGGAAGCTGTTTGCGCTGTTCCCTTGGATGGTGCTCTAATACAGTGGCGCACGAGTAAAGTAGGAAGAGAATTTTTAATGGTGTAATTCAGTGTGTAGGACATATATAAAGCACGGAAAACATCTAAACTTTCAGAACATCTCATGGATGCTAGTGTCTCATGCTGCACAAGGATGAATTTCAAGCTTTATTGTCCTGCATAGCTGAAACCTGTTATGTATGTGTTCATATATAGGGTAAATACAACAAACTGTCCATAAGATTTCTCCTTTCCCCTGTCCTTATTTCTGCACAAAAGGGAACAATTCTGTTCTCTGCTCAAATTTTGGTAAGTATTGTCCTGTAGCTTATTTAGAAAAAAACCAACAAAAGAAATAAAAAAAACCCAACCCTATATATATTTTGCTTGTGTGCTTCCAACATTAGCATTGTGCTGCAATTTTTCAAAGCTAGAAAACATGAGAGGATTTTGTCAGCATTTCACCATGACACTTGTTTCACATAGAAAGCCAGAGGGCAAAACAAAGTAGTTTCTTTTGGTCCATGTAATCTTTTTAGAAAGCAGTGGTAGCCCTGCAGGCACAATCACTGAGATTCATATGAGGTAATGTTCAGAATGATGAGATCTCAGATGTAAAGGCTGATTGATTAGTTGTGTGATTCCATTCTCCAAATTAAAAACTTAAAAATATTTGATTTTAAGGAGAGGCAGGAGCAAAGAGAACAGAGGTTGCTAAAGAGAAAAATACTCCAAATATATTTTTCATCAATAAGGTAAAAATATTGTATTCTCTGTGCTAGAGGAGCTGGATGGATTATTGCAACCATCCAATCTAGTCAAGATCACATTTTCATTTTTAAGAAAAGAAAAATGAACCCATGTTGAGATGTTTATCTCTGTGAGATGACCTGTATTTACCTTCAAGTCACAGTGAATTGGGTATTCTCTTAGCCTGTGAAACTATTTCATATCACTCTTTCTCCCTGCAGACTCTATGGATGCAGACATAATATACTTCTGTGAGAACAGTGGTGCCGTTCCCTCTATGTATGGAATATTTGGGGCAGTATGTGTAATAGTCAATGAAATGATCTTTGATAGCTCCTATTTTTCTCCATGTGTTGAACTATAAATTTAAATCTGGTGTGAACTGTGTTTTCTTTTTCCATCATAAACTCTGTATCTGCTCACAATAAGTAATTCACGGAATAAACATGTAGTTTTGTGTTTGCCTAGAGATCTTTCTACTCTCCAACTTTCATATAAAACTGACTCAAAATTTCTCTAGTATGAAAATTAAAGTTTCCAACAGTGCCAGTTTCTTCTGTCAAGATTGAATGAATTGTTTGTGCTTATACAGTTCAATTGACATTTTTTTGATTTTTTTTTTTAATATATTTCGATCATAAACTTATTGGGGTGGAAACACTTCTATGTGTTTTTTCATGCAGAAGCCAGCTCACTGGGGACTGTCATCTTTGCAAGGGCTGCTAACCAATACAAATTTTATAATACAAATAATTAATCTTTATCACCAATTGATGTGGTCAGTAGTAGAACTAAATTAAAACATCCGTGTCGGTATGGGGTCTTTTTTTGTTGACAATCTCTGTGCCTTCTCAGTATGCTGCTCTTGTTAAGAGTGTTTTGCTCAGACTAGAAACAAACCAGCTAAGCTTATTGGAAGAAGATCACTTGCACAGAGTTTGACTTCTCCTGGGCCCTGTGTACTTTCCCTTTCTTCTTGTAGACCTCATAAAACTAGTTCAGGTTCAGGAATAGCCTTTTTTAAGTTAGCTGAAGTATTTTCAATTTAGTATTGAATGAAGTATTTTCTGTTTGGAGATTATCAAAACAGTCGCTACCATCATGTTCTTTGGTAACAGCATTCTAGTCATCTCAGTATGCAGCTACAAGAGCTACAAAAGCAATATAATTTGAGTTGCCCCATAACGGAACTAAGCCTGAGCTGTTTCAAACTTTAGTGAGAAACACTTCCTTGAACAAGAATTTTCAGAAACTATTTAGCTTATTTTACAACCACTTGAGCCAAAGGGTTCATGAGTCATAGGAACTTTGCCCAGAAGAGTTCCACTCTCTCCCTCATCTTTGAAGCGAAGTCAGTGAATTTTTAAGATACCTTTTCTCATAGTGATTCCTGAACACCACATCANACCTCCAATTTTATTAGCAATAGAAAAATGATTTAATAGAAAGTTGTATAAAAGTGCGACTTCACAGAACAGCAAGGTTCACTCTATTACTTGGTACATGGGTGAAATGCACACAGGAAAATTAAATCAGAATCAAACTAAACTTAGGTATATAGGAACTGAAAACATAATATGGTAAAAGAGAATGTGGGAAAGGGTAAAGGAGACCCTCCCGTTGAGTCACGAGGTTCAGGGAAGACCCCCTTGCTTTCTAAACACCTGTCGGAGTCTAGATGGGGCTGGATCGACTCCTAGTCCCAGGCCTGGTCAATGGTTTATATCTAAAGGGATTATGAGTATAATAGCAGCCTAAAATTCATTCACAGTTGAATAAAAATCATGGCAGTAATTTAAGTATAAATTTGAAAGTAATGTATCTTATAATATACTTGCTATACCTTACTATAGACTATTCAGGTTAGTACATGCAGGTGCATAAAGACACTAAGAGAAATACAGAAAAGAGAATAAAGAGAGTAAAAGAGAGAGAAAAAGAGGTATACCTGTTAAAAATTCCCCTCGAGGTCAGTGAAAATATTCACATCGAAGGCATTTGTCTCAATGGGTGAAGGGTCAAGCATCAAGGAGCAAGCGTCAAGGAGCAAAGAGAATCAGCCCAGGTCATGTTGCTTTCGATGACAGACCTCTGATTTTCGCAAACAGGAAAGTTTGTGAGCTCTGAGAGGCATCCCACTCAGAGGGAGGTGCTGGTCACAGCCCGCTGTGGTCCAGGAGAGCTCAAAGGGCCTCACTTAGTACTGCTGTTTGTAGGTTCGGGAGATGATTGACTTTTGTCATCAACAAATTGCTAGAATCGAATCTGCGCTGGAAAATTCTGAGACTGAGAATATCTCAAAACACAGGTACGGGATGCTCCAAGATTGTCAGGGGAGGATTATAATGTCTCAAGGTTGTTATGAGAAAGAACTGGCTGCAGGTTGTTATGAGAACTGGCTGTCTCTACTCCCATCCCCCCGCCGGGCAGCAGGAGTCCCTGAGATGCACAGCATATCTCCCTGTCTTAGCTGTGTAAGAGTTCCTGGCACAGTCAAGGGTTGCTTAACTGCCTGACTCATTACACTTATGCTAAGGCCTAGTGAGCTTTCCCGAGTTTGTAAATCAGCCTGCAGAGTGGGAAAGAAATGTACCACCACACGTGTTCATGGCTTCAGAAGATGATGTTTTGTAATTGCTGAAAGTATGGAATTGTAAGACAAAATGACTTATTACCCAGGATCTGAAGTTCCTGCAGCTGTGCTACATGCAACTTCAACTGTCTTGAAAGGCTGAAGAATTACATATCATTCCCTATAATGATAGGGCTTACCACTGCCTGCTGAGTTGCAGAATTGTTCCTTTCAGGTTAGACTATGACTTGCACTAATGCGACTGTGCAAAAAACTAAGGAAGAAACAAAGACCACCTAACCTGCTCTCCCAGTACTACTGGCAGAGTAGTACTTAGGACCGTGTATTGACTGGCTGCAGATACTTTGAGAAAGCATGGGGGACATACCACAAGAAGGTACAGAGAGTTGGAGACCTGACTTGTTCTTTTTAAAAGGATCGTTAAATTACTCTGCTCAGCAGTAGAACATGAAAAATATGCCTGGCATCGTGCTATAGAAAACCACATGAAATCCAATGACAGGGAGTAAAAAGCTTATTGTTAACAATTTGGGGGAGTGACAGGAGGGAAATAAAAAGGAATTTCATAAAGCAAATTTTCATTTGCTGCCTAGGGAGTGTTTCTTTCTGGGGGAAGGGAGAATGCAAGTTGTTGCTGACTTTTGTTCCAAAACACTGTTTATAGAGTGAATTCCTGATTTGGTGGAATGGCTACCTTCCTGAGCTTTCTGGAAAGGCAAATGCAGTGTTAACTCAAACCACGTAACATTTGCACCCTACTGTGACATACAACTCTTTCTCCTCCCACCTCCTTTACATTCGTCAGCAGCAGTGCTAGGCCTCTGCCTGCTTGCCATTTCTGAGCACTACAAATCCTTTTTACTGGGCCTGTACGCAGAGACCACATATGTAGGAGATGGATAATGACTTCTATATTCCTGCATAGAACACAGCAACTACCTAGTCTTTCATCCATGTCTTCCAGTTCATCACTCCTCGCAAACCTGACTGATTTCAATTCTGAGCTTAGTTAAGGGTGCTTCTATTATCTTTTGCTTTCACATGCACACAGTATGCAAACAGCAAAAGCTAGAGCGCTACAGGACTACCCTCCTCCTTCATTTCAGCCTCATCATTTGTGTTACATAAATAGTTTTATTTTTGTTTTCAGCTTTCACTTTCTGAAAAGCAGAGGCAAATATATGGATTTTTAATCTCTGAAGTCTTGTTTGTACCCTATGGAATATAAGAAAAAAGCGGCTGTTTTCCAGAGATAGGCCTTAGATCATGCTTTAAAAATTCATAGTAAATTCCCCAAAGTGAAGCAGTGGGAGCTACCGCTGTAATTTGGATAATAAAAACAATAAGAAAATGCTAGACTAAAAGTCATGGCCAGCCTCACTTAACAAATGAAATGGCAAGCTACCAGCCAGTGTTAAAAAGAATATCCAACTGATGCTGCTTTTATCCCTGTACAATTGGGCTCCTAGTTTGGTGCCTGAGAGAGCATTGATATTTGGCCTGGGTATCACTGCACATAAGTGGACTAGGCCACTAAATCATTTGGCACTTCTGACAACTTGATCCCAGGAGAGCACTGGGCTTTCTGCTTGTCTCTGTTGAGTAGGATGGCTGCTCTGGGAGAGGAGTAGAAAAGATCCACTGGCATTTTCAAATACTTCAGAAGTTCTGACAGTATGAAGCACTAGTGTCCCTATTACTCAGATTCTGAGGCTAAAGAAACCTGAGGTTAAAACAAAGAAACAAACAACCCAGATGCAAACAATCTGCCAGAGCCAGTTTTAATGAAAATTATTCACACTTGGAGGTGATTAATTCAAACCATTGTCTAAGATGCAGAGTTTTAAGCCTAAATACAAGCCTGTTTGGGTAAGTTTTACTGTTTATTGTCATTGAAAAATCAGTAGTATTTTTAATCAAAAATGTTTCAGGAACGTGCATGCTCATTTTATAAAGATGTCATCTGTAGAATGAATTTGCCTCATTCTTTAAGAGCTTTGTCATCAAAGATATATTCAGGAGCAAAACAAGCTGCTTTTGTTACCGTTGTGCTTGCTATCAGCTAAAGTAGACTTATTCTATGATACTGTTTTGGTTTCCTCTCAGAAATAACTGGTATTCCATCTGTTCCTCTGCTGTAGTTTGCAGTGAGCTAGGCTGTGAGGGAATCCCTTATAAACTGTTGAACTCCCCCCTGGAATTAATAGACTGTGATAACAGAGGCCAAGTTCTCATGATTTCTGGAGATACAGTTTTTAATGTGATACTAGAGCTGAAAAGAGTCTTTGAGAATGGAAAAATGGATGTTTTCTACCCCCATTTTGAAGTGTGGTCTAAAGTAAAAACAATTAACAGCCCTTTATTTTTCCTTCTGGTGGCCAGTTCTCTGACTTTTGGTGACCATTTTATACTCAAGCCAAGTGTCTCTGAAAAACAGATAGAGTATCTTGCTGTGCCATGCAAGGTTAACTTAGTATTTCTGAAAGGGCTGTTACTAGTATAATTATCCTTCAGGCAGTGCTCTTTCCCTTTGGAAACTCTGCACTGACATTTAAAGTCCTGTATTTGAAATACTCATCAACAATACAGGGATAGGTGATGTGCTTCCTGAAAGAGATTTAGTTCGTAAAGTATTTTGGTTCATGACCTAGATAAGGAGATCTTAGTAGAATTAAAGTATCTTGGATTACAGCATCTAACTCTGGATCCATTTTGAATGAAAAGAGAATAGACAAAATATCTCTGATAGCTCTTGATGTGAGAAAGTGTCTCCTTGAATTGTCCACCTGTCCTGCTAGTTTCTTGACTGATTTGAACAGCCGTTAAAGCTGTAACGGCTACTGGGGAAGAAGGGGAGAGAGTCTGCTGAGAGTCTAGTTTCTCCAGTATTCAATAAGCCACTAGATAATGCAGTTTCAGAGCTGTTGAAACTACAGGTCTCTGCAGCCCTTTTCAAACGGGGACTTGGCTCTTGGCCTTTGCTTAAGACTTGACTGAGCACCTGTGGTGTCACACTGTTTTCAAAGTATGTTCTTTCTGTTTTTTAAGGCTTCCTGCTTTGTCTCCAGATTCCTTGGAAGCCATCTACTCTTATTTATCTCTGAAGCTGACTTTAAGTAAAACCTCAGCTCTCAAGGAAAGGAGGCATTTTAACCGATTTCTCATCAAAATATTGTTAGCAAGACATACTTAAAAATAAACTGCTTCTCTCCTTCCCTCCTTTCTAAAGCGAGCTGAGAGGACAACACCAGTTGAATCATCCGTCTGAGTCATGCAAACAGCTGTCATTGTTAGATGTAAAGATGAACTAAAAAGCTGTCATTTGCTTGGGAGTATTTTTATACTTGACTCACTTGTCCAGTGAAGGGGAGAGTTGGTTTTTTTTTTTTTCTTTTTGCCTCCTTTCACATGGAAAATTACGATGAAGCCATGTGTTGTGGTAATGGCTATAAACTCTGCTACTGAAAAAGCTTTACAGAAATCTTCTACCTCAGAGCATCTGTCATCCTGAAAATCTTTTTTTTCTTTTTGCGCTTGTGCACAAGCTCTGTGAGGCCCTGTGCAGACGTTCATGTGGTCCTTCCCTCAAAATACCTGGGCCTGCGCAAATACTTTCTCCTCCCCAACTCTGTGCTGCCTGAACTAATTCACTCTTGCATCTGGACTGTAAATTTGGACCACACTTTCACCCTGACTTCTAATACTTGACCCTCAGATTCATGGGTTTTTTTCCTTGCCCTTCTCTAGCTCTTTTCTTACTCTCTTTTGTTTTATTTCTGTGTCTCTTGTAGTTGACTCTGCAGCACTTCTTTACTTTGCACTTCTCAGTCTTTTTTTCTTTACTCTTTCTTTACTCTCGTCATCTTTGTTGTCCATCCTCTTTCTTTATTTTTCTAGTGTTAATCTTTCCTCCATCCTTTTTTGTAGGTAACTTTCATATCTTCTTCCATTAGCCAAGTCCTGTGAGTTTGCTACCAAACCTTGCTAGCCAGTAAGTCACAGCAGCACAGAACTATTTTATCCAAACTGATGATGATGTGGCCAGTCTGGTTTTGATCTTAAACTTGGCTCACTGAAAACTGGTGTATATTCCTGTACCAGGAATTCCTGCACTATGCACCGCGGGGTAGAAGTACTTGAAGACTAAGCCAGTGCTGCAAGATGACACAACCTTGGCAAAACACAGAAGTGCAAAGAATTCTTTAGAGTCCTTATTTCTCTAGTACGCTGTCCAATTTACTGTGGGCATTTGTTTAAGCTGTCTAATAACAGCTTCACAAAAAAAAGAGTTTTTCAAAACTGTCTAATTTGTAACATAAAATCCCTACTTCCAGTTCGAGGCAGTGGAAAGGAGATGAAGATGCAGCTACTCTTTATTGCTATGTCTACCATAAAGCTTAACACCACTGACTTAAAAGGCTATTATCATTATATCTCTGAAACAAGTCTTTTTTTAATACTCTTCTGACTTAAGAAATCTAGCAATACGAGTCTTCTAACATGAACTGGAAGGCTTATCTGTCCAGTTCTTGAGTACTTGAAGTTTTTTCTAGGAGCCACATTAAAGCAAAGTGCCGTACTCCTTTTTAAATGTAGTAAATTTGAAATTTATTATAGTTGATCTCAGAATATTAAAAAAAGGGAATAGTGATAGTTCTGCTTATATAACCCTACAGAAGCATTTACTTATACTCTAGAAGATGAAGTTTATGCCACATAAGAAGCTTTGAGGCTAAGCCCAAGCATAACGCTGTCTGTCCACAGTGGTTTCTAGGCTGCACTGTGATGTTTTTTCCTCATTTATCCCTCATCAACAGGGCAAGGTTCTTTCCTGTGATGTATCACTCTCTAAAGTTTGTTGGTATGTTTTGAATGCTTTTCTTGTTTCGGAATGGGTTCATATTCCTTACTTGCTAATGACCTGGATACAACTCAGCAAGCAAAAAATGCAATGACTGGATGTGACACTGACTACTCCTTACAGTTCCTAATATCCTATGACACCAGGTGTTTCCTGCTCCCTGGAAAGTGAGCTGTGTAATCTGGCAGAGCTGTGGGTTCAGAGTGGGCTAGTGCGGCATCTCTGCTGTCCCACTCCAGTGTCACTTCTATCGTCTGAACCGCTGCTTTCACTCCTTCCTTCTCTTCCTCCTTTTCCTGCGTGTACAGTCACTAATCCTAAACTAATATCTGAGGTTGCTTTTTTGGTGTTTTTTTGTTTGGTTGGGTTTTTTTTTGTTGTTGTTTGTTTTCACTTCTCTGTGCTGCAATTATTAGTTCCTTGCATGGTATCCTTTTTATGGGTAAAATCTTCTGGTGTGTTAGGATTGGGTATTTTTGTGACTATGTGGTGCTAAATAAATGTTTTAGCATAGTATTTGTCCATAAGAACTTAAATTCCTGAGTAAGTGATACATAGGTACCAGACTAGTAAGAATTTGGATTCCTGAGAAAGTGGTGTGTAGCTGCTACCAGATCAGTATAATCTTTCCAGCAAGTTTAAAGCCTAGCTAAAGACATTAATTTCTCTGTTAGACAGGAGATCATTAACAAGTGTAATTTTGTCTGCCCTGAAAATAAATTGAACCTCTTGGAACACTGCACAAAGGATAGACACTAACATTAAAGCACCTATACTCATTTAATGCAGGAAATAAAGGTATTGTATAAAGCAAGTTGCATTATGTAAAAGACCTGTTTGAAACCCAAGGTTAACGCTTCATACTGAGTATTCAGCATTATATAGGTGCTACAAAACTTAATTTAATTTGTAAATGTCATACTCTATTTCAGGAAAACGGTAGTCATATCATTATTATGTAAAATACCATGGAATTAAAATGCATTCTTTTGATTAAGTCAGTATTACGTTAAGTAATTTCTGTAGCCAGAATTACTAAGTGGACAGCATGGGTATGTTACGTTTTCAATACCATGCCTGAAGCTTCAAACAAATTGCTGTTTATAATGAAGTTGCGAAGTGCTCACCCTGATAAAGCTTTATCGTGTTCAGATTGAAGATACTGTTTCGTCATATTTCAGAAATTCATAATAAACCCCCAGGTTCTCTTATCTTCTTCATGGAAATCCATCGTTTCTACTTATCTGGTCACTTACCTGTCAAAACAGTTTCCCTGAGAGCTTGAGAAAATTAAGTGTGAGGCATATCACTGCCTCTTTAAGTCCCACACCATTTTTCTGAAAGAAAATCTGCTGAAGTTGTTGGTACCCTTCCACTTTAGCTGTATACACGTCGTGTAACCACAGTGATAAAAGTCTGTCATATTTCCATTCTCCCCAAGGGAGTTCTGATTGTCCAATAATTTTAACATGTGCTTATTTTTACATTTGTGTTTAGACCCAATACAACCAGGAGACTTTTTGTAGTTCAAGCAATTGGGCTCCTCCCACTTAAAAGTAAAAGAAATATATAACCTTTCTTTTCTGTTAGTTTTATCAGACAACTGAGTACAAGTTATCTTTCTATTCAGTTGCCCTCTGATAATTTTTCTTATGATTCTTGTCTTTTGTATGATAAAATAAGGCATAGCAATCTGTAACATCAACTGACGTTTTACAGCCAGCTTACTTGCAGCAGTCTCTTCAAATCTGTCTCTACTTCTCCATATTTGTTTCTGCACAGTGCGGTTTCTGAGGTGGGTAAACAGGAGAGGAAAAAAAAAAAGCTAGCTTTTTGGAACGGGGTGAGGAGAATGCCTTCCTGTCTAAGGAGTTTAAAATAAACCAAAGAAAATTCATTTTTTCATAAATTCATTATGACTTTTGGTAACTGTAACAAATATGTTAACAATTAATTTTGTTAAATATGTAGACAGAATGCTTAGAGTTTCCAAATCTGAAAATGTTTAAGTATGCATTCAGCTTCGGACGAGTAATGATCAAGAACTCAGTGGACTAGCTTGCATGCTCTGAACTCCAAATTTGGGTCTTCCATAGGTGTTTGCAGGATTTATGTTTAGTGATGCATTTGATTAGCTACTGGTTGAAGTTTGAGCCCCAGTATGTAGTTGCATGGTTGCAAGTTTCAAAATCTGTTTACTTTCACTGGAAAGCTATTTATTTTGTAACAGTAATTTAGTCATTCAGTCCTTATAAGAAGGTTATAAACAGTCAGAAATTTTGTGTTTATTGTGGTGAACTTATGTTAATGCCATAAAGTCATAAATACATTGCCAAAAGAATAGCTGTGTTTGAATCTTACAGACAGTATTTAGGAAAATCTTCTAGTGACTGATTTATTCCTAAGATTTCATAAAATTGTTTAATGCTTTACTTGCCTTTGAAATGCAGCTATCTGCAGGGTGAAATGGAGCAGCTGGTCTTGCACAAAAAAGTTAACCCAACCTGACCCTGCAAGGCTTAGTATCTGACAAAATCACAATGTGAGGCTGTAAGGCTGCAGGCAGACCTGAAAATAAGCAGTATAAACTCCTGACAATTCCAAATAAATGAGTAAATATTGTAGGAGATACAGAATGTGCCATTTTCTATTTTACTGTGTGTGATCACAAAATGCACAAAATGTATTTTATTTTGTGAGATCAGGTGTATTTTGAAGCTTTTTTTGAAGCTGAGCTTGCCTTCTGTTTTAGTGGGGTTGATACTTCTCTATGAACCCACTTCAATGGTTTTGATTATAGGTCCATTTCAGAATGACAAGGTGATGGTATTTTCTTTACCCATTTCAGTGTTGTTAAATTCTGAGTGCTGGCAGGGCTGAAATATTAGTCACTGGGAGAGATTTGCCATTTTCTCCCAAGAAGTCTGGTGACATATTGGTGCTCTGAAGATTTCACTTTAAACAGAAGTAAACCGACCTTAATGGTTGTCCTAGCTCTTGTTTCATGGTTGAACACTTCTATATCTGATGTGCAGGTCTTCTCTCTGTTGCTGATCAAAATCAAAATAAATGCTTATTCCTGAATTTGAACTTCTCCCAATGTTTTCCACTTAGAGATGTTAGTTATTTGTAATTTTCAAGTGTCTGGTGTTCAAGGTTGAAATTGTGGTCCCACTGAATTCAGTCAAATTTACCTTTAGTGGTGTCATGTTTTCCCCGTGAAAATGTTAAAACTTTACATTAATTTAAAGCTTCTTCCCTTCTGAAGACAAGAAAATAAGTCTCGCGAAAGAATCTGTTTTTCTTAAACATGTCTCTGTTTTGCTATATGTCAGCCTTAAGTAAAAAATTGGAGATGTAGGCAGAAAAATATAATTGCAAGTCGAAACACAGGAGAACTATTGCAAGTGGCCTTTAGAAATTGTTCTGTAGCAGAATTCATACTTAGCACGTGCCTTGGTGCTGTGACTGCTGCCTTCCCATTGAGCTGTTACTTGTAGTTCTTAGCTGCCCGCCATGGTCAAATCATTATCAAGAGACAGATGTTTCTGAGTTGCAGATGTTGGTGATTGTATTATTTTTTTCTTTCTTCCTTTTGGAGCAAAAGTTTTAAAATTAGATTTTAGCAAAAGATCAATTTGAAGCTGTCAGTTGATAGAATAAGCTGCTTTATTTTTGTATTTTTTTATTGTTTTTAACGTCATGGCTCTAAATGAATATGAAGATCAATACTCCCCTTCCCTTCAATTAGAACGTATCAGATAAACTGGGATTACTTTTCCACCCAGAGTTGCTGTTTCTCCTCTGTTAATGGCAGTCAGCACTGTAGGGCTCAACCATTCCTCAGAAGTGTTACATACCAGCCAGAACTGATGAAGGGGACCCTCACAGGCAGGATTGTAGGAGCATGTATTTCTGTGCTTCAGTTTAAAGTGAATGGAGAGAGGGGGAATGAGGGGATACCAATACCTTTCAGAGAAGATGAGCAGTTTGCTACGATGTCGCCAATTGTTTTTTCAGTCTTGGAGAAGTATAACAAAATGAGCATTAGTCATTAAGTCACACCCAGAGTATATTCGACCACCACTACTTTTCCCCTGTTAGATGTGCTGTTATTGCAGAAAGATCTCTATTGTGGTGACTGCAAGAATCAAGAATGCACAGTCATAATCCTG
>VYZV01007862.1:13617-29773 GCA_013401275.1 Pandion haliaetus | reverse complement strand
AAAAAGAAAAAAAAACCTACCCATTTCCAATAAAAAAAAAAAAAAAAAGGAAAAAAGGGATCATGCTTTGATTTAGGTTCTTATCATGATAGCCTTAACTTCATTGCTGTGTAAGAAGATGGAGGAAATGATTTATTGTTGACTGTCATTCTTTCTGGAGATGAATAATCTTCTTCCTCAGTATTAAAGTGGCTTTCAGGCAAATCAATCAACCATAGATCATGTCATAAGACTGTCTTCTGATGTTAATAAAGCATTCGGTAATAAGGAGCTTTATGTGTTGTATTTATAGACACAGAAATACCATAATATGCTGTTTAAAAAGGGACAATCTTGCCTTTGATATTGTTTTAAAATAAGTTTTAACACACACACGTAGCCATAAGTTTCTTAATTCTCCAACATATACCATGCACAAGGGAGCAACAGTTTGCTAAAATGCTTTCTCAAATAACGGGATCAAGTTAAGATGACAATAGTGAACTGAAGGTGCAGACTGTGTGAGCAACAGACATTGTGTAAATTAAGGTATTTCACTTTGAAAAGTAGCATTCCTGTATATCCTAATGTTCCTACATAACCAAAAGACCACCTTTTAGAGTATAAGGAAAAGAGAGAGGGATAAATGTGGAACAGCATATATAGTTAAGCCTTGCTTTAAAACTGCTTCTTCTTCCATTGTATGTGTCATAATGTGAAAACATAATGAAATGTCAGAACTGAAGAACACACAACATTGCCTAGTCTAACTTCAGCACAAGCATAGGGTAATTTTCAGGTCAGATATTCACAGAAGTGGGTAATTTAAATTATCTATGAATTCTTTCAAGTTACTGAAAATTCATTACCTCCATATCTCAAATAATAAGGAAAAATGACATTTACTGCAGAGTTTAAATATTTAGAAGAATGACTGAATAATGACTTATTTTATGGTCATCAAATTCAGTTTTGTAATTGAACAATGAAAGAATAAGAAGTACATCAAGAGGCTTCTGGGAAATAGAGAAAGAATTCACTTTCTAAAACCTAAAATTTTGACTTAAAGTATTTGCATGTATGTGTCCAATGTTTAGCCCTGCAAGCTGATCTTTGTTGGTCTTAATGATTCGGACATGACATTCTATTATCAGCTCTTGCGTAGAGGTTGGCTACTAAGGAATAGCTGCAAGTATTAAAACAAATGATTCATCAGAACTTCCCAAGCGGCTGTCATGATCATGTCTGTTTAATATTTGCAGTGATATGGATATTAGGTAGAGCTTTATAGATTGTGCCATGAAAGCATAGGCATTTTCTTATTGAACAGAGACTTTTCTGTAGGAGTGAAAAAACCCGAACTAGACAGATTGACACCACAAGGAGAGATGGATAAAGCACAGTTAAAGAAGTGAACATGTTAGGAAGCTCCTTATAGTAGTACAAAAAATGAATTTTGAACCTCATGTGGTGGAAAATCAGATACTTAAAGGATTCAAAAAATATTTGCAGGGACAGGGAAGTGGGCAAATAAAGTGATCTGAGCAGCTTTGGTCTTTATACTCATAAGGAAGCAATTTAATTGCTGGTAGCTCAAAGATTAAGAGTCTGCAGTGAAAAAGAAAGCAAAATACGATGGATTGTAACAATTTGGTTGGATCTGGAACAGTTATGGAGAAAGCAGCCATTTCACATTTAATCTGGTATGCTGCAATTAATATGGGGGGAAGGGTTAAAGACTTTAAATTTGCTTGTCTAAGATAAGTAAGTCCTTGAATCCTTAGCAATTACTATGCAAGACCCAAGATTCTGGGTTGGTGAGAATGTGAACTACTTTTAACAGCACCCAAGATTTTAGTTTCTGAAGAATATAAAGTAGACGTTCCTACAGTATTTTTTTTCCTAGCTGAAACAAAAAGTGAAGACATCATTCAGCCCAAATTCCAAGGGTTCTTTAGAACTGGTGATGTGAGAATACTATGGCAGCACCACCAGGCCTCCAAATATTTGAGTTTAATTTTACTTTGAAGTTCTGTTGCACTGTTTTGCCTTCTCTGCAAAACCTTACTTGACTAAAAAGTTCATTGCAATAATTTCATTGTAGTTAATGCTTTGGTTTTTTATTAATCTTCACTATTTTGTTTTCCATGATCATTCTAGAGATCATAGTAGGATAGGATTTAGTAGCCTTATATGTGTGAATTTAGGTTGAAGAAGCCAGTTAGATTAGTTATCTGGTTATACTGCTGAGTTATTTGCTATCCTGATGACACTGAATTAGATTGCTAAAGTACAACCTTTACAATCTGTCACTTTTCCAGATCTTTTAAGTGCCGTTGATATCATCCTAGAAATTTCAATCACTAGAGTAGGAATAGCTTTGGAAATTATTGATGTCTATAATAAGGTAATATGTCACAGCAACAATGTCATTTTTGTATGGATTCCAGCCTGTGTAGATATTAAAGGAAATGAAACGGGAGATAAAGCAGTCAAAAAAGCTTTGCAAAATAATTCAGAAGTCATTGAGAAAAGAGAATTTGGTCAGTCAAACAACAAAAAAGCAAAGCCAAACAACTAATTCTGGCAGCTGAAGGTTAAAGAAGGGTAAGTTAATTTACAAAAGAAGAATATTCTGCTTCTGTGCCCAACTACTAAAAACCACAGAAATGGCAATAAAATAACACCCAAGAACCAGAGGGTGTTTCTTCCTATGTACTGAAAGGCAGACTAATTACACCTGTATGCTAGAATGCTTTTTCTTAAATGCGAGTCCCTTTCATATTCCTTTCCTACAGTTAACATTCTCAGCCAAGACTGCTTCAGTGTAAACTTATTACAACAGTAAAAATTTTGTTCAGCAGTGTACAAGATTTATGTGCAATTTAAGACCCCTAATTTTTGTAGATGTGGACACATTCTCATATTTGAATCATTGGTATTAAATGCAAATACAGAAGATCCGAGAAGAATGAAAAATCAGATAGTACCTTACAGCTTGCAATTACTGGAGCTAAAACTATTAATTCATACTTCTATATTTTTTTCAACTAAAGTATAAGTAAAATATTAATACTGTATAGTTTGCAATATATGCTTTCTTTAATGACATTATTATTGAATTTTACTTTGAGTTACTGAAAAAACAGTAAATAAAAGGGTGACCGAAGCACTCAACACAATGTGTAGGGGAAAGAACATCACCACTAAAATACACATCAGAGCTGACCATTCTCACTGAATGTTATACTTAAATTATAAAAGGTATCCCCAGCCTTATACTGGGGAACACTCCCCCATGAGAAAGAGTATTTTTAAGATACTATGATCAAGAATTCTAATTCCTTTACTTATCTGAATAGTTGCTTAAGCTAGGGGAAAAAAAAAAATCCTAAAGGCAGTGAAACAATATGCAAACATTGTGTATTGTTGAAACAAAATTCAACAATATAATATAGTAAGTTGATAGGTAGATACTTACCTCCAGTAACAAATTATACATTAAGTATTATCTCTATAAAATTGTATTTTTATGCATACACAGTATGAGGCATCTTTATATGCGTGTGTATATGTAAGATGTACATGTTCTACACCAAACAGTAGTATGTTTGCAAAAACATAGCTAAGCCTTGTATATCACGTATACTACGAAGTAATGTAGTAATACTGGATGATCTGTTACATGGTGTAGAGTCACATTTCCACAGAATGTGTCAATGATATTTTTACTCCAATAGTAATATATATGCATTTCCAATATAGTAATAATTATAGAAAACAAGAAATAATAGAAACTGCATTGATATCCATACACTTCTTTCCCTTTCCATTCTCATTTAGTAGTATTATTTACCTTCATAAAATAGTTTAAAGCAAGACATTAAGCTCAGCTACAGGCATCTTGGGTAACACTGCAGTAATAGCCAGAAAAATTGAACATCACTATCTAAAGACACACTCCCAAATCAATCCTCTGACACTTAATGAAAACCAATATGCATAGACACATACAGGAACCTGAATTC
Source organism: Pandion haliaetus (assembly GCA_013401275.1). Lineage (NCBI taxonomy): Eukaryota > Metazoa > Chordata > Aves > Accipitriformes > Pandionidae > Pandion > Pandion haliaetus. Next base: position 25,766 of record VYZV01007862.1, on the reverse strand, counting down.
AGGTGCAACGTAGATTTTTTGAAGAGACTATTGATGTAATTTTTCAATGCCTCCCTTTTTGTATGCCCACCTTGAGATATCTTAATTGAGTTTGGTTTCCTGGAAACTCTGAATTGCTGAGCACCCATCACTGAAGGCTACTGTCCTTTCTGGTTTTGGTGGCATACATACATGATAGGAGCACCACGTTCCTATCTGAAGGGGACCCACTACTTCATCCAGTCTTTAGCAGATTGGATGATGGTCAGAGCAGAGCCCTCTTTACTGTCCAAGGAACACTGTTTTTAAGGAAGAGAGACTGTATTTAGAACCAATACCATCAACAGATATGTGGTATGCAAAAAGATTTATTTTATTTTTAAAATCATGTACTGGGAGCTGACACCTATCCATGCTGATGCATCACTTTCAATGCCTTTATAACAACACCAAAGACTTTTCATCATGGAAATCTTAATATTGACCATCAGATAGGGCCTCTTTTCTTCCCTCTACCATGATCACAGCAGGCATTTCTTACCTGTGTATTTGCAGAGTGCTGCCTGCCTGGCCGCAAAAAAGCCGAAAACACTTCTCTGCCCTTTGCCTGTCTCGTGTAGAGGCACTTACAGATTCTGCCAAAGCAAACAGCAATGGGAACTATGCTGCTGCAATTTGTGTGGACTGCCAGGGAGAATTCTGAACTTAATAATTGTTATGGGTTTGTGTGGCGCGGTTTCTTTGGTAGTGGGGGAGGGGGCTGCAGAGGTGGCTCCTGTGAGAAGCTGCTGGAAGCGCCCCCGGCTCCAAAGAGTCGCCCCCGCCTCTGGCCCAGGCCGACCCAGTCAGGGATGGTGGTAGCGCCTCTGGGAGAACAGATTGAAGAAGGGGAACCTGCAGGGAGTGGTGGGGGTGGAATGTGAGAACACCTCTGCAGATACCGAGGTCAGTGAAGGAGGAGGGGGAGGAGGGGCGCCTGAGGAGGCTGATGGCCCTGCAGCCTGTGGTGAGACGGCAGGCTGTCCCCCTGCAGCCCAGGGAGGGGAGCGGGGCAACGGAGGGCCCCCAAGGTGGCCGTGACTCCATGGGAAAGCCCGTGCTGGAGCAGTGTGTGACTGGAAAGCAGCCCGTGGAAAGGACCCGCGCCAGGGAAGTTTGGGAAGAACTGAAGCCCGTGGAAAGGAACCACGTTGGAGAAGTTGGTGAAGGACTGTCTCCCGTGGGAGGGACCCCACGGTGGAGCAGGGGACAAGTGAGGAATCTTCCCCCTGAGGAAAGGAGCGGCAGAGACGATGTGTGGCGAGCTGACTCAACCCCCATCCCCTGTTCCCCTGTGCCGTCGGGGGGAGAACAGAGAGAGAACCGGGAATGGAGCTGAGCCAGGAAGGCGGGAGGGGTGGGGGGGAGGTGTTCTGAGGTTGGGTTTTCCTTCCTAATCTCCTTGTTTTGATGGGATTTGTAGTAAATTAAATGGATTTTGTTTCTTCTCCAAGTTGAGCCTGTCTTTTGCCCGTGACCATAAGTGGGGAGTGATCCCTCCCAGTCCTTGTCTCGACCCACGAGCCTGCCTTTGGATTTTCTCCTCATCCCCCGGTGGCCAGGGGAGGGGGTGGGGAGTGAGCGAGCGGCTTCGTGGTGCTTTGTTACCGGCTGGGCTGAAACCGTAAGCACGACATTAATGCAGGCAAGACCTAACACAGCATGAAAGCTCTGTCTTCATGAAATGGGAGGCTTTGTCTCAAGGCAGGACAGTGCCTTCCTTCTGTCTGGGGACAGGACCAGCAGCAGTTCCTGGATAGCAGTCTCTCTTGTGGACCATGATCTGCTGCCAGTTCACTATACATTCAACACTCAGGAAAACCCTCACCGTTATTTCAGCATATGTCTTTACTGCTCTGTAATACAGTTTACCTTTCAAGAGGGGAATGGAAACTGATGACAGTGCTGTTCTATATTTAAGCCTGAAGAACTCTCCACAGCTTTTGCAGCAGAAGCACAAGTCAGTGCAAACCCAACAAGTCACGGCAGTATAACAGAGCCTGAGGTGCTCACGCTAGCAAACTCCCAATCAGAACCTTTCAAAATACCTGACACACACAACTTCACATACACAAGAGCAGGAAAGAAAGATCTATTCGCAAAAGGAGAAAAATCCTCATGACTTATAAAATCTGAAGATGGAGAGTATGGTACTGTGTAAATCACCTTTTTAGAAATTGGTATATGTTTTAACAGGAGTTCAAACATTAAAAAGAACAGAAAAAAAGGAAAAAGTAAAATAAAAGGGAAAAAGGGAAAACTTGAAAATATTTTACTACCCTCTAGTGGCTGAATGTGAGATGCACAAGAACAGAAAAATTTAAGGTGTGTACATGTCTTTCTTCAGCTATCGAGAAGAAATTTTTAAAAACCCTTTATTTTGTATCTTGCGGAATCATAGTAGGTAGTATAAGACACATTATGAAGACAAAACTCACACTGATTTAATTCTTGCAGCCACTAGTGTAGAATGCTACTTACCATGATCTTGATCATCTTAAGAAAATTTGTTTGAGATACCACTAAACAATGTGGTTATTGAAAATATTTAAAATATTTCATTTAATATTAATCAATGAAACTAACCCAAATTTTTGAACCCCGATTTATACTTAACTGAACACAATCTTTATATCTTGCTTAAGGAGCAACACAAATTTCAGTTAAGATAATTTTGTATCAGTTTTATGCATTCCACTGATTTCAAATCTCCCTAAAATATTTCAGGTCTTAGAAAATTAAATTATGTTTAAGATCAGAAAAAAAAAAATGTCAAAAGATAGAACAAGTGGATAGACACATGAACCTCATTACAAATCTGTCTTTCCCATCCCTGGTTCAGGCAATGGAATCCTAGCATGTCCACTAGGATATCAACTTTTAGCATGATCTTGAGATATTTAATCAGGTTTTTTTTGATGTGGTTTTTTTTTTTTTTTTTTTTTAACAGGTAGATAGATGGGAGCCTCAAAAACATCTTTTGGTCTAACATGAAAGGCTGAAAACAGTGGACTGTACTGGTGTAAATTAACTGAACCGGTATACCCAACACCTAAGCATCTGCACTGACATTGTATCCTCATGCCAATGCTTAGTCAGAATGTCCCAGGGAAAGGTCTTTCTAAATTGGTAATAACTGAAATACAAGCTAACCTTAGCAAGTACTTTCCGTAAATCACTGATACTACACTAATTTTTAGCAGGCCTTTTACAATTTTTTTATGTCACCCCTCCAACAATTAAAATTCATCCATACTAATTCTTCATCAGATCTAGGTCACTGCTAGGTAGCCATTCAGTTAGTGAATTTGCATCAGATTGTTTTGGGTCTTGTCTGAAAGTTAGAGATTACCTTTAAATGCCTAATCAAGTAGAAGTAATATAAAACAATATACTACATCCCCCTCAGCATTCCTAAATCCAGTAATTCTTCACTAGAATAGTGGATGCTGAGATACTGTGAAACATGGGTAAAACACCCAGCAGTACAGATCTCAAGAAACACGATATAGTGTGCTGCACAAACATCTGTGTGGCTCTGCTGGAAAGCAACCTAAATCCCAAAAGGCTGACTCCTGCAGAACCAGGTCAGATGTCTGAAAAATCAACAGGTGAAGCCAGTGAAGCTCTCCAGACTACTAAGTAGTACAGACTGAATGGTCTTGGTGGTGTTATTGCAGCTTAGTATAGGGCCTGAGAGAAAAAGTCTGGCTAGAACTGAGCTGCATCGGTGCTATTGGCATCCAGAAATACAGATGACACATAGATATTTGGGATAGTTTTGCATAGAACCTATTTGCCCTGCAGAGTTTATTAATTTGTCATTCAGCTGTGCAAAACCATCTATATCACTTTCAACCCAGGCTGTGAAATGGCCAAGAAAACAAGCCTTCGCTTCTCTGGGAACAACCATACTTCCTTTCCTCAAAATGCTCCAATGCCCCTGCTTCAGGGGATATTCCACTGTGGCTCTCCTTCTGTTGAGACATATGACTACAAACCTGCTCTTCTCACAGGCAGATAAATGTTTCCTCTCAATCACAGTAAACTATGTCTGTCAGCTGCTCTTTTCCTCACAGTAATTCATTGTATATTTTGTATATTTTGTATTTTTGCATCAAGCTTTCTTGCCTTATTTAAAGTGGAAAAAAACCACAAAGAAAATCACTGAGCTATTTGATTACTATAGTCTCTTGTTTCTGTTAGTAGCTGTGTTTTACAAATAGTTGAATATCTGTACTGAGGAGCGCATCAGCTCTCAGGGCATACCTGTAAATAGTTGGCAAAGTCGGTTCTTCTGAGCCTGAACACCTCTCTGAAGCTTTCCGGACTTGGCCGCTCTGGAAAACAAAGGACAATTTCTCATTTTGCATTTTTGTTACGCTCTGCTGTTCCTCCAACAGCTCCTGAACTTCGGTGGCTGGGCCACTGCTCACAAGTATCCTTGTATGATTCCTGACCATCATGTTTCCTCGCTTACAAACTATTGACAACTGATTCACTTCATCACCACTCTCATCACTTACAGTGTTACCACCTCTATTGTTTCTGCTTCAAAAATGTAAAAGATTTCTCTAATGAAAGATTTATGTCATACTTCCTTACCTTGTTACTGTGCTCTCACCCTCCCTTTTTGTAAATTTCTGTCTTTAACAGAAAACTTTCTTTCAAGGAAATTCAAACAGGTATAACACACTCCTTGGCAAAAAGATATTAGGGAACATAAAGAGGGTGCACCTTGAATCAACTGCCAATACAACTACAGAGTATTGTACTAATTAGCTACCTGCAGTCAGTGATTACCTCCTGTCTTTAATTTGCTCAAGTCCCTAAAAATTTTCCATTGTTTGTGTTCTATGCAGTGTTAACAGAAAGTTTATCTTTTTGAGCAGTTTCTGAACCAATTGTACATATGAATTGGTCTGAACTTTTAAATTGAAATTTACTTTTTGGGCAATTCCACCGTCTATAAAACATTAACTAAGGAGCAGCAATTGCTAAAGTTTCTTTATGAAATCCCATGCATTACAGTAATCCAATAATATCACACACAGTATTCTAATACAAGTAAAAAACCTGAATGTTTTCAGATACTTCTTTTACAACTTCAGCCATTTGTAAAATGCAGCTACTAACAGAAATGAGAGACCACAGTAAGCTTCAGATCACAGAATTAGTTCAGCCTTAGTAATCTTATCCTTACTGTAGTCTACACAACAGATACAACTTTGATTCTCTACAATTTTTCTGCCACATTTTTTCTGATCAATTTGTCCTTGTGGAAGTGACAAATACCAATTCCACCTGGCTAACATAGGTGTGCTTGAGGAAAACAAAAATGTCACTATTTTCAATTACAAGAGCAGAAGATAAACATCAACTCATTATAGATTACTTAAAGCTTGAGTCCAAACTTACTGTGAATTACTATCTAAATGCCAATATTATACTTAGGTTTATTGATTTAAACATATAAACCTATTTACCTTTCTGGGTCAGAGTTTGCTTTTCTTTTGTAACTGGTTACTAAGGTAAGGATAAGAGTAGTGGTTTTGGATAATAGAGTTTGCCTCAAGCATCCAGCTTCATTAGTAGGCAACAAAAACCTGTTTTTTTTGTTTTGTTTTGTTTTTGTGGCATGCAATGCATATGGCACTTGAATGCATACCAGGCCATTTTTATATTTTACATAATGCTCAAGTCTGAAATTTGATGCTGAAACTCCAACTCAAAATGTCACTTTGACATGTACAAACAGTAAAGGGTCTTAAGAACATACTTGAAGCTAAACAAGTTCTTCATTGTATTGGGGCTTCAGAGAGGCCCTCTCTAAATTCAGTTAATTGGACAAGAGTCATTGCATCAAAGACAAAGGCACACAACGGAGTTCACATTTCTTAGTTACTCTTTGCCATTCCTTATGTAACTACCTTTTTTGCAAATTCCAATGAGAATCATAAGTCTCTCAAAAAAACCCCCATTTTCTATCTCCCCCTCCCACCCCCCCTTCCAATGCCGCAGCTCCATAATCTTGGCTACAGAAATGCCGATAGTAAAGGGTCTAATGATTCCCTTTAAAATTTCAGGGATTTTTCTCAGAAGCCCAGGAAAACTAAATTACTTTCCTGAAGGCCCACAGACAAAGCTTGTTACTAAAAACCAACATTAGCAAAATTTTAGACAACTTTAGCAGCAGGCAGAAGAATAAGAGAATAAACTTGAGGAAACCAACCATTAAAGAATATCTTCTAAGTAAGACTGATACTCAGCAGCAAGTCTCCTTCCCGGAGCTGTCTGTACCCAACAGAACCCTGCCATGCCCCAGAGCACAAGCGGATTCAAGGCAACCCTCAGCAGAAGTGCTGAGCCCATGCCTGCCCTCAGCCCAATGGCTGCTCTGAGCTGCCCTAACACCTGGCAGAGCTGAAGGAGAGACACCCTTATGGCTGCTGGCAGGATTACAAATAACACCTTTCACAGCTGCTGGCAGGAAAGCTTGAGGAGCCTTTATCAGGGTAATATTGGGTGCAGGTGTTGGACCAGCAACGGGGTTGCAGGAGCGGCCTCTGTGAGGGGAGGTCGAGGCTGCCCTGTGGCGGCTGCCGCTGGTTCCAGCCGGTTCCAGCCAGACTCTCCTGAGGCCACAGCTGAGCCAGTCACTGGAGTCGGTGGTGCCTCAGGGAAAGCGTCTCCGAGGAAGGGCAAAAGGCTGCCGGGGGTGAGGAGAACGGCATAAGGAAGGGCCCTGGGAACAGCCAGGCCGGGGGAGCAGGATGGGGAGCAGACGCTCCAGGCCCAGAGCAGAGATTCCCCTGCAGCGAGACCATGGGGCAGCAGGTACCTACACTGTAACCCAGACAGGACACCACGTCAGAGCAGATGGATATTTCCTCCCAGGAACTCTGGCACAGGGGAAAGGCGTGAGCAGAAAGGAGCAGCGGAGAGGAACTGTTATGGACTGACTGCAACACCCGGCCCTTCCCGCTGCACTGCTTGGAGGGTAGGGGGAAGGTAGAAGAGTTGGAAAAGGAGTGAAGCTGAGCCTGGGAAAAATGGTGTGTATGTGTGAGAGGAAGGTGTTGTTTTATATTGTCTTTGTTTCACACTAAGCAAATCTATTTTCATTGGTCATAAATTAAATTAATTTTCCCCAAGTCAAGTCTGGTTTGCCCATGATGGTCATTGGTAAGCAATCTCCCTGTCTTTAACTCAACCCACAAGCTTTTTCATCATATTTCCTCCCCTTGTTCTGTTGAGAAGGGGGAAGGAGAGAGCAGCTGGGTTGTGTCTGGCAGCCAGTCAAGTCAACCCACCACCCTCAGCTAGGCTTCACTCCAAGACTTCATTGCAACCCTTGTAAGCACTGCTCTCCCTCTAGCGCTTCTGCACATGGGTGTCAGCAGGGAATTCCTTTGCTGATGCATATCTCCGTCTGCCTTCTTTGGATGCTCCAAAATGCCTACCTTCTTCAATAGCAAGTGGTAATACTCTGTTTCCTACTTCATATTAAGTGTAAGATTCATGCTTTCTTCCCTAGAGCAATGCAATTGAAAGGGAAAGTGTAGATGATAAAAAGCATAAAACACAGGGCTGCTATTTTTCCCCTACCTTGCCTGCTTCCTATTCCCATAAATACCCTTGGCAAAGAGGGATGAGGAATTAATTTTCATCCCCATGGCACTTGCTGCCACGTGCTGGAGGAGAGGTTTTGTCAGGCAGGTGTCTGGCAGAATCTACTGTACTTACCTATTTTCATTAGGTTTTGTTCTCGTTTTTGCTAGAAACACCAAATGATGAGTAAAGCAACATATATTTGGAGAAGTATTCTGTAACATTCCAGGTATTTAGTTTAGCCAACTTTTCCCCCAAAGGGCTGCGCTATCCAGCATAACCAAACGGTGCTGAGGAAACTTTACGCATACACTGCCTTGCTGAATGTCTCAAAGGAACAGTTTAATGAGTGTAAACCACTTTCTGTGATCCAGCTCTAAATGTAAACTCATAGGAGGCTTAACAGAACGGCATTGAGCTTCTGCTGTGCAATCATTTGCTGCTTCCTTCTGATATGTTCCTGCCCTCCCAGTAAATACAAGTACAAACACTTCAACCAGCAGGAACTGAATACTTATGATGGAGATTAAACAAAGAGAGAACGGCACTTTCCTTCTGGAAGTTCTGAGGCAAATTAGGTTTTGTTTCCCAAATGCTACGGTGTTTTGGTTTTCTTTTCCAATCAGGAAGAAAATTATAGTCTACAAGTAGTAATTAAAGTTTACTCTAGATGTCTATTCTGATTTATTTTTGACGATTACGCTTACAATTGACTTAAAAGCATCTCTCCCAATTGAAATCGTAACCAACCAACCAGTGAGCCATAAAAATGCTGTGTTTTGGTTCCTATTACATATTTATGATACCAGATATAATGAGTGGAGATTATCCATGCAAAGTGATATCTTGAAACATACGGTCTACAGTAACCAGCAGATTTTTTGCCATGCTATTGTGAAGTATTTCTGGGCTGGGATGAAGAATCCTCTTTTGCTGACAAGGTAAAAGGTCTGGAAATAATAAAAAAACTGACCAGTGATCTAAAGAGCTGAGATAAAGGCACATGCTTATGAGTATAATGGTAATTCCATCCAACCTGAACCTCCTTTTGGCCTTTGGTTTTATAGGAAAGATAGAACAGAAGCATATAGTGGTGATGGTTTTCCCCAGCAGAACACTGCTGGAGTTGAGGGCGGGGTGGGAGCGGGGGTTCTGGATCTTCAGGCACTCTGGCAGGTTGTTTACTCTATGCAATAATATCTAGGTAACAGAATCATCCAAACCACTCAAACAGCTCCTGTGATCTGCTGTTGAGTTAATCTGTTTTTGCTTTCACCTTTCTTGCAACGTGAAGAGCTAACAAGCTGATTTAAATTTGGTGCTCTACAGCCAGCATTTTTATAGAAATAGAATGGGAAAACATCTGACAGCATAAACCGACTGTGGTGCTACCTGTAAGCACACAAAACAGTCTGGTAAAGAGCACAGATGCTGAGATGCTTTATAGCCTATTTCAAGTTCTTGGCTTTGTACAACCTAATCTGCATTGGAGTCAATAATCATTGGGACAATAAGGTCAGGAAGAATAAAGAACAAACCTACAATACTGTATGTTATATCTAAAAAAAACCCCTTTTGATAAAAGAATCTTTTTATGTGTGGGGTTTTGGACAACAGTCATCCAGGATGGGGAGAAAAATGACTTTGTGCCCCAGAGTTGTGTAAAGTGACTGCACACTTGGATCATCACAGATCTGGAAAACAAAAATGACAATGAGAAGGAAAACCTATCAATAGTCACATGCACTCTCACTTTCTACATATTTCAGACAATCTGCACAAGAGAGAGAATCAAAGGAAAAGCATACAGAAATCTTTCAAAACTCTTCAACCAGAATGGCATCTGATAGAGATTCCTGACCCTGTTTTTTAGCAAGATCTGTGACACTTTCTTTTGGCCCAGGGAGCAAACAAACTTATTGCCAACTGGCTCTATTTGTGGGACCTGTGGGAGCTGTCTGCTCACACGGACAAGGATTCCTGTTGAAACTTCTCACAAGAGTTGGAAGAGATGAGTATGTGAATCGATTAGAAGTGGGCTTCACTGGTGACATTCTACACTCACAGCCTTGTTCCATCTCAGCTGACTAGAATGAACTTGCTTTCCCTTATTAGTTTAGTAATACACGATGGTGGAAATGTCTGTGATCACCTCTACGTTGTTATTCAGGAGAATCTCAACATACGCTGTGGATATAACAAAGTCTGAACATCCTGATGTGAAGGAACCGCTACTCAAAACCCCTCTGACCTGAGCCAATTGCTTGTCTGCAGGGACTCCCAAGCTCTGATGAATGTGTTCACTGTGAGTATTCTCATCAGTGGAGGAGGATATAATTGCATATATCTGACACACTCCTGATACTCTACATCAAATCTCCAAAGAAAAGAGTGATAGCTGGGGATTGATCATTTGCTGAGAAAGTGGCAGTCATTCTGACAGTAAACTGTATAAAGCTACAGCTGCAGGACCCAGAGATGAAGCCAGGCATTAGGTGTCATGAATACACACAGCTCCGTATGCTTAATCAGAGACTGGCAGGTTTATAACATAATGGGCTGTCATGTTGAATGGAAGGTGATTAGAGGACCTGTTTAGAGGAAGATAAGTCTTTACAGAAGCATAGCGTATGATTGTCCCAATCAACTCTGTGGACTGAGCCAGAACAGGATATCATTCTTTTAGAACTGTAGCACTTTTATTACTGGCTGAAAATGTATGAGTAACAGCAATTAGGGCTCAATTTGCTGAGCTAAATAAAAAACATAATCTTTTTTTTACTTGAATACTTATCTTACGCAACATGAAATTGCTATGTGATTCATTCAAAATTCCATAATCCTATTTTTCAATGAAAGTCATTCTTCAAAGGCAAGAGTTTCGATTAAAAGGAGTTGCACTCAAATTCCTAATAGTAGTGGGAAACTACAAAACAGAGGAGTCAACAGAAATTCTTACTTTATTGAAGCATTATCTAATTTTCTATGCTTTTCAAGCATTGTTACTGGCATTTCAGCGCTTTTTACAGAAATTCTGATCAAAACCACCTAAAACTGAACCTACATCTTCAAAATCCCAGCCCAGTGCTTATATTCATATTTAGAACAGACCTCTCATATTCATTAAAAATATAAATAATATTGATAAACATTAAAATGTCATGTTACTCTTCTAAATCTCTTTGACATATTTATAGGCAATCTAACTTATAAATGGAATTAGTCTCTAAATAAAGTCAGGGACATTACTTCAATCAGGTAAATTTTTTTATTTTAGCATTTTGCTTCCTATACAATTTTTTTTTAAATGGCCAAAAAAGCATAAGTACATAAGAGCGATGTTATCCTCCTTATAATTTTCTTCAAATACAGTTATATTATACTGTATTTTAATGATAATTAAAATATCATGAGAAAAACCAATCTTTTTCTTGCAAGTGTCTTCATAAAACTAATTTCTAAAATCACGTGAAGACAGCTGCATTCACTATGTAATGAATATTTGTTTGCATCATTATGAAAATGCTCTGTATTACTAATGGTGCACTTATATTTCAAACATAACCCCCCCTAACCTGTGCAGTGAATTATGAAATGATCCAGCAGAGGGACCCCTTCAGTTAAAAATTAAAAATCACCCATGAATCAACCCTTGAATCAAAACCCACAAGGGTTTTATTTAGGCAAACAGTCCCACATAGTGCCTAAATTTGTAAGATCACACAAAGTGTAGCAATATTTCTGACACAAGATGGAGAGGTTTAAAACATAATAATAAATTCTCTCTTTGTGTTCACACATTTCCAATAAAAAGATGTATAAGGTTGCTTTCCTGTGTGATATTTTAAGAACACCATTCAATTACATATTATTTGGGCTGACCGGTACCACTGTCCCCAAGTTGCTAAATAACACTATGTCAGTAGTAGAGGTAAGAAAATTAGCTAGACAAATTTTATGGTGTTACCTGACAGTAAAATAGGAAAAAGTGCTATAGCTGGAACAGAAATGAACATCAAAAAATGTCTCTTCCTTATTTAATCCATTGCCTTCATTAGAACTAAACAGGATAGGCGTTGGAATTTGACCATATGAAAGCAATCTCAAACTGAAGTTGCACAGCAGAAACATCTGAATTCATAAAGCATCCTGTAATGTTGGAATTGAACCATGTTGATGAGTGGTACTGAAATACATATATTTAGAAGGTACAGTTCTGAAGCAAACACTTCCTAAATATATCTTTAATTTGAGGGGAAATTTTATCAGGGAATGTGTTTTTTGCATGAGTTGCCATGGCAGCTTACCCAGTCATGCCATTGTAGAAATGCTTAATTTTTTACATTACAGGAACTTGGTATTTTATAACTTTCTGCTTTTTATTCTTAGATTCTGTGAAATCCTAGAATATTATTTCTGTCTATTCATAAGTGGTAAAACCCGTGTAACCAATGCTTATTCACACTGCAATATGACAAAATCCCATGCTTCTAGAACATATATTCTAAAAAAAAAAAAAA
>VYZV01007861.1:57429-75077 GCA_013401275.1 Pandion haliaetus | reverse complement strand
GAGGAGAATTAAATAATAACCAACAGACATCACTTTTTTTAAGCATGCAGAAACAGCTACTGTCAAATATGCAAACACAGAAAGGAAGAAAAAGCCTTGAACTGCATTTTAGTGTCAGCTGAGATGCTGGAGATCTGTTGATGTAATTCAATTCTGAATCTGTTTCAGAGAGTTTTCAGTGTAATAAAAATGTACTTTCTTACTAAAATTCTGAATGTCAGGAGTGGCTGGGAACAAGTCTGATTAGAATAACAAATTGTCACTAGTCAACTTTCTAGTGGATGTCAGTGGGCACCAAGCCTATTAGGCTGCAGGAAACTTTCATTGTAGGTGTGTAAAGAGGCCCTTTGAGTCCTCCTGGCTTGCTGAGTCTCCCTTGCTACACACGCTAGTGTGCTATATGAAAAGGACCCTGTTGCACAGAAGTGAAGATCTAAACAAGATAAAATACAGCCTAAGGATCAAGAAAGCAAATTTTGAGGTAGATGTCTTGCTGGGATCATCTGTTTGTTGCTTTATCACATATTGAAAAACACTGAGAACATCTTACAATTTTTTAGAAGACATGCGGGCGTGAGAGTTCTGTTCATAAAACAAGGAACCAGACCCCCAGAAGTAAGTTTTGGAGCACCTTGTGGTAAATGGCCTGGCCTGCTGGGGACAAGAAGCTGCAAATAGGAACCAGTGCTGGAAAAATCTTGTGGTGAACTCAGAGGAGCTAACTGCTAATCACGTGTTCAGGCCTGCTGAAGATGAGGTCCAATTCTCCTCTGCTAATCCAACACAACTCCAAATCATTAGTTTTGATGAATATTTTCAATAAGGCTAATATATAGGTCTAATATAAGCATTTATTAATTAGCCTTACAGTCCTGGAGAAAGGATGCTTTCTTGTGTTTAACATAATGAATAATAATGATAATGCCAAATAATTTGATAGCCAGAAGATGCTAAAAGCCTGTCTAGGACAATAAATATTAGCTCTAAATTCATTAGGTGGAAACCACTTGAACTTGAGTTGAGCAATACTTAGTTTATAGCTGTAAATGAAGCATTAGCTGGATTATCAGAGTAAACGTGAATGATAGTTTAGATCTGTAAGGGGTGGAATGAGCCTCCTGCTATGTTAAGTGCAATCGAGTATTTATCTTGGTAAACAATAGAGAGGTTAGAAAATAATCAAAATCCTGCAGTCTGAAGTGAATATAGCAAGCAATCAAAAACATGGCTAATAAAACACAGAAATCGCTACTTCAAGTGAAATAGCCCACCATAAAATCAATTTTAACACCATGAGCTGCCAGGAAGTGAGGTGGTTTTAGCTTCAATTTTAAAAAGATAAACCCCATTCATTAGAGCAGTAGGTCTTAAGAGCTTGTAGCTGCCATATTTTGCTTCACACAGCTTTCCTGCGATGTTGGGAAAAGAAAGGATGTGATCTATACTATCTAGTACAGAATTTCTTTAAGGATTCAACTAGTTAGTTAGTTCCAATTAAACATGCCAGCTAAAAAGGCAGTGACCATGATTTGTGCCGTAAGTAAACAGAACAATTTTATAGTCAATTCATTGACTTTGTTGCAACTGATGGAAAGGCTTTACAATCAGCACAATATGTTCAAATCATCCCTTTCTCTCAAAAAACAGAGCAGCAGGCTGTGCCTGCTGGAGACTGTGCAGAGCCCTGTTGTGCAAGCCAGTCAATAAAAAATTACAGTAACCTAATCCTGAAGAAAGACAAAAGTGTAAATAGCCTTTTCAAAGGCTTCCTGAGATGGAAATGACAACTACTTGGCAATAGCCTTTTCAAATGGTCTGGAGATGATGATGTAGTGGAGCTGAAATACTTCTCTGTGGTCTAACATGATTCTCAAATGTTTCCATCTCCCAAAGAAAGCACTTGATTGCAAACCACAAAAATATGTGGTGGAGGAAAAACCTCCTTTGACCTTCACAGCCAAGAGGCAGCGTGACTGCCTTGTTCAAGGAAAGTTTGACACACAGGATTGAATGCCCACCAAAAATGCTATTGCTGATGTTATTCAGTCTGCATCTGTAGGAAATCTGTGAGTTCTAGACATGGACAAGCTTACATACTGCCTGCTCAGAGAAGCATCCCTCTTTGGGCCACAGTGTGACATGTACCCTGTCCCTAATGTGGAACTTTTTTGGCTTCTGTAGGGTGCAAAAGGGACTTGCTTAATCTTTTACAGTGAGCAAGATTAGGTTGCGGTCTCTGTTCCATACAGGGCTTTGAGCTGAACTGTTGGACAAGTTAAACTCATCCTTGCTGATTTTTAAAAGGCTTGAGAGAGTTCCCCTTAGTGTCGTCTTTGAAAAGACATTTTCCATTTCATGCTCAGATTTTTTTAGGAGTGTAATGCTATCTGATAGAGCAATAAGGTGTTTTGCAACTACAGTAAGAATTTGATGCTTGTAGTCCTCTGGAAGAGGAAAACCATACATTTTAAATTAACAATAAAAGGAAAAGACAAAGAAATTGCAAAAGAAAATCCTTACTGAGGACGAGTTAACCTCTAATATATTCTATTACTGCTCATACAAATTTGAGGTAGCTCTTGAAACTGCACAACAACAGAGTCGATGTGGAGATGCATATGGACTAAAAAAACCCCAAGACATTCTCTTGTAATGTCAACTAGGGTGTTCACTGCAAAAATTAACATCCTGAGTTTTCTGAAGGCTAACGCTAAATCAAGCAACTGCTTTACTCCATTATGTAGTTTTCAAGGGCTCTTAGTTGTGGAATCTTTCATTCTTAAAACAGATAACAACTGTAAACCTGTAAATCATATTTCCACTAGAACAGTTCTGTAGCAGCCCTGAACTCACAAGATCAGAGAGGAAAAAATGTCTTCAATATTTGCCTTTTTCAGCTCGTTTGTCTTGTGTGGCTGAGATCTCCCTCTGCATGGTAGGCTTCCCTGGTTTGGCAATTACTCTTCTCGTGCATGTCTTCTGGGACCCTTCTCTGTGCTATTTATTATCCATGCTTTTAAGAGGGTCTCTGGTAACAGGAGCAGTAATGCTGGAACTCTGTGGCCAAGCATATGCACAGAATGAATAGAGAGTAAAGGGACTGAAATACTAGACATAAGCTTAAGGTGGACTCTGTCCCTTATGAGATCTCTCTGAAGTAATAAGCTGGAGAATGTGTTTTGCTTTTGTCTGCAAAGAGCTTGCCTTTTTCATGGAATAAGCAAGTCTCTAGAATGTAAGACTTGCATCAGAGCCTGACAGAAAGAAGTTACCTTTCCCATTATCAAATATGGGCAGAAGAATCTTACTCTTGAGCGAGAATCTCCTCTGTTACTTAATGTAGCTCCCGTGCTTGTTATCTGAACACAAATGGAGCCTTGCAAGGGAGAACTTGAAGATCTGTGAATACATTGAGCTGCTTGCATGCTTCTACAGATACCAGAAAACACATGAAAACAGATCAAAATGCAATTATGCATACACCTGAATTTCATATCAACTCATTAAGGTGCTGCTTCCACTAAGCAGCAAATTCAAGTCTCCAAATGAATTGTGGTGAGACGTTGAAGAGACAAGGATGGCCCTGCTTCAAAGGGCACAAGGCAGCTACGGACTTCCTGTAATACAAGCAGTGGGTGTTAGAAGTCCAGCTATACAGTGTCCTTTCAAGCATTGCATTTCGTGTAAGATGTATGCATTCCTGGGGTCTGCTTTTTCCTCAGCTTTACCTTATAACCTAAAAAATTCAAGCAGAGATACAAAGATACTCTTTCATATTAAACTTTCTCACTTTTAATTGGTGCTCCCTAAGTTTTGATGAATCGGGGGAAAAAAAAACTCCCTTTCTGTATGTTCCTTGTTTTCTTTTTTGAGAGGAAGTAAGAGGAGAGCAGCATCTCTGACTTTGAAAAGGAGCACTATATTCTGCTTAAAAGCCTTCTGCTTAGAGAAACAATGAAGGTTGCAGGGAGCAAAAGGGTGGGAGAAAGGTGCAGCTGTGATTATGCTAGATCTGTGACACAAACTCTATTGTGAAAATAAGACAACTGTTGAAAATTCAAGATTGAACCAGAAATAGGAGACAGGGAATAAACATGAGATGGAGAAAATATTTCAGGAGAGTGAAATAGTACCTAAACGGGGCTTACAAGAAAGCTGGAGAGGGACTTTTTACAATGGCAGGCAGTGATAGGACAAGGGGTAATGGCTTTGAACTGAAAGAGGGTAGATGTAGATCAGATGTGAGGAAGAAGTTCTTCGCTGTGAGGGCGGTGAGGCACTGGAGCGGGTTGCCCACAGAGGTTGTGGCTGCCCCATCCCTGGCAGTGTTCGAGGCCAAGCTGGATGGGGCTTTGAGCAGCCTGGTCTAGCGGAAGGTGTCCCTGCCCATGGCAGGGGGGTTGGAACTAGATGATCTTTAAGGTCCCTTCCAACCCAAACCAGTGTGTGAAATACTTCAGAGATAACTGGAGAAGGAAGAGGATCAGTGAGAAACGGCAAGTGACAGAAGAAATGATAAGAAATAAAGGCTGAACCATGGAGATGAAAAAGAAAGAAAACACATATAGTGAAGTTAGTCTTCTTGAAAATAACTGAAGTAATTAAACTGTATTGAAATATGGAAGGAGCAAGGGTCTTAGGCTAAAGATTATCTAGAAAACTATTTTGAAATCCACAAGTTGATTGCAATTTTTCTGGCATTTGTTCTCGCTGCACTCTTCTGGTGCCTGATTGCTTATATAGTTGCATGTGTTTTTAGGAATGTGCTTATAAACTACCATCTTAATTGAAGTAGACACTGAAAAAGAGCACTGGTAATGTTGTAGAGACAATTGGTAAAGATACTAAAAAAAATAAAAATGCAAAAATGATAACTTCTTTAAAGTTTGAAGACTACAAGGTAGGAATTACACTCATTGCATGAAAAATACGGGGGGGTGGGTTTATGAGATAGGAATCTCATGGAACAAGTAGTATGTCATTGTGTAATCAAAGGCTACAGTATTTCCTCATGAGGGAGTAAGAGTAAACTGATGGCTTTTTATTCTGGTGCTGCTTTGTTTTTTTTTTTTTGCAAACTGATGTTCTTGCAGTTTGGCTGGCTTGCTTTTTTGCTCAGTTTGGGGTTTTCTGGCATTACCGCCCTATTTTTGTTATGAAAATCTGGTATGACATTTCAGTACAACTTAACATTCACTTTTGACCTCAAGGTCAGCATTTGCTAAAACTACATTTGATAAAATGAAATTTGGAGACTCCTTTTAAAATTCATACTGGAGGAGCTGCTGTAAATAATTGTTTCTTCGTAGCATTAGCAAACCAAATACTGAACTACTAAGGACTCTGAAAAGAATGCTGACTATGAATTGTCACTGAAATTTATTATTTTTCTGAAAACCAGTTCATCTGCCTCAGTTTGCTCAGAGTAGGTTAAGTAACACCAAGCAGTACGATTTCAATTATATGGGTATGTCTAGAGTCTTGTCGCTGTAGCATAATAAGCAAGTAAATCTAAAAACCCCACCCTTATCCAAGTTTATGTTGATGTAAAATCTGTGTCGGGATCATAGCTAAATATTTAAGATATATTTAAGAAATTTGATGTTTAAGCAAATATGAAGAGCGTTTTAAAATAAAAAGGATGAATAAAAGTATTAATGAAAATATTTCTATAGTTCAAGATTTTCTGGGATTGCTTTCTGTAGGCCTGAATTTGGAAGTCTTTATTCATTGGTATAATGACTGAGAAGAATTTCTTAGAAGTATAATCAGTAAAAAGTTCCTTTAGGGATGTTCTTGTCTATATTGTATGAAAATCATGTGGAATTTAATTTTGCAACAGCGAATAGAAGATGAGGCTATGATAACACAGAAGGCAGGACAAATAAAATTCTTGCTATGGGTGCTCCTTAAAAAACAGAACTGAGTATATCAGGGCTTGATCTAAAGCCAACTATTACGTGAAGACTCTGATAAGTCTTACAGTCTGTGAAAGTAATGATTTGGGAATGTTTTTGCACAAGGAAAAAGAAATATTAATGCTGTAGGTTAAGAATGCAAGAAGCTTTGTCTTTTTCTAAAGCTCTTTGAAGAATGTCTTTAGACAAGGTGTGATGTTTGTACTCGAGTTTTGGAAAATATGGAAAAACCTTTCTTCTTGCAGTGTATCTTTTTAACTAGATGCACTCAAATAATTCAGTTTGGGATCACAGTTTTATCTCTCGTTAAAAGTCAAAACCATTTGTGCCCAAGTTTTCCCACTAAAGGATGGGATGAGCTGTCCAAATTATACAGTGTGTAGAAGTTTATCTCTTTAGCTTATCTCTAGTTTTTGAAAGAAAAAGGAATTTAGCTTGCTGTTAAGGATAAATTGAGGAGAACTGTCATGAGCTCTGTTACTGTATATTGCTTTAGTTTCCTTTAAAACACTCGGGAAGTTTGAGTCTGGTGCAGGCAAATGCCTTTTTTTCCCCATAAAGAGTTGTTCAATTCCGTAAGCACAGAATGCCTTTGTGTTCATCAATTTAGGAATAGTTGAGAGTGCTTCCTTCCTTGAAGGCTTGGTCCCAGTCTCCTTTTCTACAACTGGATTGAATGCTCATGATATATCAGTTGAGGATAACACCTATACAATGTCTGCTTTCCTTACACTCTCTTGTGGTAAGAGAATTGTGTATGAATATGGCAAGAGGTCTGGGAAGTATTTCTTCTGCATTCAGTCAGGATTTAAACAAAAAGACAATGAGGAAAACATTTAAGTTGGGAGTGGACAGTCTGTATCTGCCCTAGACAGAGCATGCTGTGAGTGAATGCTGGAAAAGACTAGTTAAAGTCAAACTACCAATCTAAACAGAAATTTTCCATGTGAAAATGTGTTAAACGAGCTAACAAGCTTTGGAGAGGTAATAGGCTCCTATCCATAACACTTAGCTTAAGAATTACCTACTGCATATGTCCAGCAAATGTTTTTACAGTAGAATATATTAAGGAAATTGAAATATTCTTGTGAATAACTTGAAGACAAATCATAAATGCTCAGTTACAGTATTGCTGTACATAGTTATGAAAATCAGGTATCTTTAGACTCATGTATTCAGTACATCCTGCAAATTGTTTGGCAAAACACAGTCAATCTGCTAAACCCAGTTGTGGGATACAAACTCAGATGAGAGCGTAACAATATACTATCATGTAAAAATTTAAAAATATGCGTGTAAAATGACCAGCTCTTCAATGCAAATGGCTTCCCATAGTGATAGTATTGGGGTAGAATTTCCGGAAACAAAAACAAGGGGAGGGGTGATATATAAGCTTTATGGCACACTGGCCGAAAAGAAGTGATGTCTTTTGAAATGAGATTTTTCTCATAGTCTCTGGTTGAATGAATATTTTCTAGAGACTACAACTCACTGTTTAGTAATGGTTTTGTAGTGTTATTTGACCACTGAATAGACGATAGTGATCTTGAGCTAAACAAGCCTTTACAAATCTTAATGAGCGGAACTATGAACAAAGTAACATTTTATGGTTTTGGAATAATCAGTCAGACATATTTTCACCATCTGGTGGTGTTTGTTAATTTGCAGTTTGGTAACACAGCTATTCCTGGAATAGCATCGCACAAAAATGCAAACAGGGCTATAATGAAAAGGTAAAACTCACAGGGAAAGTTTAAAAAAGGTGAGTTCTTGGTGAAAATACCTAGTCAAGAAGCAGAACTCCAACATGGAATAAAACAAAAAAGTCTGAGGAATATGGGTGAAGGGGAGAGGAGAGTGAAATCTGTCAGGTGTGCATGTGCAGCAAAATAATACATTGCAACCATGTGTCATGACTGACAGCTTTGTAATTCAGAGGTAAACTGGGAGCCAAGTGTGAAGAGGAGCCAAGTTCAGGTGCCTAGCTCACAGAAACAGACCAGCCCTTTTCCACAATTCTGAAGTCAATGGAAGTTTTAAGTTAGTAAGATGGGAGCTGGGGCAAGGCCTTTGTATTTCTCAGTCTTTCCACCTAAAGTTTTAGGCTGAAACAATTGTGAAACACTGCCAAGGCTAATGTATCTCATATAAGTCTGGGTGAAAAGAATGCATTGCCTCTCTGCCCTGGGAGAAATACCCACATGTCAGCAGTTCCTTCCAGAACTTTAGCTTTGCCTAAGTAGCTCTCTTAATAGACATGGTAAACTGCACTTTCATGCATGATTTTCAGGTGTATCGATACGTCTAGTCTCTAAGAAGTTAAGCCTTTTAATTGTGTATTTGTTCAGAGAAATGGAGAAGATATGTAGTCTCTCTGTCTCCCACTCAGTTTCTCTTGTACCTTCCCCAATTTTGATTTTAAGTTTTTTCCAAGACTTACAGTACTTGTAAAAATGTGTAGCAGCTGAGCTTTTCTCATCAAGCATCTCTTGGGGCAAGAACTCAATCAGATGAGAAACGTCAATGGCCAAACCAGGTGCACTGAACTCTTACTAAACTTCTTTTCCTCCAGGCCTGAGAACCCTGCTAACATTTGCCTAAATACAGCTATGACACAGCCTACCTTCTTATTTTGACAAGAAACTTAAAACAAGTTTTAATTAAAATAGTATTTGATTTTTTTAGAGTGCCTGCGATATTAATATTCTTTGTCTGACATTTCAAATACATTTCTCATTGTAATTTCCTCAACTGAAAGAGGTTTAAAGCAGCAAAGAGCATAAATTATATCTTGTTTCATACTATAAGCTTTGAGGTGTGACATTTCTTCCAAATGTACCTTTTAAAAACCTCTATTGTGTGTGAAAAAGTAGCATTGATACATATTTTGAGTCAGACAAAAATGCTGAATACTTTTCAGCTCAATGGTTTTCATTACCAATGGTAAATATTTAGATTTTCTTTTTATGTATCGTATACCACTTTTTGTGCATTCTCAAAATAATTATTACAGGGCGTATTTTCCAGTGCAACTGTGTAAGACTAAGATACAACACAAACCAGGGAAAAAACCAAAGACTTTCTAAGATACTGCTGCGTCTAATTCTTGTCTGAGCTTGGAGGTACACTATCTTTATAGCAGTGACTGCTGAAAAGTTGCAGGATGCTTCTAGTGAACCAGGCGTTCAGACGTTATCATTTCAGCAGATAGCAGCTAGTGTCAGCAGCAGCAGCAAAACCTTTTTGCAGTGGGGGCTTTTTTTTTAGGAGCTCTGTGGAGCACAGCCTGTTTCTCTTTTGCATGTCTGTGGCAAATCTGGTGTCAAGTGACACAAGTGTCACTCAACTCAAAACCAAATGCAACAGTTTAAATACCAATTGCAAGTAAAGTACAATCACAGGGACAGCGATGGAAGCATTTACTGGATTGAGATTGTATATAACTTATGAGGAAGTAGACTAGAAATTTTGAGCTTTTTTAGCAGCCTCATGACAGTTCCCAAAAAAAGGAGAGTAATGAGTTGAAGCTGGTCCATTTCATTTCAAAGTAGAGCTGAGCAATTAAACCAACTCAAGAGCACATCCATTAGATTGGAGCAAAATTTCTTCCACTTATCATGGGCCTCTTGAGATGCACTGAGCTATGGTCAAATCAACACTGGTTAGGTGGGTCATGTTGGGAGGATAATTTTCATCTAAACCTGGGAAGTTTCTCTGCTCTACAGAGCTTGCCTCTGAAGGTTCTTAGCTGGGGTCAGTGCACAGTGGGGCTATTGTCATGTTCTTCTCAGCACCTCTGCTTCCCCTGTGTATACTGCAGCTGTTTTTGTGAAATGCTGTGAGAAACAGTGTCTCCTGGCTCCCAGCTCTCACTGAATTTTAACTTCAACAGAAGCTGGGAATGCAGAAGGACGTGGAGGCTGTTGCCCATCCTAGAGAAGCAAGTTTGTTACTTTACTTCTGAAAAGGCACTGGCTTCCTACTGGCACTTTCTGCTTATTAAGAGTTCAGCAAGAGCTGGGAGCTCTTGGCACTCAAAGGTGTGATGGTGCCCATCAGCAAACTTGTCTCTGTGGAAGCAATGGCTGCCCCCGAGCCATTGTAGGCATGGGAACTGCAGCCTTATGCTGCTAGAGGATGGACTTTTTTGGTGTTGCGGGGCTGGGAAGGAAAACCTTAACTGTGACATCCAAGACAAACTGTAACCAACTACTGCAGCTTTCTGCGTGTTCTGGATGCATTCCCCCACAAGGGCAAGTATTGGTGACAGTGATATTTGCACCTTAGTTCATGCCACTTTAAGCAAGTTCACTACCTAAGCAAGTCTGTTGTTCACTGATTTTATAATGGGAAAGAGATTGTAGGTATGTGTCTTACAGAGCAGTATGTAACTACCAGGTTGTAGACGAACACCATTCTCTTTCCCTCTTGTCCTTTGGACAGTGGAGAGAGCTTCAACAACAGAAGCTGAAAGTGTATCTACCTTATGCTCCCCTGTGTAAAAGATGTGGACATCAGGTGGAGGAGGAACTAGAGATGTTCTGAAACTTTTGTGAGAGGTCTAACTGCTGAGCTATTAGATGAAGAAAGAGTTCTTCCTCCAGCTATTTATAAAAGACAGGTGTACCCTCTGTCTTATGATAGAAAAAGCCTTAGTATTGGAAGTTTAGGGAGCGGAGCAGCTATCTCCCTGCAGTGAGGTTTGCTCACCTGGGGTCTGCAGCCTTAAGACATCTCTGTTACTATGTGTGAACCTCATCTCTCTCTAACCCTTCTCCTGCATTGTAGAGAAACCCTGGGCACTGAACTGGGCACTGGAGATTGTTTTAAGCCTCATTTGACTGTGAGTTAGACATTGTGAAGCTCAGTGTTACTGTGCAGAAGCCTTTTTGTGAATTCTGTACCAAAGCCTCGTGAGTGGCTTTGAAAATAATTTTTTTCTAAGCTTCATTTTCAAAGGCGGTACAGGAGCGTCTACTGAAAAGGGACTTGAACTCCATGATCTACAGGTAATCACTATCAAAAAATAATTCTCAGGTTTTGCTCAAATGTAACCATTCTCAGTATTATTATGTGATATTCTATCTTGAAATGACCTCTGCAAGTAGTCTTTATTCTCATCTTCCCATTTTGTGTGTTGTACCAATGCCTTTGAGAAAAATCCAGATAAGCCAGTAGAAAAACCTTTATTCTGAATAAATGAGACATAATGGAAATTTTTCAGAAAACTAAATGCTCAGAACATTCCCTTAAGGAATGAGGTTTAGGATGTCTGGTTTTTTTTCTAGACTTGCGTAAACATGGGTGATATTTATGAAGATGTGTAGCTCTCCTTGATTGAAAACCTGATCGAGAGTATCAAACCTCATTTGATTTGTATCTTTACCCAAACTTCACCGTTCTACTATGAAGGTACGACTTTCCAGATGTCTAACATAGCCCATATTAAGTTGATCATAGAATCATTTAGGTTGGAAAAGACCTTTAAGATCATTGAGTCCAACCGTCAACCATGCCCACTAAACCATGTCCTGAAGTGCCCTGTCACATGCTTTTTGAATACTTCCAGGGATGGTGACTCCACCACTTCCTTGGGCAGCCTCTTCCAATGCCTGACAAGCCTTTCAGGAAAGAAATTTTTCCTAATGTCCAATCCAACCCTCCCCTGGTTCAGCGTGGGGCCATTTCCTCTTGTGCTATCACTTTTTACTTGGGAAAAGAGACTGACCCCCACCTCACTACAACCTCCTTTCAGGTAGTTGTAGAGAGCGATAAGGTATCCCCTCAGCCTCCTTTTCTCCAGGCTAAAAAACCCCCTGTTCTTAGGAACCCGTGGCTATTCACAGGCGTGATCCCGCTGCTGACCGGCATGGAGGCTTTGACCTGCTCTGTTTCTGACGTGGGCCGGTTCTCCCCTCCTTAGTCAACCTGGTGTCCCCCGCCTCCCTGAGAGTCACCATATTAATGCCAGCCTTAGTGCAGACACCCGCTTGGCATAGCGCACTGCAGCCCAGAACTCCTGGGCTCAAGCGATTCGGTGGGCTCAGCCTCCCGAGTAGCTGGGACTACAGGCACGCGCCACCACACCCGGCCGCTTGATGTAAGGTCATTGACTAGGGTATATTTTCCAAAGTCGTCTTAGTATAGTTGAGATGGATGCAAATGAGATGTTTACAGCTACTTTTACCCATGAAAAGTCATAAAAGTTAAAAACTGAAAAAAGTAGCAAAATGAGTGGTTTCTTATGAATACCAGAATCCAGAAAGTAGCATTTAGTTTTTTATTTATCTGTTTTTTCATAAATCCCTTTCTCCCTTCACGAAGACTAAAACCCATTATTTTTCCCCCTAGAGATGTTCCTAAGGTTCCAGTACAGAATGCAGTTCCATCTGCCTTTTCTGGCTTCTTTAATGGTGCGTAGAAACTTTGAACAGGAGATGATTTTTCCTTTCTGGGAATGCTCAACAGATTAATATATGGCTGTTATTCTATCTTGTATTTATTTGTTTTATCGTATCATATAAAAGACCCCCACCAGAGAAGAGGAAAAGCATCTGAATCCCTTATATAGAGAAGTAACTTGAGAAATGCTGCACAAGGTAAAAATGCAGCTAATTAAACCCTGTAATGAGTTAAAGCATAAATATAGAATCAAATAACATAGAAGGCTTTATACTCAATATTGAAGCATCCATCAATCTATATGCCTATAGGCCTGTACTTTGTTAGAACCTCTTAAAGTCCAAGCGTGATTAAAAATTACCCTTGAAAGTCTGCAGCTGGAGCATCCTTCTAAGTGTATAAGAGGTGCTTCTAAAATGTAGGAGGTGGTTGTAGCACACCCGTGGGCTAATATCCCAGCTCAGCAATTTTGCTTTGTCGCTTTGAGCACTTCAGAAGCAGAAAATTTGATAAATAGCAACTCAGACACAACCTAACCTCCTGGTGCAAGTCGCCAGTGCGGCTTCAACTGGGCAAGCTGCAATTCACAAGTTCTGGCTCCTCAACATCTTCAGCTGGTAAATCCATATACAGCACAAAAGTAATTCTAGCTGGGCTGTTCTTAAGATCTGAAAGCACCTCCTTAGCTTAATGTGAAGGACACTGGTCTGTGGGCCTGACAACAGCCAGCCTCTAATAAGGTCCTGCTGTTGTTCACAACTTGTTAGGGAGCCTTGCTTCTTTGACTTGCTCTGTAAGTGCAGTTATCCAGATTGAAACTGTGTTTGCACATATGAAAAGCCTGGTGTTTGAGAAGTCTCTTTAAGGTGAACCCAGGTCTGGATTTCCCACTCCTTTCCTCCATTTTCACATGATCTCAAGTGTACCAAGTTTGGGGAACATTCAGGACATAATGTGAATCTCAATTTTTATTTCTGTGTTTGAAAACAATTGTAAACTTGCAGGGAGTGGAAAAACTGCTGGGACAACTTAATGTGCTCACTACTGGGCTTGCATCATGTCGTGTCCGACTACTGTGTTTTCTGGGCATGAATTTTGCTGTTTGTTGAGTACCAGGTTCCTTCCTATTTCATGGATGCCTCTGAGCATTTTGACTGCCCAGGCAGAACACTGTCTACAGCAGGAATTTGCAAAGTATGGTCATGGAATGATATACTTTGGAACTGCCTCTCTTGGGAGCAGGTGGCCTGGAATTAATTTTGCCAAATGAATTGCAGTGGCCAAATGAAGGTTGGCTATATTCAATAGACTACCTGATCACCAAAGCTGTAGTGGATAGAAGCTCTCTCCCCGCTACCCAGGGACTTGCGTGAGGACCTATTTTTCCAGGGCTGGAGTAGCCAGTTGCTCAGAGCCTGCAGGTTTAAGGCTTGTGTGTTACTGATTCCAGAAGAATCCCCCCCCATCCCAGTAATCTGCAAGGTAGCGAGAAGATGGGGGGAAAAAATCTGTTCCAAAGGTGTGCTGACACTGGGCATGCAGTAACTCTTTATTTCTGAGGGTGTAGGGGGAAAAAACAATACTGTTTGGCACATGGTTTTGGGGTGGTATGGTTCCTAGCTTGTTGCTGATTAGGCCTTCTCTGAGTAAAAAATGGGGGAGCCCTACTTGCAACACAAGACTGGAATTGGTGCTCTTACAAGCAAGCCAGAGGCTAATAGGGGAGCAGTAATCCTTTTCTTCCTAATGAAGCTACAGAGGTGTGCACAAGTTAGTCCATCCAAAAATCGCTCTTTCTGTAGTTAAAACAGGAAGGGAGATAATGCAGAGTTTGCAGATTTTTCTTTTCATCTTTTTTAGGAGTTTAGGAGCATGGCTCTTGGTCCATAATTAGAAGAACTGTGAGAAACACTCTGGTAAATGATCAAATGTAAATGCCCATCTTTGAATGATGCCAGTAGTATTGTGGACCCATTTAGTAATCTATGAGGCTTCTTGGGGGGAACTGCAGAAATTTACTAATTAGCTGCATCCTTTCAATATGTGGAGAACATATTGCTATTAATGGGTTTCATAGCACTTTCTGAACTGCACTGCAATCTGATCTTTTCTTCTTTTTGGAGAGCCAACTTTAACTATTTTCTCCAGCACTTAGCGATTTTGTTTTTCAGAATGTACATCAATAGCTGCTACTCGAGTTAGACACAGGCAGTACAAACACAAAACTCCTAGTCTTGCTTGGCTGAGCTGGCATAGCAGTATATGAACTGCTTGCATTGGGAACCTGCTGGGATAAAGAAAGTAGCAGTGATCAAGCACTGAAGTATCACAGATTCTCAAGAGGCGGTGGCACTAAAATTGAAAGCATTAAGCACAATCTTGCTTAAATATAAAATAGCTGCAACTAACCCATGCTACTTCCTAGGAATAATAATAATGATGCTGTTCCAATTCAGAAGGAAATTAAAATCAAACAAAACAATTTATCTGTAACCAAAAGCAAGTTTGTGGCAGGGATGAGTCCGGACTGAAGTCTTGAAAGGATGGAGAGTGTTTCATGCAGGAGCCTCTCTGCTTTTCCCCGTTACCAGGGAGGGTTCATAGGCAACAGACTTAACGGGTTAGGCAGACAACTTGTTGCTGAGTAAGTCATGAACAGCTTGACACCTATTCTGCTTCTTGGAAGGCTTTTGCATGCTGTTTGGATGTGTTCAGCCAACAGTAGCATGCTTTAAACTCCTAAAAAGAATCTTTTTCCATACTTTTTACAGACTTGGGGTAAACCGCTTGCTTATTTGAGTAACTAACTAATTTTGTTCTTTCTGACTTCTTATAGGTAAAGCACAGTATTCTGTCAGCTACAATTTTAGTTCCCTCCAACAGCAGGGAAACCTTGGGTCAGATTGATCAAAAGGCATGACATAGTTTTCAGATATTGCATACTGATGAATAGCTGGCTCTTATTCATTATTTACCTATCCAAGAAATTTAATGAATAGCTTGAAAGCTAATTATTGAGTTCCTGTAATTTTGGAGAACAGTGCTTCAGAAAGTGCAGATCACTGAATACCACAGACAAGTTTCTGTGTGTATTCACTTAAAATAAATAAAACATAAAATTAAACATAAAAATAAATTTGCTTCAACCATGCATGTCCTTATTCATTCTTCTGTTTGCCTTTAATGGCTTTCTGCCACCACTTAGGCACTTCGAAGGTGGGCAGTGTGAATGCAAGACAGTCACAAACCAAGGAGCATCTGGATAAAAGCTTAAAAACATATATTTGTAGTATCACACATCACCTTGACACATCTGGGAAAGAATCAGGATTCTGAAAAAGCTGACTGGTATAATGGTTAAATGGCTCCTGACATGACTGGCTTCTCTCAATATACTGCATCAACTGCTGGGCTTTGACAGTTCTGAGGTGGTTCCTGAAATTCTCCCAGCTGTAGGTCAAGTCCTACTTTTTGAAACCCTGAGCATGGAGAGCTGAATAGCTGGAGCTATCCCCATTGGGTGTTTGTGGCTCAGGTGGCAACTCCTTAGAACTGGCATGTTGGTTTTTAACAGCAGAAACAGAGCAAAGCAAAAGAGAGAGGGAGAAAAGACTGTTAGTGCGGTGGAAGTTAGTGCTGTGATGAACAGGCCTGTCATCCCAGAGGCTTGCCATTTCCCTGGTCGAACTTCCTCAGAAGCTCAAGCAGGTTGCTGCATCTGTGTCAGTCTGCCTGACAAGATCAGAGGGATATTATTTAACTGGTTGTGGTCCTTTTGATCTTTTGCTTCCCTGTGCTGGCAAAACAAGTACTGTAACTTGGCTTAAGCTTCTTCACAGCTAATACCGAAAGCATTAAATGATTCCAAATACGTTTCCAGCACGGGGCTTGTTTTGAACCACTGTGCTGTTTCTTCTGTGTTTCTAATGGTCCAGAAACTAAACCACTGAGTACATACAGTGAGCAGTCCAATTACATGGTGTATATATACATATGTATATGGACATATAGTATATTCCAGGATGAACACAATGATTACATAGAGGATTGTTTTTGTCATGGCGGCTTCTAGCTCTCCTCTTGGTAATTCTGTAGATGCTGCCAGGGGACCAGAAGTGGTATCGTGACCAATCAAAAAAGGCAGCTCAGTTTTCCAACAGTGAAATAGTTCTATTGCAAAATAATATTCTTGGGGAAAAAGAGCAAGGTGAAATAAAGTGCGACTGTATGCCCAGCTTGGTACCACTGACTTTCTTGAGTTTGAATCAAAACTTTAGAAATAGGGGGTATTTAAAAGGAAAAAAAGTGACAGACCTTATATTTTAAGTTAGGCTTTTGTTCTTGTCAGAAGGAAGCTTCAATAATTTAAAAATATTGTGGTTTAATAGTCCATTTTCAAATCCAGAGTATTATAGACCATATTTCTGGCATTTATGAGGTCCTAGTTCAGCAAAGCATTTAGGCAAGTATCATGTAAAGTATGTGATCAGTTTCACTCTTCATAAGCTGTATGCTTGCCCAAGTCTTACTTCTCCAAACACATAATCTTTTAGTAATATAAATAGGTATAAGTCCATTGACACCGAGCTTTTTGCTTTCTGGATGTTTTGCCCATGAAGTCTGAGGTATATGTTCTATTAATTGTGTGTAGCCCAAAGTGGCACACAGATGTCATTACCTGATACAGAAAACATTTAACAAATGTATGCTTGGCCTATGTCTGTGTATGCAGCCCAGAGGGTACACAATTTTGCTCATAAAAGGGTTGTAGAAGCATATGCAAGCACGGTAATTTAAACAAATATTTCATCTTTCAGTATTAAAAATAATTATGGGCTTTAAAAAATATTTCTGGAAACTTTTTATGACCAGTTTCAGAATTATCCACCCCTGCCCCCAGTCCCTTTTCTCGTGGGGGAAAGGATTTAGAGAGTTGGACTCTTAAAAAAGTCTCTCATCCACAAACCAAAGTTCTGTAGAAAAACCTACTGTGGTAATCAGTACATTCATCTGGGGGAAAAAGCAGAGCTGAGCTATTTATTTATCTTTAATTATAAGTGGTTAAACAAGGAGAATAGACTTACAATTCCTACTGAACTTAAAAAGACTGTGATTTGTGCCAGCTACAAATTAATTAGTAAGGAATTTTTAATTCCAGCATCCTAGGCCAAGAATCTATTCTTTGATAAAGATGTCCCCATGGAATAGAGTTATGAGATCAGATTAGAAGGAATGTAAACTTTATATCACGTGAAGCTTGTACTTTGAGCACCAATGCAAAAAGCATGCCTAAAATGAAATTTTTTTGGTGTTGGAACATAAGCTCAC
>VYZV01007861.1:22454-36596 GCA_013401275.1 Pandion haliaetus | reverse complement strand
AAAACCCACAAAGTTGTGATCCAACAGTGGGCTGCTGTGAGGAGGCTTTATGAAGCAAATGCATTTTGTAACCTAAATGGTGAGGTGAGTTCCGAGCTTTCCTTGAAAAGGTTTATATTGTTTTCCCTGGTGCCTTAAATCTAGGAGAAGAGTTTGGGGTTGGTAGTTTCTACTAAGATACCTTTTGTTGTTGATGTCTTTTGAAATTAACTTCCTAGGTGGCTGTGCAGTTCCTTCTTCAAAACCTTGTCAGTGACTAAAGGGCTACATTTACTTTCTGGTAGACAGTCCTGGGACAGATTTTGAGCTGTTCTGAAAAGCACTAAACATCATATGAGAGGCTACTACAAGCTATTTTTTTGTTTGTAAGATAAATTGCTTTAAAAAGTAGTCAAGTGATAGCTTTGCAGAGGTACACATGAAATTCAGGATTCATGTTACTCTGTCTCTTGAATTCCTGTCTTGTGTATCAGTCCCTCCTCCATATTTTAGTTAGAACGGTATTTTATTTCTACCGGCTTATTCTAATCTTATTGTCATATTGTTCCAAGATACTTTATATAGTAACTACTCTTCTACCTGTGTGTTATTTGTCACGTAAAAAGTCTAAAGCTATAATGAATTTATTGCAGACACAACACGTGCTTAAGATAAAAAGAGTATCTTACTACGTTTGAACAATAGCTTAAGATATCGCATGTTATTGTAATACGTATTTGGGAGGAGACAGAGTAGTGGTATGATGTCAGAGTGAGCATTGTACTTTTTTCTGGACTTGGTTCCTATTTCTGTAGCTTTCTTATTCATTTATCTTGTTTCCCTACATGGAAATAAGAAACAAGACTGTGTATTGCTGTATCAGTAATGTTGCCCCTTGGGGCCTCTTCAGATCATGATCAAGGTTGAGAAGGCATGGAAATGCTTATGGACTGCACTGTATGGAGGTTTAAGCTGAGATGCATTGAGTTTCAAATCACAAGGACAGAAAAAGGCAGGAGATAAAAGAGAGTTGACCCATTATTTCCCTGTCCGTGGAGTAAGTTAGCAGCACCAGGCCACTGAAGTGCCATAGAAGGTACTTCAAGGTATGACTTTTTAGGCATTTACTCCCTACGGAAGGTAGGGGTAGGCTGAAGACTGACGTTTTTCCCCTCTGCCAGTGTCAGAGGAGGAGGCAGCAGCTGTATCTAAATGGTTTTCCTTCTTTATTGTCCAGCATCTGCTCTAGGTGTCCTTTCGTAAGACTAGCGCTATGCAACCACGTGTCCCTGGGACACCTGTGTATTTTGTTGGCGCAGGAAAAGACTCTGTCACTGATATTGCACTCTGAACAACTGGTGTGGATGCAGCTATGCCAGCAGAAGGGAGCTTTTATCAGTTTATCATGCGTTTGAGGAAAGACTGTAGCAATGTCAGCATAATTATTTTTTTCATCTTAAAAATTGTCCTCTCTCAAGCTATAGCTTGTCACGCTGGAGATAGTGAGGGCTGGGGAGGAGAGCAACGTTTTTTTGTCATCGCTCTGTTAGCAGAGGCTCTGCTGTATAGGCAGTGCTTAACAATCTTCAACAGATTGTAGGGATCTCTCTCTGGTTAGCCCTTACCAAGTGGCAATTATACCACTACTGGTCAGTGGAGTTACATGGTTTAATTTACATGAAAGACTTCAGATCCCCCTGCAAACTGTACACTGCGGTTCTGTGGTGTTCTACAAAAAGATTTTGCACTATGTTATGTATTAAAACTTTATAAGAAATAGGGGGGGGGGGGAAGCAGTCTTCCTTCTTTTGGTATAAATTCTTACCTGTTTTGAGCATTTTTTCAGCATATCTTGACCAGACCAGCACAGAGAAGTTTGTTTTTAGTCTATCTCGTGTAGTGTCTGATTACTGCCACCACATTTAAGTGTAAATGTAAGCAGTTGAAGTTTGTGTAATGCTGACATTTCTATGTGATATTTCTCCAGAAAAGTAAATATTTCTACATTACTGTTTTCCAAGGTAATGTTTTCTCTGTAAACACATTGCTTTTGATTTGCATTTCTTTTTCATATTTTTCCAATGTGTTTTGTTTTAAGCAGAGAGGCCTGTAACTGCTAGACATTACTGAGAAAAAAAGCAATACGCATAAACCAAGAACATATAGGGAATAATTAAGCTATCTTAAAGTTAAGGCATTTGAAATTTTTAATACCTTTAAATAAGGTAATTTAAATTTAAATCATATCATGAAGCTGTTCTGCATGACTTCCACCAGCCTTTATTAAGGACTAAACAGTCTACTTGCCTCCTTTCAGAGGTTACCCTTTTATTTGTAATTTGTCTTCAAATGTGCAGTTAATAGTAATATGGCAATCGTTCAGTTTTGTAGAACGAGGTAGGCTTCTAGCACTGTGGAGAGGTTTCTAATACAATATAAAAACACATTATTCAAGGCACTGCCATAATAAGTAGCCTCTTCACATTTTCCTTAAGGACAATTTGGAAGAAAAATAAATTCCTTTCAGTGGCACAGATGTGGTTGTAAGTTTGTTTTCTGTCACTGGATAAATTTGCTCATGAATATTCCAAATGGGAAGGTGTCCGTTCCTTCAAATTTGTTTAAAGCTTCACATGGTGAAACTGGAAAGATGTAGTACAGATGTGATGTGCTTTCTTGAATATCACATTTTTTTCATCTGGATCCAGGTGTCCGCAGAGTTACTGTGGTCAAGAGTGGGACAGGGTTCTGAAACATTCATACTGGTTTTTTTGTTTTGGGCGTTTTTTTTACACTGCAAGAAGTTGTCGTGGTTTCAGGTCAGCTCAGTCGGTAACAAAGCACCACGAAGCCGCTCGCTCACCCCCCACCCCCTCGCCTGGCCACGTTGGGATGAGGAGAAAATACAAAGGCAGGCTCGTGGGTCGAGACAAGGACTGGGAGGGATCACTCCCCACTTATGGTCACGGACAAAAGACAGGCTCAACTTGGGGAAGAAACAAAATCAATTTCATTGACTACAAATCAAAACAGAAACAAAACACAAGGGTATTAGGAAGGGAAACCAAACATCAGAACAACCTCCCCCCACCCTTCCCGCCTTCCCGGCTCAGTTCACTACCGATGCTTTCTACCTCCTCCCCCCGGCGGCGCAGGGGAATCGGGGATGGGGGTTTAGTCAGCTCGCCACACATCGTCGTTGCCGCTTCTTTCCTCAG
Organism: Pandion haliaetus; assembly: GCA_013401275.1. Lineage (NCBI taxonomy): Eukaryota > Metazoa > Chordata > Aves > Accipitriformes > Pandionidae > Pandion > Pandion haliaetus. The sequence goes on along the minus strand of VYZV01007861.1, from coordinate 33,399 downwards.
GGGGAAGATTCCTCTCTTGTTCCCTGCTCCAACGTGGTTCCTTTCCGCGGGCTGCAGTTCCTCACAAACTTCCCTGGTGCGGATCCTTTCCGCGGGCTTCAGTTCTTCCCGAACTCCCCTGGCGCGGGTCCTTTCCGCGGGCTGCTCTCCCGTCTCACACTGCTTCAGCGCGGTTTTTACCATGGGGTTACGGCCACCTTCGGGAGCTTCCGCTCCACCGTTCACCCCCCTGGGCTGCAGGGCCATCAGCCTCCTCAGGCTCCTCCTCCTCCCCCTCCACTTCCATGATTCCAGTGTCGGCAGCGATGTTCCTCTCAGGTTTCCCCCCCCCACACTACCGGTTCCCCTTCTTAAATATGTTTCCCAGAGGCGCTACCACCGTCACTCCCCGCCTAGAGGCGGGTCCGACATTTTGGCGTGCGGGGCCGACATTTTGGGGCAGCGAATTCTTCCAGCAACTTCTTAAAGGGGCCGCCTCTGCAGCCCCCCTCCCCTGCCACCAAGGAAAACCGCGCCACACAAACCCATAACAAAGTTAATTCAGTTTTTCATCTCAGGTGAGAGTTCTTACTGTGACCATTGAGTTATCAAGGGGGGCAAAGTCTTGCAGGAGAGCATAAAAGTAACAAACACAAACTCTTAATTCCTTGGTAGCGTTTCATGTGGTTTAGTCTACCTAATCAAATCTGTACTTAAAAATTGAAAGGGATGATTTGGCTTTAAAACTCCCTTTCTCTAGAACTACCTTCTCCTTTGGACATAGGGAAAAAACACTTCCACACCCCCCTTGCCAAGTGTAGCCGTAGCACATGTGAGGTGACCACAGTCCCTGTGTGACACTGCCTGACGTACCATAGCCAGGAGCAGGTACTAGCAAGACTGAGTATCTCATGGCTTGGCAGTGCTAGGGGAAGAAAGGGCGTTGGGAGGGCTCTGGTTTGACGGCCACATCAAATGCTACTGCAGCTTCCGAGCTTAAAATGCAAGTGTTCGCTCAATGTAAGTTGATGATACCAACCATCAAAGACTGTTTAATGTGAACTGGAGTTTCAGATCTGGGATGTGAAAAGAATTGAAATACAGTATGTTATGTAACTTTAGGTTGCTATTATGTGGTTGTGTTACAGAGAAGGATTAAGGGCAAGTTTTATCCAAAGGCATTTTCAGGAACCGGAGATATCCAAAATATTGTTAGTCATCCTTTCAGCTTTTTATTAACAGTATCTTGCTGAGGCAGGTAATTGTTAAAATTGCTAAGGAAGGCTGGTTGGTAGTTGAAGTCCAAAGTTGTATTAAATTGAACTTTCCAGCAATGGGGAGACAGGTCACTGCCATCGGTTTTAGCCAGGGAAACAAGCCTGATACCTGCTTCTTGGTTCATACGTTCAGGGAGCACTGGAGAAACCTATGTTTGACAGACTTCAGAGTAGAAAGGAGTTTGACTACAAGCAGTTACAAGTATTCTGACAAAAGAAGTAACTAGTAAAATTCAGAAACGTGCTATCACAGGGTAAAGAGAACCAAAGAAGAAATGATTGGCCTCTTATGGATCTTCTCTTGTATGGGGAAAATCTGGCCAATGTGTTGTTATCAGTGCATTTGGAATGGTGTTTTTTGGATGCAATGACATCCGTACATGTTTGGTGAGAAGGGAGAAAATATCCTCTAACAAAAGAAGAGGGGCAGATTTGCTTGCAGCAATTGACACAGATGGATTCTTTGTCAGAGACCTAATGCTGAGATTCGTCTGGGAGAACCAAGCTAGAAGTCTTATCACAGAGTCATTTAGGTTGGAAAAGACCTTTAAGATCATCGAGTCCAACCATCAACCATGCCCACTAAACCATGCCCTGAAGTGCCTTGTCTACATGCTTTTTGAATACCTTCAGGGGTGGTGACTCCACCGCTTCCCTGGGCAGCCTGTTCCAATGCCTGACAAGCCTTTCAGGAAAGACATTTTTCCTAATATCCAGTCGAAACCTCCCCTGCCGCAACTTGAGGCCATTTCCTTCTGTCCCGTCACCAGCCACCTGACAAAAGAGACCAGCACCCACCTCACTACAGCCTCCTTTCAGGTAGTTGTAGAGAGTGATAAGGTCTCCCCTCAGTCTCCTTTTCTCCAGGCTAAACAACCCCAGTTCCCTCAGCCGCTCCTCATAGGACTTGTGCTCCAGGCCCCTCACCAGCTTCATTGCCCTTCTCTGGACACGCTCCAGCGCCTCAATGTCTTTCCTGTAGCGAGGGGCCCAAAACTGTACACGGTACTCAATGTCTTCCCTCAGAGTGTAAGAGAACTGGTAAAAATATTAAAACAAAACTGTACAGGCTTCTGCTGCCTCCTTCCTGGTTCTGAACTTGGTTTAGATAAAACAAATTTGGAATACTGATAATGCCAGCTGTCTGCCTTGAGAGGGCGGGAGGTTTGTGTACCCTGCAGAAGCTGGAGATGAGATGGAATCCCAACCACTGGTAAGCTATGGACTTTTCTCATAGCAAAGCCCAAAGCGGCAATTAACATAACTGAATACTGCACTGTGCATGGTGCACCACATTTCAAACACAGATCAAATTCAGCAGTAGGTTTGAATTAGAGCTTTTCTTCCTGAAATCAGCTCAAATAACAACAAAAAAATGTAATCTTAGTATGAAGACCTCGCATGGAGGCATCGCCCAAATCCTGTTAATAATGCAGTGACTCTCCATTAATTCCCATCACTGTTACGAAAACTGATTTTCAGCTACTTGATTCATCATGAATTTGTCAGTTATATTGAAGACCCTTTTTATATTCAGCTACTAAAAAAATGGTTTATGTTTCTGTTGACTCTCTAGTTTTTACATCTTTCCTGAGACCACTAATGTCCTGAATTAAAATTCACATTTCAGGAGTAGAAGCATCTCTTGAAATTCTGTTTCCTTACCTCCTCAATATATACACGTTGTCCTTTTGAAGTAGATTGTACTGCTTCCTAAGAGACTAGGGAAGCTTCTGCTTTTCTTTCTCTTTGAATCTTACTAATGCAAGTTTTACCAAGATATTATGTGTTAAATCTGCAGAGAAACAACATTGATTTCTTTCATTCTTTTCTGTATGGTGGAAGGAAGCAGAAGAGGTTTTACTCTTAGCATTTATCACACCCAAGTGGGCATGGGAGTCACTTTTCTAACACAAGTATTATTTCTAAAAATACTTTCATGTTTGTTCAAAGTAGCAGCTTGTTTAAGCTTTCATTTCCGAGCTAAGCAGGTTTCTAAAGAGCTCTCCTTCCAATATGAAGATGGTGGGAGCTGCTGGGTATTAAAATTTAAGTGAAATACTTATATTCCTAGAGGAAAGGTGCATCTTCAGGAAAAAAATGAGCATCTCCTTAATTGATAGTGACACATGTGCTGTATTTGCTTTCAGTGAACAGTTGTGAAAATCTCCCCTTATGGGTCTGTGTGATTTTGAAACTCTGACCCCTTTGAATATAAGCTTTTTTATAAATGGGATCAGTAAGGTTTTCTAAAATTGAGATTGAGTGCCAGTTAGGAACATGGAGATGCCAAGCTAGAATTATGGTGTAATTAACCAGTCAGTAAAACATCCTGAATGTGAAGGTTTCATTCAAAGCATTTAACAAGAAGCTTTATCAAGCAATTCTAAAATAGCGAAGGAAGGTTTTAGATAACAGCAAATGCAGGGGATGTGGTGTCCCATTAGCAGAGATCATCTCCCAGGCTGATTTATTTTTTTTTTAATTGACAAAATTATAACAAATTATGAACTGCTGGGATCAACATGTTGTAATGACCAATTAATGGAAACAAGGAGATGATTTTGTTTCAGAAAATTGATGTGGTGAACAACCAGAGCACATGCAGGTATGCTCATAAATTGCTAAATTGATGCACTGAAGTACTGCTTCTGAAAGATAAACAGCTGGGAAAGAGTTTGAGGAAGTGTTGATTTTTGTCTTAGTAAGATAAATACTGACAATCAAACTAATAAAAATAATGTTCTAGTAGATTATTGTTTTACTGACTTGTACGCTTTGTGTGTTGAAAGTGTAATGAAATTGAGGTCTCCCTCCACTGAGAATTAATAAGCTGTGTTTCATTTGTGCCTTATGTTGGAGTAACTTTGTTTAACTATTTTCCTCTTCCTCCTCTGTGCTGCTTGTGCTCTAGCCTTCTCGGTCTCTCGCCCATAGGTATTTCCCACTCTACTTATTCCTTATATATCTTATTCCTCATTTATAGCCAAGTGTTTTTCATGGTGAGTAAACTTTGTGATAGCTTAATGAAATTTAGCTTTGCTCATTGCTGTCCTAACAACCTTCCTTCTGGCTAGACAAAATTAAGCTCCAGTCTCTTTGAAGACATTTTTGCGTACAGATTTGACAAGTAACTTTAGCTCATTGCTGAAAACAAGCTAAGATTATGGGCTGGCAGTAGCCACTACCAATCCTGAATACTAAAGAGGCAGTACCTAGTATTGGCTGCGAAAAGAGCCCCTGTTACAGCTAGTACTGTAAAGGGAGCTGCTAGCCCAGCCATGCTTTAAGAGGTACCATGACCAGAGGTTTGTTGTTTTTTTGGTTTTGGGGGTTTTTTGCCATGATGCTGATTACCAACGTTTTTGTTTTGTTTTTATTCTCTTTGTAAGACTCAGCCTGAGGGAAAGGAATGTTTTTCGTGAAATACTCTGAAATTTAATTGCTTAGGTTAGCTAAGAGCAGACCACAGAGCCCCACAGGTGTAGTCTACATGTATGCCCTCGGCTCACTGGAAGTGGCAATAAACATATGCAGAGGTTTAAATGGCTCTCGGAATGTTTCCTACATAACCCTTTACTTTTAAATCAATTTATTTAGGGTTTGTAAAACGTAAAAGTAGTGCCAGGCTTTTTGTTTGCTTTCAACTTTGTGATGCTGGATATGTGATCGGTATTGTGTGGTATGATGTAGTCATGCAATGCAAATAACAGTCTTACCAAACAAGCAGAATCAAATTCATGGGCTCCTAAAGGCAAAAAGAACGATATTCCTAAAATTAGTTACTGAAAGGACTGTGTTGCTGCTATTGTCATTGATATACCACACAATCAAAACTGTGGCATTGCAATGTACACAAAAGGAATTTTTGGAGGGGGAATATTTTGGCTATTACTTATTCACTTGCTTTAAATGACACGGTAATAACTATAACTTAAAAATTGAATGTAGGCTCTGTTTCCTCCCCAGACAGGTTAATGTATGGAATCCTGAAGAACTTGTACTTTCTGTGGCAGATAAGGCTGACAGTTTCTAACCTAAAGTATAAAGAGTTACTCTCTCCAAGAGTGATTAGTGCTCTTCAGTTTAGATTTGATAAGTAAAAGAAGGTACATTCTGATGCCTACATCAGATTTGCCCTTGATCCTTATGTGGAGGTTATGTGTGTGCCAGCAACACTGAAGAGTTCTGGCAGAAATGTGGAAAAATCCCAGTGGTATCCCAAGTAGATCTTGTCTCTGGAAGCATAAATCCTGAAGAGCGAGTGGAAGCTGCTGAGGAAAGGAATGTGAAGATACCGTTTGTGTGATAGCTGATTAATGGGCAAATTAAGAAAGTCATAATACGGACTGGGAAAGAGCAGGAGGTGGGAGAAACCTGTTCTCAGAGGCTTCTGATGCCTGGAAACCAGATGAGCGAGTAATGTACTCTACAGGTTTTGACATTGCTTCACGTATTTAATGTTGATAATAGTTACTTTAAGCCACGGTGGAATAATATGCATGCTGACTCTCAACTGCATTATTTTGTGTCTTAAGTCCAACAGCATAAAGCGCCGTGGTGGAAGATGTTTACCCAGTTTGCTCACAAAGTCTAAGTTTACAGCTGTTCTGATCCTCAGTTATTCTGTAGTGACCATGAAGCTCCAGCCATTTTCCTTGCAAACACACGAGTAAGGTCTGTGTTATCTGTTTTCATCTGGTTTCCCTTTCTTAGTTGCCTGAAAAGCATTAGAAAGGAAGAGGCAGGTCTCCAAGGTTGATAAGAAGTGTTATTGAGTTTCACTTTCCACAGTGATAGCTACCATGAGGTGTTCTAATACTACTTGTCTTCAGGTATGCAATATTGATACCTCTTACTAATCCAAATTACAGAACATGGAGTAGCCATCTCATGTAGGATTCATCTAAAAAGACATAGATATTTGCATAGTAGATTTGTATGTCTAAGTTCTTCAAAATGCCCCTTATTGTCGAACGTAAAGAAGTGGGCATTTTTAGGGGATAATATAGGAGGGTAACTCTTCTGAAGATTGATGTCCAAATTAAGTCAGGGAATCACCCTGAGTGTACCTGTTTCTCTCCTTTAAAGCATAAAAATTCTGTACAGCAAGCCCAGTGTGGTAGAGTACAGCAAATTCACATATCAAAACCATGGGTGCTTAAAGCTAGGAGTGGTAATGGAATCCATCTCACCAGCATGGTTTACAGGTAAGAATTAGAGGTGAGTAAGTTTGTTTAGGGTGTACTTACCCCGCTTACAACTTTTAGGGCAAAGATACATTGAGACCAAATGATCTTTCTCTGCTTTTTCCTTCTTGCCAAGATTTAAAAAATTAATTGTTGTGAGGTTGAGTATTGGATCTTTGTGTATTTAAATGGCATAATTTTCAAATTGCTGAGCATGGCTGTCAACCCAGCGAAGCTGAACATGATTTTACTGAGATGCAGCCCTGTGTACTTCTTAATGCAGGAAGAGTCATTCCTTTCTTATGACTGTTGCATTCTTTACAGGCTTAATGCAGCAATCAGAAAAAGTCATACTCATAATTCATTATGAGCAGAAAAAAAAACCCAGTCAAAACTGTATGTTGAGAATAGGTGGCCCACTGCTGTTAGTCTCTTTCACATCTAATGTAATTATTGTTATAAACTGAGACCTTTTCAAATTCCTTTTATTCAAGCGCTATGTAATACTCTTCATCTTCAAGTAATTTACGTCTGCCACCAATTGGGAAATATTTCAGATTGAATGAAGTGGAGATACACTTCCAGCTCTATATATGGAATGTCATTAAAATTTTTATGGCTGACTCTAGGGCCTAAATATGCTTTCATGTGCACTTACGAAGCTGCTGTCAGAATCTACACAGTGCATAACTAAGGGTAGAATTTGGCCCTTTATACCACTATGTTGTTTAAAAAAACCCCAAAAACAAAAAACCAAAAAACCCGATGTATTGCATTTCTGTGGCAAGGTTTTGGTAGCGGGGGGGGGNGCAGCTGGAGAGAGGAGTGAGAACATGTAAGAGAAGCAACCCTGCAGACACCAAGGTCAGTGAAGAAGGAGGGGGAGGAGGTGCTCCAGGCGCCGGAGCAGTGATTCCCCTGCAGCCCGTGGTGAAGACAATGGTGAGGCAGGCTGTCCCCCTGCAGTCCATGGAGGTCCACCGTGGAGCAGATATCCACCTGGAGCCCGTGGAGGACCCCACGCCAGAGCAGGTGGGTGCCTGAAGGAGGCTGTGACCCCGTGGGAAGCCCGCGCTGGAGCAGGCTCCTGGCAGGACCTGCGGATCTGTGGAGAGAGGAGCCCACGCTGGAGCAGGTTTTCTGGCAGGACTTGTGACCCCACAGGGGACCCACGCTGGAGCAGTTTGCTCCTGAAGGACTGCACCCCGTGGAAGGGACCCACGCTGGATCAGTTCGTGAAGAACTGCAGCCCGTGGGAAGGACCCACGTTGGAGAAGTTCGTGGAGGACCGTCTCCCATGGGAGGGGCCCCACACTGGAGCAGGGGAAGAGTGTGATCAGTCCTGCCCCTGAGGAGGGTGAAGCAGCAGAAACAACGTGTGATGAACTGATTGCAACCCCCATTCCCCGTCCCCCTGCACCGCTGGGGGGGTTAGGTAGAGAATCCGGGAGTGAAGCTGTCCTGGGAAGAAGGGAGGGGTGGAGGGAAGGTGTTCTGAGATTTGGTTTTATTTCTCATTACCCTACTCTGGTTTGATTGGCAATACATTAAGTTAATTTTCCCCAAGTCAAGTCTGTTTTGCCCGAGACAGTAATTGGTTAAGTGATCTCTCCCGGTCCTTATCTCGATCTGGGAGCCCTTTGTTATATTTTCTCTCCCCTGTCCAGCTGAGGGGGGTGTGTGTGATAGAATGGCTCTGGTGGGCACCTGGCATCCAGCCAGGGTCCAATCCATCACACCCCAACAAAAAAACCCCAAACACAAACTAAAAAGCTCCAAATCCAAACCCAGGAATCCTCATGAAATTGTCGTAATACATACTACATTTTAATAGCTGAAAAATCTTTATTTAATTACAGTAATTTGAAATTTCACTTTATATTTACACAGATCCCCCCCCAGACATCCTCATTTTAGCTGCTTCTTTCTGACTTTCCAAAAAATCAATGATTTTACTCCAGAAACATTCAGGGATCAATAGACTTTGAAGATTAGCAGGTCATGGCCAGGTACAAAATGCTTGTTATAAAACCCAGGCTCTTATATTTGATTGAATTCTTCCTCAAAAAAATGAGAGAAGGAGTAGCTTTGAACAACAGACCTCTTTGAATGGATTAATTCCTCGTGTATTTCAAAGGGTTGAGAATATTCCGAAGAAACTACAAGCATGGAATTAATTTTCAGTGACTTGAGAATTCGGCTACCTGACAAATAGTTTTCTTGGATAAGCCAGGATGCTGAGGATGAAAGTAAGACCGTGAAAAAGCCTGAAGAGGAGCATTGTACATTGAGTTAAGTTTTTGGTTTTCCTGCCTTCCCACCTTCTATTGCAAATGGAGTTGCACAGAAGGAGCTAGCTGCCTTATGACTTTGCCTTTTCAGTCACATTTTCCTGATTTCAGGGCTTTGTTTTCCGTGCAAGACTGGACATTAACAACTGTAACCTCAAATGAAGATTAATAGGGCTAATTTGTGTCTGCTAAGAGTGCTAAATTAATCTTTAACTCTCCAGCACTCAGTAACAGCCCCTGAAATGGTCTGTCTAGACTTTTTAGAGCAGCTTAACTAGATCCGAGCAGCTTTTGAAGGTCTCTAATAATTGTATTCCAGTGCTCTTTTGCTTCACCTGCTTGTAGATGAAAACAGTGAGGTTTAAAAAGGGTGGAAGGTTTGAAGTGGTAGATTAGTTAACAGTATGAACACAGAATTTTAAGTTCCATTTGTTTCTTGTCAATAAACTAATCATAGGATGTTTTAATTTCTCTTCCTTTCTTACTGTCTTACCTTCAAGGTTGTCATCTTCATACTGCCTTTCATTCTCGTTCTTTCATGGGAATTTCAATTTTAGATATGTTTCATCTCCCACCACTTTTTTAATCCATCAGTTTTGGTCACGCTTGACAGAAGGACAGGTGTTTCAAAGATAATGATGTACCCGCAAGTTTTGTGAGAACAGGCATGCAGAAGGCTTAATTGCATGCAATTAAAGGAAAGTATTTATTATTAGACACTAGAGAATCCATATAGAGGAGTGAATTTAAAAATGATTTCTCTGCAGAAAATGCTGGTGGAGTTTGTAATTGATAATGAGCACCAGACCCCTGTGAAATCTTATTTTAATAGTGCCAGGCTCCTCGCTATGTGTGCATCAGGCTGCATTTATGATGGAGGCTCAGTAACATTGTTTACATCAGTGGTAAACCTGATTCTTCATCCACTGGCTTACTAATGTGAAGTAGTTAATTCTTTTACTACTGCAGCTAGAAAGGCTATGGACCTGCAACAACCATGAGTCCTGTACATGCACTCCAATTAGTAAATTGCCTGACCCACAGTACTGTTGGGAACTGAAAGAAAAATCTTCCCCAGGGCAATATTATTTGCTTTTCTCTTCTTCTGGGATATTGCTGCTTTTTAGTTTTAATACTGTGATATAACATGGAAACCTGTATCTGGATCAGCATATCCACAGAAACTGGTATTTTGGGGGCTTGCTGTGTGGGTTTAATCTGTTGGGAAAATGCTTTTGTTCTACTGCGTTGTTATCAAAGATATTTTGTGGGCTTTCCCTCATGCCTATCTTTAGGGAAAAAAGATTTATCTCTTTAGTTGCAAGGTGCACATTGAATTTTTAGGGCCATTGACAGTTTAATTCAGGAATGATCTAATTAGGGATCCAGAGAACTGGATTCAACGTATCCTTAAGTATTGACTGTCCTGAGAGATGCTCTGGCAGATGGTTAGTTCAAAGTGAGTTTACCTTGGGCTCAGTTTCCTTAGACTGACAGCTTTTTTTACTCAATTAAATGAGACAACTGTCAAAAGAACAGACTCTGAGTTGATGCAAATAACTCTGCAGCACAGATAAAGCTTAAATGTGTTCCTTGAGTCAGCTGAAACTGTCAGGTGCTTTGAGTAACTAGTTCAGCCAGCCAGAAAGGCACACTGGCAAGTAGAAGAAAAGGTTGGGAGGTGCCTAAAAATAAAACAGCTCCCAGGTTTTTATTATCTATCTTCATTGATTTTACTTTTTGTCACATACGAGTATGGCTGTTGGGAAATGTTCTTTGCTTTCACTCTTGTATTCATTTAAGTAAGGAATTCTTGTTATGTTTGAATTATCCTCAGAAGTTTTTTTTTTTTGTTAATGTGCCCAAAGTCCTTAGGCTATGAAAGCATGAAAATAATGAACTATTATGATGGAGCTCTCAGGCAGTCCCCAAACTAACTGTCCTTTGCTCTGAGATTTCAGCTGTTTTGCAAATAAATTAATATGTTTTCTTCCTGGCAATTTAGAAATCCCTATGTGATGTTTATAGCTAAAACGTAGTGAGCTCTTCACCCTCTTTTGTCCCCCAAGAAGAATGAAAGCAGCTCATCCTGGTGCTGATGTCACTGAGCAGGCAAGACCCTGCCTTTCTGTTCCTTCTATTCAGTCCCTGCAGCTTCGGTTTCCTCATGACTTACTAGATTTCATGAACTTTGTGGGGTAATGAGGAG
>VYZV01007861.1:11030-22095 GCA_013401275.1 Pandion haliaetus | reverse complement strand
AAAAAACCCCAATACTTTACCTTCCCTTTACACTAGAAATTTCTTTCTTCAAGAAGAGGAGTTGGACAGGGCAGGGGAAGAGCAGTGTTCATCTGATGAAAAAGCAGATTAACTGCTCTTATCAAACCACACAGCTTTTATAGTACTTTTTGTATGCCTTCAAACATGGACTCATGGAAAACCCATAACTTTCCATAGTCTAAGATGATTAGAAATGTTAACAAACGGTTGTGATTTTAAGTTCTTATGAAGTGAGCAAAAAGTCCCTTGTGAGAAACACAAGTATGTAAAACAAAGACAGGGGCCGCTGTTAGTATGTTGTTATAATCATGTCCCAAGAAGCATTTTATCAACACATTACTAGACTTTGACTGGCAACTTCCATTGGTTGGCTGAATGAGTGTTTTTATTTTCATTCCTCAAATGTATCCGAAACATGAAGTTTTCAAGTCCTACCCATGAAAAGTCTACGTTATTACTTGGATGTGAACCCGGGAATCAGAAAGCCAATGTTCTACTTTGGGCACATCTTCCTTGCCAGCTTTGCTCCCAGCTTCCTGAGCAACTGTTTCCAATCATCCCTTCTATAATTACATATTACTCTGTTTCTCCTACTGTCATCAGAGTGTAAGTCATAGAGGAGTGTACAATACCAAGCTCACGTGAAATAAGTGTAACCGGTTCAACACTAAGGAGGTATACATTTAAAATTTCTTCCCGATTAGGATGGGCCCTTTCAGGACTGCTGTTACTTGCTTGGCATTTCAGCTTGATTCTGAAAATAACATTGTGGTCTTAAGTAAAAAAGCCTAGCCCCATGGGTTGTGTAGGGGGGTTGCGTTTAAAAAACATATATATGTCACTTGATACATTTTAATGAACTTCCTTGAAAGTCTTTTTAAAGTAGGAGCATCAAGCTCAAATTTCAGTCTCAATGAAAATGCTGACTATAATGGAAGTTAGAGAGAAGTGATGAGAACATCAAAGGCCCTGTTATTTCTATTAGGAAACAAGATCCAGAACTGTCTACAAGCCTAGAGGGAAAAGGGAATGATGAAGGCAGGAGTAATTGGAAAGATGGGTGTGGCTTGTGGGTGTAACCAACAGGTATTGAATGTATGGGGAGTGTCTGGGTTGATATAATCTCGTAGGTGGGCAGGGCTTCTGATGCCAAGCTTGTACACAAAGGCTAACAGCTCGCTACTAGCACTGGTTTTTTTTCTGGTTGAAAGATCATTTTTTAGTTCACTCGTTAATGGGAAAGTTGTTCATTAATATTACAGCTAGGGGATAAGTATTTAATGCCAGTGCATTTATCTGGCACACCTACTTTAAAGCGCTGCAAAGAAATGGTTCTGATAATAAAAGTATTTAATTCTTCCAGCAGATAATGGCAAAAGAGATTCACATGTATCTTCATGTGAACATTACTTACGGGTTAAGAAGTGGAAGAGTACGTGGTCAAACAGAATTCTGAGCTCTTTCCTGTCTTGTTACCACTGAAAATTCACTTTTACTTTGTAGTTATGTATTTTTGAAGGGGGGAAATGGTGAAAGCGAAAATAAAGAAAGCATTGTGCCATTCATTGTCGGTCTGAACCTTTGAATTTCCTTAGTACTCTGCAGGTCTGTGTCAGACAAGTTTTGAACCTGTAGGATTGGTTTAGCCAAAGCTGTACCATCCACTAGCTGCTGAAAAGCACTTTGGCCGGCTGCTTTTATCTCTAGGGAAGAGATCTACAGATCTAGAACACTGCAGTGCCTAGATCTTTAGCCACTCATCAGTCTGATTATTATGCAAGCTTATTACATTTTATTTATAGAAGTTACGCCTTTGGGCAATTGATGGGGCTCTGAAATTTCTTTCTGGAGTTTCCTTAAAAAGAAGAAACAGAAGTTATATTTGTTGTGCAATGTGTAAGCAACGAATATACTGGCATGGAAGGGGTTGGACTTGGCCAGCCATGCACTTTATAGGTGATCTGGGCATGCTCAGTTGGACCGCTTTGGATGTTGGGCTATCTAGCAGCTTACTTGGGCTGTCAGAGCTACTTTCTTGGCTGGCTTGTAGAATGTCTAGAAATCCCTGATAAGTTTTGTAAATCCCGCTTTTCAGCCCCAACAAGATTTGCAGTTGGAAGAAAGCAAACATGTCTTTCATAAGCCAAATGGTACATGCCTGTTTATAAATGTATCAGATAGCACATGTTTTTTTAGATTTTATAAACCTATTGATTTTTCTTTAGCCTTCCCCCTTCTTTTTTTCAGTTCTCATCCTATTGCAATCTGTTGTACTTTGCTTATGAACAGAATTATTTTGATGAGTTTCAAGAGACATTCTAATGTGCTTGTCTTTTAAATGTATTAAAACATCTGTGGATGTGACTTCAGTACACGTTTTCGTCATGTCACAATCAGATTTTTTAACTTGCAGGGTTTCAGTAGATTTGCTTTAAATGCTTTTCCTTCAGAATAGAATAATCTACAAAAAGCTTTTTGACACATTCCATGCCTAACCTGTGAACCGGAGGATAAATTGTCATCAGGAGGTAATCCAGTGGAAGTCAGTGATATGATCTTACTTCCCTCTGCAATGCCCTCACTCATTTAAGTTTGAAAACAAGTTTCTGTTTAGAAAGGGAAAACTGTTCTAGCAATGACAGAAGTCAGTTTTTACTCTCAAGTAAGCGCAAGCATTTTTCAGCGAAAACTGAAGGTATTTTATACACAGAAGTCGGTGTGACCTCCGGGCTCTGGACCCAGTCAGGAGGTGGCACAGCTATGCCAGTAGAACAGGGGAGGAATCTGTGGTGGTAGAAGTATCTCTCCATCTAAACAAAGTTCTTGCGCTGTGTGAAATGAAAAAAAAACAAACAAACCCCAAAACCCCACAAAAAAAACAAAAAAAGGCAACTTTGCAATATTTCGATTTTATTAGAACGGTGTATGGAAAGGCCCTAAACTGAGACTATAATCAGGGTCAAGGAGGCTTTTCTAGAAATACCTCAGTTCTGAGCTATGAATGTATTTATTGCTCTTCCTTTTCATGTTTATTTTCATATGTTAGTTGTTTGAGCTGTGTTATTGTTACCTGACACTGTTCTGATGTCAGTGCTTATTCACCAGTTTCAGGTAAAGGTAACTCAGTAACTTGCCTGTTGATAAATGATAAAAGAAGGAAAACAGATTCACAGATTAATGTTTACTGATAGTCATATGGAAGCACTAATTGCAAGTGCTAAAACAGTTTCATAACAGTGCTAATAATACACTCTATTCTCATTATAAGGCTCCCTGTTACGATTTCATCATGGTACAAGCACGTGCACTTTGGCTCCTCACTGCATTAAACCCTGGAACTGCCTATTGCTGGTGCCTGCTGTCTGAGTGCATGCAGAGGAGAAGGGAGCCAGCTTTGTCACTGAGTAGCCGTGCTTTCCTCAGGATTTGTTGTTCTTGAGCTTGCTGTTACAGTGGCTGTTACCACCAGGCTTCTGTAACAGGCAGGCTGGGGCCTTGATGTGGGAGTGACCCATGCCATTATTTCTGTGCAAGGAGGAAACCAAAAAGGGCGCTGTGTCTTTAAATTTCTATTATTTCACATGGCCTGCCTGGCCATAGACCTCTGTCCTAAACCTGCAGAGTTAAATTTACCCAGAATGACAACTGTATACTCAGGGTTTGGTTACATAACAGCAGTTGCTGTGTTTCACATTGCACTAATCCAAACACAGTGATAAAGCAGGCCATGAAAAAGCTGGCTGGTTTTGGTCTGTTACATAGGCAGGAGGATAAAGAGCTTTTTAATTTTCTTTTCTACATTGCTGAAGCTACTCTCTGACTTGGGTGTTTGGCCATCCGGTGGCTTATTTAGTGCTTTAACTGATGTGTTGGCAGATAACGTTGTTTGTTGCACAACTTTAAGTTACGAAGATGGGTGAGAAGATGGTTGTGTTTGCAACTAACATGCATGCACCACTGTATGCCTTTAGATAATAGTATTAAGGCTGTCATGTTCTACGGTACAATGGTGATCAAACATTGCTGAGCTTTCATGTACTGTTCTGAAACTGCTCTTACCCCAGTTCCCCAGCAGCTCTTTCTGGCAGTACTCGGAGGAGAATTCTTGCGCTAGTGTAAAGCAATTACTTCTGCATGCTCACTAGTCCAGGGTGGTCAGATCATCTATCATGTACCCTATCATCAGTGTGTTATGGCTCAGCTTTTGAGCCCCGCTGAGAGCATGCCCAAATGCACTGTTGAGTTCACTTTCTGAGTGTAGGCATTCAATTCCCCATGGGAGTGTTTGCAGAGCTTTGTTAAATAATAAAGACATTTCTCCAATTTCTCACGTGTTTAATCAAAATATGAACTCTCCCAGGAGGTGAGGAAAGGCAACGGGGGGGAAGGCAGAGGATGTTCAGTATTTGGATTCTGCAAGGGCTTGGAGTGGGAGACAGCTTGTCTCAGGCTGTACGCTTTCTTGAAACTTCCTCCACCTCGTTGCTGAGCTCCTGTGCTTCACCCTCATCCTTGCCTTTTTTTTGGAGACCTTTGAAGCAGTAATGCTTTTTGTGTATTCTATGCTAGCTTCGAGCTTGCCACTCAGTAAATAACAATTAATACCCTCCATGCCGCATGGAGAGCCTGAGGGTTGGGTGTCTGTACCCCGGATGATCCCTGGAGGGGGTTGTATCTTTTTGCTGGCAAAATGCCTGTGGTCAGTAGTGGAGTCTGGCAAAGAGCCATTAAAATCTCTCATGCTGCACTGCACAGCACACTGTTGGGCTGACTTCGTAAGGGAAAGTGCCCTGCGCAAAAGAGACCTGAGCACAGCAGTGAAAGGGGCCCAGGGCAGAATTGCAGCAATAGTACCCGAGGGGATAACTGTCATGAAACTGTACTGTAATCGTTTGGGGATTGGGTTTCGGTGTTGAGGAGAAGCGTTGGGAGTCTAGTAAAGGAAGAGCATAAAACCAAGTTGTTGGAAGAGTGGAGGTTGCCATCAACCTTGCAGGGTGCTGCCAGTGGAGGAAGTTGACGTGTTAGTGTTCAGGCTCTTCAAACTCTTTTGTAGTGCATGCAGAAACGTTGTCAAATGTCACTGATAGTCAGAGATACCAATTAAGAAAAAAAAAAAAAAAAAAGTTGCAACACGGGACTCAAATGCATGGTCAGAACAATATCTCACTATTGGTAAATACAATTTACATATGTTATTTCTAGGCATATAATTTGTTTGGGTCTTCTTAACTATAGTCTTCCCACTAATTTTTATGCACAAAACTGTTAAGATTAGTTAAATAAGTATATGCTGGCCTTGGAAAGACTACACTGAAATTATATGCGTGGATATATTACCTTTGATCTCTCACACGTCCGTCTTTCGAGCTTTTACTACTTGTTCAAGAATTCAGAGAAATATAAAAATAATTTTCTTAAGCCAAATCGGTGCTGCAGTTTGCAGTATAGGAAGTCAGTACTTTAACAGGTGCCCAAGAGCAAAACGGTTTGTTTCTTTCTGCCTCAAGCAAAGCTCACCAGGAGCTAATAAGGAGCCATAGTTAGATGATATTTGCATGTTCAGAGATGGGGCTTGCTCTTTTGCTACAGGATGATCTGAAAACCCCAGCATCATGGATTAAAATTTTTGTTCTGTATTTTTTATTTTGGACAGATAGAGCTCTATTTGTGAGTGTTCCCTGATATTTGTCGTTTATTTGAGAGCTAATGGGCTTATTTTCTCTTTTCAATGGACACATGTACTATTCATCCCAATTAGAATGAAGAGATCTAAAACACTTGATTTTTTTTTTTTTTTCCTTCCTATTCAGCTCTCCCTTGTTTCATAATTTGTGTTCCATTTCTTGGACAATGTTATATGAAGAGCTGTTTTGGTTACTCATTTCAGGATGAGAAGACTCAAGAAAGTGTGACAATGCAAAATAATAACAAGGAAAAAAATGATTCTTGTCTCTTGACCATACTGGAAAAATCTCTTTGGTTGTGGTAAATAACTGTGTTTCCTAGCTTCATCTAGGAAGTTCTATAGTTAACTTCCAGTTCTTAAAAAGCAGAAATGGATGTGCTAATGTGAGTCACTTTCTTTTTAAAAATGAAATCAGAGATAGTGCAGTTATGGTTTTGGAGTCCAAGCTTGAGCTTTTAAAGTGTTAGTAACTGTAGAGTTGAGGCATTATAAGTTTTCCCTGCCAACCTCCTGCCCCACCCCCCAACCCCCCAAAAGGGACAAGGGAGTAGGGCCTGGTCTTGACCTCTTTGTTAAATGAAACTGTTCTCTTAATGAAGACAACACCATTTTCAGACACATTTTGTGTCCATCTTTATACATCAACAGCTCCGATCTGTGACTTAGTCTCTTGAGCAGCACTGCCATGTAGTTTAAATACTTTATGGAGATATGCGAAGTGGAAATGGTCAGTGCCTTTGATAGCTAGCTCATCTTTGGCTTTTTGAAACCTTTTCCTTCCCCTTAACGCCTTTTTTATTTGCAGTAGCAATAATCTTCTATGTGCCAGAAGCTCTGGTTTGAGAGTAGTGTCATGAAGTTACTGTGTGTTGTGGTGTGTGTGTTTGTTTGTTTGTTTTGTTCCCCCCCCCCCCCACCCCCGCACTTGCCCCAATGGCCTGGGCATGCAAAGCAGTGAAAGGGGTTTTTTTGCTGCTACTGTTGACTTTTTTCTTTGAACAAGACAAGTGTTTTCACCTCTTCCTTGTGAAAAGACACAATGTGAAGCCACTTGTCTTTCAGCTGCAACAACGTTCATAAGAGATTTTAATACAACAAGCTGTGTCACTGGTGTTCTGAAGTTTTCCTGGAATTTTCATGGGTGTCTGAATGCAAATGTACCTCCCCCCCAGCCCCTTTCCTTTTTCCTGTTTGAAGGTTAGTTTTCTTTAGGGTATCGATTCATTCCTGCCAATCTGATAAAGCTAACTTAATTAAAAATATTACCATTAGATCATACAGTTCTCTTTATTAGTTTAGTCTGTGGGGCTCCTTTTCCACTGGGAAATTATTTACTTCAGAACTTGCAAGAGTAGCCTTAGCTGGCTTTGTTTAATGCCGCTGCTTTACACCTTTCCATCAGATTAATGTTTTTCCACGTCTTTTCTTGCAGGTACACTGTTACTCAGAGATAACTATGATTGCTTAGATCTGCGGCATTTGCTGCAGAGCAGTGCTCTGATTGGAGGGGTTTATGGCAAAGGAGATGCAATGATTTGTTTTGAATGGTTGGTTATTTACCCCTTTTCTCTTTNACCCCCCCTTATTTTTTCCTTCCAAGTGAGAAAGCCGCCTTTTGCTGTATGGACTGTTGGAAGTACTTATTTTCTGCTCCAAGGAATTTTTGGCTTTACTTGGTGGGGGAAGGGGAAGACTGCTAGAGAAATTATGTGACCGTCCTCTATTTCTCACTAGCAGTTTTAAGCAATAACGTTGACAACTTGTTTAGCTGGAGGTCTAGTCTGCAGGCTTTTATTTATACTTCCTATTCCTTGTATTGTATTGTGGAGGAGCCATACTGTAGTGGATGCTGGAAGCAACCTTAATGTCATACAATCTACAGATATACGATAGAGGAGTAGAGCAGTGTGTAAATTCTGTGCTCTAAAACAAGTTGTGGTGTGACCTCACATAGGTGATTTTACCTCCATTCTCGTATTGCGCTTTCCATCCTCTATCTGATGTTCCTTATGAGTTTTCTCTTTCCATGTGTTTCTGTAAAGCCTAGCATGATCCTTGATAGCTGTTTAGACCTCAGTACTACTCTGGCACAACTAATTAGGTGGCAGTGAAACTTGTATTACGCATTTGTTCAGTATACTTAATTCTTTCAGCATGGACACGTTTTTCTCTTTGCTCTCCATCAGTGCATCTAATCTAGAATTCAAGTTGTTGTTTTTAACTAAATACTTTTAAAACCCTGATATAGATTGGATAAACTTACTTTAATACATCAGCCTATAGAAGCAAATTGGCAATTGGCTACTGAGTGCCGCTGCAGCACGTGGCAGTCCCAGCCTGGGCAGCTTCACAGTCTTAGCTAATGCAGTGGACGCTAGGAACAAGCTGCAGGACTGAAGGCATCACTGGATGCAACTGTGCTTGAGTCTTATTTCTAATCCGTTCAGTACTGATCTTTTGTTTGAGGTGTTTGAGATGGGACTGTTGTTTCCAAACATCTGTCTTCTGAAGTATGTGACCTGATTACCTACATTCCTATGTTAGTCTGTTAGTGTTAGTTAGTGTTAGTATTGTTTGTGCTCATAACATTTTTTTTAGGCTGACCTCTGAACGTTGAATCCATCCTTGAGGCCAAATCCTCTTCTCCTCAGACTAGCAGCCCTACTGAAGCGAAAGTGAGTAGGCTTTGTCCCCCTCATCTTGCCTACTTTGTTTTCATGGGAAGTGACTGCTGTAGCTTAGGCCATGCTTAACGCTAACATGCAGGCGGCATTATTTTTCAAAATGCTCCCTCCCTCATAATTAAAATTCATGAGCAGTTCCCTGGAGAGCCACCTGAGGTAACAGAGTCTTTTCAGTACGCCATTAATATACAGGAACACTGAATACAGGCATTTGGCTGTGTTCACTCTTCCTCGCTCTTCCCTGGCTGGTCGCCTGTATGTGTTGTGGAACAACAAAACTGAAATCTGGACAATTTATATTTCAGTAGTGATGGGATATTCTCTCTTTCCCTGTCACTTCACATTAAGGACCTGCCACTAATAAAACTAATTAATAACTCCTGGCTCCACACAGAATACTTGGACTCCCTAGTGCTGGCGTCATGCCACCACAGCTTTTGAAAGAAGTGCTTCATCTTAGGGACGGGATGAATATTTCTCCACAGTTCTAATTGGACAAAGTGCCTCAGCATTTCAAATACAGCAGATTAGCACGCTGTAGATACTCTAGGTAGGATCTCCTTTTGTAGCCTCTGAGATGGTAAGCTGGGAGGGACTATAGAGTGTCTTGTTTCGGTGCTGTGTCAGGAGCAGGATGAGGTTGAGCACTGCGCATAAGAGGTAGTCCATGTTGCGAGGCTTTGCCCTTAGGGAAGATGCACGTAACACCTGCAAAAAGCAGGATGTGTAGGTAGCATAGCTCCTAACTCAAGAGGACAATGAAATACTGTCAAAGGGATGCCTTTGACTGTTCTAAAATTGTCTGATTAAATGATAGAAACTGTACTGACCAAATGACAGTCTTGCTAAAAAGTTTCATCTCTATGGGAGGCTTTGTTGGCATTGTGATGCCACTTGTGGGTGTATTCTGGGTTTTTTCTTCTCGCTACTGACATAACTGTGCCAGCAAAATTTTGTAGTATAAGCTGGGCTGTTACATAAAAATATTGTTCTGCCTTTTATTCTCACCCCTCTCTTTCCCTTTAGAAATACTATTTGCTTGCACACTCTAGCTTCAAGACCCTTTCCACTGACGTATTTCTGTTCAAGTCAAGGAAGTGGGTCTTGGTGACCCTGGTGATCTGGGATGTCATGGTATATGTGTTTATTCATGAACAGATGATTATAAACAAGAATGTTCTGTCTGACACTTGTGCAGTGGTCTCTATGCGCATTAGTTCTTGCTCAGGCAGCTGCAGTTCTTTCTTGACACCACTTTTCATACACGCTTTATTCGGAAGAGTCGGTACAACAAGAAATACTGTTGAAGGTGAAGTTGGCCAGAGAATTTCTATCGAAGAAAATTTATTGACAAACATTAATGTGAATGCATGTAAAGAAAACAAATTGCAAACAGCAAGGCCTTTTGGATTTTCTGGCCTGGTAAAAAAGTATCTAATGCTTTACCGCCATTTTCCTCAACTTTCTGAATGTGCCTTCATATAGTTGGTGATTATTTTTTAGGCCAAGTTATTTTTCAGTGCTTTAGGAAAGGAGAAGCTTCAAGCTTATTAAAACAACTGAGTAGATTCGTAGCTGGAAATATCAAGCATTGATTTTAATATCCCACAATGTATCAAGAAAATGAGCATCTTTTCTTCATCACACCCACCAGTTTACTGTCAATATGAGACACTACTCATTTATTACTATTAATTTGTTATGGCTGTGGATGTTGCTTTACTGACAAAGGTGAATTCTCTGGCAGAACTTGTTATACAAGTTAAATGAAGCTGGAGGGGGTTGCAAATGCTGGATTGAAGGTGAAAGATGGCAGTGGTGAGAGCACCCACAAGCCTGGGTGCCTTATAAGACTAAGGCTTTCGTAACTTTATGTGTGTGCATGGTGGGCTAGTATTCAAGAACACACTCAACAGATGTTTTCCTGAGTTCCTGGTGCCTCTCAGTGCTTACAGAGCTTTGGCAGTCATGGTGGTAGAGCTGCAGCAATTAATACGCATCAGGTGCTGGAAGAGGAAGGAGTGCTTCTGTTTAACCAGAGTAATATCTCTTTTAGCAGGAGGAATATATTGTCACATATGTATGGAGTTGTTGGTTTTTCAAGTTCCCTATCCTGTTCATTGTGGAGATGGTAAAAGATGTGAAGTGAGTCCAAATCTTTTATGATGACGTAAATCTTATAGTGCCACTGATTCCACTGTCACTGCTTTGGAATTACACCAGTGAAACTATAGAGAAGAATTTGCCTCCTGGTGTTGTTGCCAAGTAAACTTAAAAGTGTCAGTATTAAATTACTGAAGAGCAGTCCCTTGCTCCACAGGTCCTGGAGAAGTATTAAAATCCATGTTGTACTGTCAGATGAAAGGAGCAGTCCCTAACTCCCAACTATATGCTTTTCCTAGTCCCATTCTTCCAACGGTTCTCCTTGACATTACGCTTTAATCCTTTCCAGCAGAACAGCCAGTTGGCAGCCTTGTGGTCTCAGAAAATATAGTAGTTGTCTCTCCCCCCTCACAGCATGAAAAAGGGGGGGAAGGTTGGCTGGAATTATAACTGTTAACTTCAGTTCCCTCATTACTGAGAAAGCTTTCAACTACTGCCATCTCCTTCAATTTTTGTCTGGATGTCAAGAATAAAAACACAGCTGAGCAGAAGTGTGTTCCTCTCCAGC
>VYZV01007858.1:8002-27107 GCA_013401275.1 Pandion haliaetus | reverse complement strand
AGAAGCTCTTTATCTGAACTATGTTGTTAGCTGCCTGGTGGCCCACAGTTGCTTTACTGCACTTTAAAATCTGGTCTTTAGATGTAATTGTATGAAGTGCGAAGTAACACTTACTCATCGTAATGGTTATGCTGGCAGTGCTTAAGGAGTGAGGTTTTTTTAATACTGTAGAACTGAAGTTGTGAAACTTCAGATTTCACAGTGCCCAATTTTGCAACTTTACTGTACTCTTCCAGTTTTTAACTGAGCTCTGACAAACAATGGAAGTAGAGCAGTTGAGTGGAAATAAATGATGTCACTTTAAAAGAAATGGAATTTCCTCCTGATCTAGAAGTGTTCATCAGAAAAATAGAGCTGGATTTCAGACTTGCTGTGACAGTGCTTGGAAGGCAGCTAAGCAGTTATCAGGTGACAGTGATTGTTCAGTGCCTGCTGGGTAACTGTCTGTGTGTCAGAAAAAACCATTAACAGCTTCTCATGATGATTTGAAGATAGCTTAGACAAACCAACATGGTGGAGCAAGATACTTCAAATATGTATGTAGTCAACTATTTTTTTAAAGACTATACAAAATAGTAAATCCCACCTACCAGTCTAAAAAAACAACAATAAACTTTATTTTGAGTTGGAGAAGTGAAACATACCACAGTGCTCTTGTGAGAGTGGTGTTTATTGTGGCTTATTTGGCACCAGCTACTAGCTGTCCATGCCCAGTTGAAGGGCAGCCCCTGCTCCAGTATGCTCACTGTCACCATTTTCGTAGTGTGGATATTGACTTTTCAGCAGCTTCCTTATATAAAAGATTAGAGTGGTGGTGGTGGGTATTTTCCAACAGTGTATGGACTGTTATTTAGTTGGAAATTGTTTATAAGTTGCATTTGCTTAGTACACTAATGTACTCTACCTCTCCTTTTTTGGCAGTGAGGAATCCCTACACAGGCCACAAGTACCTTTGTGGAGCACTACAGTCTAGCATTGTTTTGTTAGAATGGGTTGAACCAATGCAAAAATTTATGTTAATCAAGGTAATACTATGATAAGATGAAATACTCTCATGTTCATTTCCATTTCTTGTAATGACTTGTTAAGAATAAGTATTAGCCATTTCTTGAGTTATTAGACTTTTCTCTTGGTTTCTGTTAAATTCCATTGAAAATAGGTATTTGAATGTATAACACGTATTAACTGACTAAAAATGTTTATAGGAATGTTCCTGTTTTTGTGGTGCACTTCAGTTAAAGCCCTTCTCTTTATGAACATTGCCTTTTAGTTGCACAGTAAAAAAAACTGGCTGACAGACTGAGACATGGTGGAGTGGAGTCATAACATGGGTTAACAGCAGGCTTGCTCCCATACCAGAGAGAAGGTGGCCACTTATTCTATGCTTTGTGACACTGGAGGTGCTCAGAAATACTTGTTATCTCCCCACCTGATGCCCCCTGAAGATGGAGCCAGGATGGACTCATGTTTGTAGAGACGCAGCTGCTATAACTTGATCAGCCTGGGAAACAAGGCTTAGAGACCCCATAGCTGGGGACAGCAATGATGGGTGCAGCACTCTTGTCATCTGTGGGCAGCTGTACAGGACATAAGATAGGATGTCTTTCATCATTTATCTTAACTGAATTGGCATGAAGACTTTCTAAACTTAACTCAGGCTTTTTGTATCTATCAATTACTGTTGTCTGAAGAAGTAAACTTAATGTTACAAAATGTATGGCATAGAATTTACCATACAGTTTAAATAACTAATAGCAACTCAGACTAAACTGGTTTCCCTTCTAATACCTATTTTTGTTTCTTAATCTAGCACATAGATTTTCCTGTACCTTGTCCGCTGAGATTGTTTGAAATGCTGGTAGTCCCTGGGCAGGAATTCCCTTTAGTTTGTGTCGGTGTCAGTAGAGGAAAAGACTTCAACCAGGTGGTGAAGTTTGAGACTGTCAACCCAAATTCTACCTCATCATGGTTTACAGAAACAGGTTTGTGTGCTGTTGTAATTGCCTTCAGAAATGTTACTTGCTTTTCTATTACAGCTGAAGCACTAGAAATGTAGTTTCCTCTGAAGAAACTAATGGTTAAATCATTGAGGCTAAGTGATCATTGTAAGTTCTCTGTTTAAAGGGGTATCTGGTTGTACCTGCTTACATATGCACTTTTTTTGCATGTTGCTACTTGTTGAATTGATTGGATTTCTTAAGATTTTGAGTATAGCAGAGGATGGAGTTGTGGTTTCTTGCATTTACATAAATCAGGCTGTACTTGACTATTACCTATTGTGCTGTTCTGTGCTCTACCCTGGCACCATGACTTCTGTTTATTTAGTGGGTTTTAATAGAATTGCATTCTGAGCAATTTCTTTCAACATATCTGTAGGTGTGGTTTGGCTCTCCTGCAATAAGCCGGTGTGGTTAGAAATGGTGTTATCAGCCACCTGCTGAGAGAAAGCATATTTCTATTTTCCCAACGTTTATGGAAAGCAAAAGGGATTAGGACCACTGTTAGCAGGAAACCAAGTACCTGTCCATGTCTGTCGCTGGTCTGGGCACTGTGAGTGAGGAGGCACCATCTGAGCAAGAGTAGAAATTCTCTTAAGAAGGAAGTGTGCTAAGAATTACTTTTCTAGGGTTGCAAGGTTCCCCCCCTAAACCTACGTAAAGTAGCGAGCTGACCCCAGTGATAGCTTGCAGGTTTAGAAGCAGTAAATAGCTTTGTTATTACCAGACATTGAGACGTTGTTGATCCATGATGAACTTACACATAGCTCTGTGCTGGCATATATACCTGTGTGAGTCCTGCTGATTGTGTACTGTGGCATTGACTAAGAACAACAGTTTCCACTAGGAAGATGCCTGCTTTCTCATGGCTGAAAAGTATGTCAGATTTTGACACAATTTAAAGCATAGTTACAGAAGTGATTAGTGGCCAATTAATGCACTTAATTAATTCAGAGTTAGTGCATTTTATTTTCAAACTCACACACCTATTTATGTAACTGCTTGACTTCAGTAGAGTCCATAAAAGTAGCACTATGGAGAAAAATTCTTTGACCCATAATGTCCTGTTGTTATTCTTCTCTCGGTATTGTCTGCATCAGTGTGTAAATACAAGAATAGTAATTCCTTCCCTGTACCTTTTTTTTAATGTGCAAAATTTAACATTGCGTTGTGCCTTCCAAAAATACTTCTTTACCTTCCTTGAATCATTTGTGTGTTCTTGTGTTGTCTTGTGTTGTCGCTTCTCCTATTTGTTTGACTTTAATTTAAACCCTCATGTTGTATTAGTTTATTCCTGTCCCCTGCTGGCAGGAGAGCAATAATGCAATGAAACAGATTTTTCAGGTTTTTTTAAATGAGGAAATTGTGTACCATATGGTCACAAATAGCTTCCCTCAAATAGTAGCTTTCATTGTTTGACATTTTTTTGTAGATGTCTGATAAAGTCATTTTAAAAAAATTAGCTGGCAGAAACTTACTGCAGGCGGTTTCTCCCCTTGCCATCCTTCTCCTGTTAGCTTCAGCCAGTTCAGTATGTGTTTCCACATCGCATAATGTGGTTGCACAGATGTATATCCTCCAGTCCTTCTGTTGCATGCTTTCATCATGGCTATATCCACCTTTGGTTACAGTCATGCATTAGAAATTGGTTAAGATCGTAAATGCATGCCTTCCAAAACAAACAGCAAAAAAGGGATGGAGGGACCATCTCCAGGAGCACATTTCTGATATCATCCTTGAGGAGTTTTTTTGCTTCTCAGCAGGACTGTGGATTTAACTGAAAGCTGCTTTTGTGTTTTAGGTAACATGCTCTAATTTCTCCTCTCTAACAGATTTAATGAGTTTCTCTTTTCTGTATGAAAGAATGCCTACAGAATCACTGGCAGTAATGCTGAATTAGTAAGAGCTGCTTTTTGTATAATTTCGTTAAACAAATGGACCAAAACTACATTTCTCTTTTGAGTTGATGTGTCCACTAATCATGGGTCAGATCCCCCTGTTTGCTGTGATGGAGACTGCTGCAGCTGTAACCCAGAAGAGAGGAAGGTAACCCTTCTTTTAAGAGTTTGGAGAAGGAAATTTTCCCCTATTTTTGGAAGATCTGGGGATGGGATGTCTGAAAATAGCAGCAAGAGTTAAGTACTAATATAAAAGTCCCTAGCAAGATTTAGAAATAGGCAGAAGAAAAATTGAATGAAACAGCATTCAGGTTTAGTGTGGACAGTCTCATATATCTGCCTTTTTTTGCAACAGCAATATTAAATGGCACCAACAGAGAAAAAAGGGAAAACAATGTACACATGAGTTTGCTTTTGTGACATGGCTCAGAAAAGGCTGGATTAAGTCCATACTTTAATATTACAGCTTCAGTTTTCCTGTCACAGTCAACATGTTGGATAAGTGGACATGCCTCTCTAAGAGAAGAGAAATGTCACTGGTAAGATGATTATTTTAAGTAGATAAAAACACACTAACCCATTAAATTGTCTCAATCTCTAGAACTTCCATTTCAAATTTCATGCTAATTTGTTATGAACTAACACTGTCATTTTTTTATAGACACTACAGAGACAAGTGTTGTACATGTAACACAGCTGGAGAGGGATACCATTTTGGTGTGTTTGGATTGTAAGTTTTAGTATCAACTAAAAATATACGTATGCATGTACATGCATACCATCTGTCTTCAAATAAGATTATATATTGAAGATCAATTCTTGGTTGACGTATCCTGTTTATTGTCTAGGCTGCATAAAAATAGTGAATCTGCAAGGCAGGTTAAAATCCAGCCGCAAACTGTCATCGGAGCTCACATTTGACTTTCAGATTGAATCAATAGGTAAGTTGGATTTCATTATTAATATTGAATATCTGGATAGACTAGAGAGCTGAGCAATCACCAACCATAAGAAATTTAACAAGAGCAAGTGCTGGATTCTGCACCTGGGATGGGGTAAATTGGGGGACGAGAAGGCTGGAGAGCAGCTCTGTGGAAAGAGATCTGGGGGTTTGGGTTGATGTCAAGCTGAAGAGGAGTCAAAAGTGTGCCCTGGCAGCCAAAAGGGCCAACCGTGTCCTGGGGTGCATCAAGCACAGTGTCGCCAGCTGGTCGAGGGAGGGGATTGTCCCACTCTACACTGCACTGGTGCGGCCCCACCTTGAGTACTGTATGCAGTTTTGGGCACCTCAGTTTATGAAGGACATCAGACTACTAAGAGTGTGTCCAGAGGAGGGTGACCCAGATGGTGAAAGGTCTCGAGGGCAAGACTGACAAGGAGAGGCTGTGAGGTCACTTGGCTTGTTCAGCTTGGAGAAGAAGAGGCTGAGGGGTGCCCTCATCGCAGTCTACACCTTCCTCAAGGGGGGGGCAGTGGCGGGGGAGGTTCTGATCTCCTCTCCCTGGTGACCAGCAATAGGACACAAGGAGGTATGAAGCTGTGTCAGGGAAAGTTCAGACTGGACATTGGGGAAAGGTTCTTCACTGAGACGGGGGTTGGTCACTGGAACAGGCTCCCCACAGAAGTGGTCATGGCACCAAACCTGTCAGACTTCAAGAAGCGTCTGGATGACGTTCCTAGTCGTAAGGTTTAGTTTTAGGTAGTCCTGCGAGGAGCAGGGAGTTGGACTCGATGATCCTTATGAGTCCCTTCCAAGTCAAGATATTCTATGATTAACTTATTTACTGTTGCAGTACAGAATTACAGGTGCTAACTGTCAAGTCTTTGGCATTTGAAACACTTCTTATGCATTTCACTTTGTGTGAGAAGGCTCAGTGAAGGGTTCAGTATGCTATGTAACATGCTTCTGTAGGAGCAATTGGAATGGAGTAATAACCCTGGAGTCATCCCTGATTAGGCTAAATATCTTGGGAATATGACGGAGACCTTCAGCCTCTAAAGGAATACCTTAACACAAACTACATAAACTCTGTGAATCACTCATGGCTAACTCATTCTGCATGTGTGTTCACACAGTCCATTTTTATAAAGCAGCTCAAAGACTAAATTATATGATATGTCACACTTTACATAAATTTTGTTTTCTTGTGAAAAATCTGAATGAATTAGATTTGTGAAACAAAGAATACATTTATTTTGACAGTTAGTGGTTACGTATGTGGATTGCATCACATGCTTTTGAAAGAGGGATGAGGAAGGATATGTGCACAGATGGAGGGTAGCACCAGAAGAGGAGGAACAGTGGGAACAAAAATAATGAGTTGGAGGGAATTTACTTCTGAGGAGAAGCTTTAAAGTTTCAGGCACTGCAAACATAACGTCCCACAGAGAAGAGGACAAAAAAACATTGTCATGGAAAACACTACTTCTATGGTTCCTCTTAGGAATGGAGGGAAGGAAGGGGTACATGTACTTGAAGCTGCTCACTGTAGAACCTCTGCATGTGCTGTAGTCCCCTCTGCTTATCACAAACCAGCTACCAGTGTCTTGTTGTGGCCTGATAGTGTCTCCAAAGAGCTCTGCTCTCTTCCCTGCATACCTGCCCAGAGGCAGGGTGCTGGATGCATGTGGGACAGATTCTCCCTGGGGACCTACACACTTGCCCTCTCTTTGAGGAAGGCCCTAGAGCCGTTTCCTTTCACAGAGTTAAAATGCAGATGTCTGTCTCCACGTTTGTGACAAGGGGGAGGGCTGGGAAATAGAGAGCTTTTTAAAGCTTTGTGTTGCTATTGCAGAAGGACCATGCTAACCAATAGTTGCTGGGAAAAGTGAAAAATGTCAGTGCAGTATCCCTGTAACTCTTCTGCTAAAATTCAATATATATTTTCTGTTAGTATTAGGATGAGGAGGGGTTTCATGTTCAAAGGAAAGGATATGCTTAGGGCTAGACAGAAGGACAGTTTCAGAACTTTTTCTGGTTGGGTGGGAATATTTTTAAACCCCACTCATTAAACAAATGAATATGTAAATGTAGCTACTTCTGAGGCAGGTTCAGCAATTCCTGTGAGACATTTTGCAGTCCGTGTGGGTGAGCATCATATGGTAAAACATACATGTACAAATTTCAAAATTGCAGTTGTGCTTTTGGCCTTAAAAGCATGAGTTGACGTTATGCCTCGAAACTGATTCCAGTATTCTTTGTTACCAGTCTGTCTACAAGACAGCGTGTTAGCATTCTGGAAACACGGCATGCAAGGAAGGAGTTTT
Organism: Pandion haliaetus; assembly: GCA_013401275.1. Taxonomy (NCBI): domain Eukaryota; kingdom Metazoa; phylum Chordata; class Aves; order Accipitriformes; family Pandionidae; genus Pandion; species Pandion haliaetus. The sequence continues at coordinate 19,945 of VYZV01007858.1, read as the reverse complement.
CGATCAAATGAGGTGAGTACTGCATTTTGCTTCAAATTCTAGCTTCTAGTATAAGCCAAGTAGGGGACAAATGCACAATGCTATGGTCTGAAAAAGAGTAAAACATTTCAGTAACTTCCTAGATTAGACCTGGAAGCTGGAGTCTCATTCTAAGCATGTTTCATAAGCTGCAAACTAATCAGTGAAGCTATGCAAGATCCCCTGTCAAGTCTAACATACAAAGCAGAAAGCAGCAAGAGACTGGGCCATGATGCCATAGAAAATGTCCAAGCCTAATTTTTGGTAACATGAATCTTCTTCACCTTAAATTGCTTTGAAGACCGGTGTCAGTCCCTTAGTCTCTCACACATGGATACCAAAATTTGGGCTTTGCCAGCAGTTGCACGCTGCACTGCTGAGATTTAGCTTTTTGTCACAGTGCCGAATGAGTTCCCCATTATTTTTTAATCTCTTCCATGTTCCCTTGGCTTACGAATACTTTGAAGGTTTTAGTGCCCAGCTTTCGCAAGAAATATTTTGCATTCTCAGGAGAAAAATGTCAGATTGACCTGAAGACTTTTTTCTAAAGTTTGTGTAGTCCCTTTTTTCAGCCAGTTTGATGTGAGTTTTTAGACATAGTTCAACCACTATAAGTACCTTCCCAACTCTTTATTTATTTATTTTTTTTCTTGCTGCAAACCTTGTATTTCTATGTATTAGTGGAGATGCTGTGGTTTGTAGGATTTTAATGAGTCTTTCAATTTGGTTATTGAAGAATGTTTACAACCTTCACCAGTTGTTTCATCAGTGTTGCATTGGCTGAGAAATTGAGCTCTTTATGACTAATTGTATTTTAAGGTACACATACAGTCACACCATGCCAACCTTAGACATTCCACATTGTTACACAACTGCATTTATTCACACAAAGCCACAGTTGCCCTAATCTGTGCTGACAGTAAGCCTGCTCTTTGTGGGAAGTTGGACCAAAGACTAGAGTCAGACTACTTATTTCCAAGTCTGCAAATGGTTCTTGTGGCATTTGTGCATATTTGATCCCCAGGCATTATGGTCCTTCTCCCAGGAACTCATAATGGTGAACTGTGGCACCCTGCTGTTAGGACAGACTACGAGAAGGAGATGATGCCGCTAGGCACTTCTCCAACTCCAGACTCCTGCTAGCAGCGTTGTGCAAGGCTCAGTGGATTACTCCACCCATTGGCACTCAGTAGCTCTGATCCAGTTGTTAGAGGGCATGCCCCAGAGTGCTGCAGTGCAAGTGGATGCTTTGTATTGTTTATGTAAAGCATAAGGAAGACTGTCATCTTGCTTTGTTACTGCCAAGCGAAAGCCAGCACCTGAATGAAGAACAGAAGGCAGAACTGCGCTGTTGGAAAGCAAGCCACCCAAAATTTTTTCTCTGTAGAACATGTCTAGGGTAAGCTTTCAGGCCTTTTAAAATTCCTTATCTCTCCTGGCTGTCCTACTAGCCACAGCTATTAAGAAAAAAAACAAACCTCATTTTCATCTGTAGTATGAAAAGCCTGCATTACCAGGCTCAGATCTTGACCATATTCATTACTTTTGGGGAATTTTATACTACATATTATGTAGGAAGTAGTTACACAGGACAAAAACCTGACCAACCTAACTTTGCAGCATGTTTGTCTTTGGAGACATGGTTAGTTCAGATTCACTAATCTACTATAAATTGGTTTAATGGGGGATGGTTTGAGCTGCTTGCAAAGTTGTTTCCTTCCACCACCGTGACCTTCCACAGTGGTTTGATTAAGTAGGAAGAATGAAACGGGGAACTGTGTGAATTCTGAGACAAGACACTCAAAATTTGGGCCAAGATTCTGCAGACTCAGCCCCACAACAAGCAGGAAGTAAATTTCTTAACGAAGTGGGGAACTTCGTTTTGTGAATTAAAATTCTCTTGCAAGTTCTCTGTGCCAGAAGTGAATTCACTAAGTCAGCTAATGCTACTAGGATCTGTGAAGAATGTGAAATGTGGCTGTGTAGAAAAGGAGCTTTGTAAACACAGCTGCCTGTTCACAGTGTGACTTGATATCCTTTGGAGTATGCAGTGGGCTTTGGTTGATTTGATTAACATGCTGTTTTCTTTGGTGCTTTGGTATTCGTGCGATCATAAAGATGTATCACACAAGTACAATTCACCCACAGTAAAAGCTCTACTGCACTAGTCTGAAATGTCAAAATACTATGTTTTCTTTTCATGATGGGCATAAGTACCACGAATTAGATTATATTTCTCTGTTATGGTTTTCAGAATATGAACTTACTGCATCATTACTATGATTCAGAATGTCAACAAAATGCATTTTATGTGTGATTTAGCTGACTCATTTTGGATATCTACTCTAGAGTGTGACAAATTGCACCCTACAGTGAACCTATTTCAGTCATGGCTGTAAAGAGAATTGCACTGGTAGCTCAGATGCTGTGCAATGCTGAGCCCTGCTGTTGTGCTTGCAGTTGCTACTAGAGGAATTCACACAATGTGGAAGGAATTACAGAAAACTTTTAGATCTCATGTAAAAGTGGCAGTTGCATTAAATTCTCTAGTGGATTTCAATCAGCAGTAAATTGGTAACAGTCATAGTCAATTCTTTTTTCTAGGTTGATTTTAAAAACAAAAACACTTGTGCACTTAACATGTTAACACTTGTCTTATTTTTATTGTCTAGATCACACAAGAAATTTCTGATAATACGAGGATATTCAGACTTCTGGGATCTGACAGGTATGAAGAGAAGTGAACACGGTATGCTAAAATAGAAGAATAATGTGTGTTCCTCCTACCTCGTAAAAGTTCTTTTTGCTTGTTTCTTGCGATTCCTTTTTTAGCCATCTTACTTGTTCCTTTGTGTACATGTCTACCTTTCAGCCATGCAAGTTTATTTCTCTTTCTTAAAAAAAAAAAAAAAAAAAAATATTCTTCTAAAAGTGTTTGTGGGCTTCCAGAAGTACTCAGCCATGTTAGCAAGCTCTTATTTGGCTGTAGTCACAATCTCCAGGACTATCTTCCTTTTTGTGCTGTAATTCTTTTGTTTAACTTGGTGAAATCTTTACTTTCAGATGCTCTGCTGGATTAACTCATCAAGATCTATCTTCACCAGACAAATGCAAAAAGTACTTTAAAATTTTAATATCTCACTTGCACCCCCAGAAAGGAACTCTATACCAGTTGTCCTCCCAATATGACAGCTTGGGTCTTATAAGAGCTCTTAGTAATTCCCAGCATAGCTGTTCTTTGGCATCTGCTTTGCAGGACACTAGCACTGTGTCTGTCTGACCCATCAGACACCAGCTCACCGAGTCAGTAACTGCTATTTAGAAGTGTCACTGACTTCCTCAACTTTCTCTGCCCTGCTGTCAAACTTTGTACTTCTGTAACAGTCATGAAAACAGCAGATGTTTTGTCTTCTGGGGAGTGCATGCTGATGTGATGGTTTCACCAATAATTTACTCATACGAAGTGCCAAGATAGGCTTTAATTTTTCTTTTAAGAACCGCCTCTTTCTTATACCACTCGTAGTAAACTCACTCTCTTGTGGCATCTTAGAACTACCAAAAGAGCTTCACACCAACCAAAGGCTTTCCCCATATTCTGCTTCTCTAAGCTTGATGCACAGCCCTGTAATTACTCAATAACATCAACAGCAGTGAATGGTGCTGTGGCTTTATTGGCTGACTGCCAGCAATTTTTGTTGGCTGGGGGTTGCAGATTCTGCCTTACATGCAATACCTGATAGCTTTTTCGTAACACGTAGTTGAAAGTAATACCCGTGTCTGACCTGGGGGTTTTACTCTTTCTGTTCCAGTGAGGTGTGTGTGGAGCTCAGCTTTATTATGTCATTTCTCTTAGTTGTTGAGAGACAGCACAGCTCAATTTAAAAATTAGTCTGACTTCACAATGGAGCATGACATTGCAAATGATTGCCTTGGAAAAATAATGTCCTCTTCCCCAAATATGGTTCCATCTATTTCTGGCTTGCACTAATAGTCTCTCAAGTCTGAGACAATGTTTAAAGACTTTGCACTGCAATAAACATTAATTCCAATTTCTTCAAATACCATTTTGCTTGCAGCACTGTCATATTTTGTGCTTGAGCTGTGAAACCTTTTTCCAGTAACACATGTCACTTCCTAGGCAGTTCATAGGAACTGGGGTTCTAAGAAGCCAAAAAACTGGCATCAGTCTGGTAAGAGCTTGCATGTTGCTTTCTCCTGGTGAGCAGGGAATGCTTCATGGCATGAGGTGTCATTCCCTTTGTGGAGCACATTAAGCAGAGGGTAGGTTTTCTGAGCGATAGCTTTGAAGCAAGCAGCCTCTCCTTGGGTGAATGCACAATTTTCCACATTCTATTCACTTCAGGGTGTTTGTGGAGGAGAATTCAATCATGAACATCCTGGTCCATTTAGCAGTTTTAGCAGTTCTTGCCTGATTAAAAAAATCTCAAATCGTTTGTGAAACAGTATTGACTGCTAATTTCTCTCCTTCAAAGAGAAAGGTCTGATCTACAACATCCCTTACGGTCTTTGCAGTTGTAGTGTAGGTCCAGCGAACCCAGTCTCCTGTCTCCAATGCTGGCCAAAAGTGGGTGGCAAGAAAAGAGGAAGAGAGAAGATTCTACACATAGCAATCCTTTCCTTTGAGGACTCTCAGCCTGCAGGTCTTTGTCTCTGGGACTTTCAGAGCTGGAGGAAGCTTCTCTGGATTAGGTTACATGGGCTCAGGGAAGGACTAGAAATGCTCACAGAAGAGTCAGTTTTGTTGTCTTTCATGTCCAATGGCAAAGGGCAGACTAATGACTTCCAGAACTGGAGCCTGATTAATGGGTTAGTTTGCAAAGCTCCAGGGAAGCAGAAGCCCAGGCAGTACAGGAGTGATGGACCCTCTTCAGAAGTCCCCACTAAAAGCATAAGAGGCAACAGGCATACATTGCAGCAAGGGAAATTCCAGCTGGATAAAAGAGGGGAAAACATCATGGTGAGTGTGGTTGAACACTGCAGTACGAGCCTGAGAGGCTGTGGGAGATCCTTGGAGATCTTGCCTGGACAAGACCCTGAGGCAGCTTTGAGGCTGGCCTTGCTTTGAGCAGCTTTTGGACTAGAGGTATCCAGGGTAAGAGAAATGCCCACCTGTCAGATGGATCCCGGTAAAGAATATCTACAGTTATCTCTAGGTATGTTTTTAAATGAAGGTTTACTTGATGTTGTGGCTTTTCTATTTTCATTTTAGGGTTGTGGTCCTGGAGAGTAGGCCGACGGATAACCCAACAGCCAACAGCAATTTGTATATCCTGGCAGGGCATGAGAACAGTTACTGAGAACAGCACATGGCAGGTAGCTCACCGTGACAAGGGAACACTCCTACTGCAGAGGCGTTCATGGCTGGCTGAAATTGCACAAAAGCTGCAGTAACCCCACTTCAGTTACTTTATAATTTATTGTGGCATGAGAGGAAGATGACAATTGTTTGTGGTATGGACACATAAGCATTATGATACCACAGAAGTGCTTAATTTACTGTTATGTAGTCTTTGTACATATGCAGTATTTTTCAGTGAAACTTCTTGCTGAAGACCGACACTGACCTTCTGTAGATAGTGGTCCGCCTAAGTACAAGTGTCTTACCTGTACAGATGTAAAAGTCACTGAGAATGCAAAAATGAAATTGGGGTACTATTTTAAGGACTTCTCATGTGTTTATTATAAAGTGGGATGCTAGCAACAAATATAGTACATTTAACAACACTATTGTATTTTATTATTTGTAAATTACTAATACAAGTAAATTTTAACTTTTAGAAATTGTAACCAAGGCTGTAACCAGATTACAATCTTGTTTTAATTTTGATGCAACACACTGGTGTTCATGTTTGCACAATGTATTGAGATGTGATGTATTTAGTCACAAAGGTAAGCTGTGACTTTGTGGATATGACTTGGGCTTCAACGTTTCTTTTTTTAGTTTACTTGGGTAGTTTTCTTTGTGAAACAAACCAGTTAAACACCTGTATTTTTATATTTAATTAAAACTCTCCTTACGATTACTTCTCTATGCTTGAAAACAATGCTTTCTGGTTGGGTGTCAGTCCCAGACTAGTGGTACCTGGCTGTAACTCTGCAATAGGTGTTTGAATTATTAGTGTATACCATGATAAAAATTAGTATTACTGTTGGTCTTACTAAATAGTTTCATACCACAATGAAAAGGAGCAACATTCCGCATTGTGGAAATGGCTCAAAGATGTTGCCATTTGACTTTTTTTTTGGCCTTACAACCATTTTCACACTTTTCTTGATTTAGGATGTTAACACATGGCCAAAATAATTTAGTTACTACCTCATTCAAACAATACAATGGTTACTATGCATCACAGGAACTTAGTTTTGATCAGAAGTATTTTTGATTGCTATTTTCCAATGGAGTATGTAAATGCCAAGTTTTAGCAAAGTGCACACATTTGACTCAGTTTTTTGTATATGTTCTTTATATTTTATTGTGATACTATACACTAAAACCTAACTAATTTTAAAGTGATTTATGGCCTGCATTATTGTTGTGATTGGTAATGCTTTGAAATATGTTCCCTAATGTATATAATGTAAAATAAACTTTTTTAACATGTTGTACAATTAGATTATCACCTGCACTAGTTTTCCACATGAGACTAAAATGGAACATACTGAGTTTTGAATTCTGCTATTAAATGTTTGTGCCAAACACAGAAGAAGCTGGGCATTTCTCAATGTATGAATGGTCAGACTACTGGAGCTCAACTCAGTTTAGACTAGCACTTGAGGGTAAGCATTAATACCCTTTTGGCTTTAAGCAATGGCTATATGTATTTGAGATAAGTCTTTCTAAATTCCAGCTTGTTTGATTTCTTTCCTCCATCACCTGCTTTTTTTCAGCAGGGCTTTTTTTTCTGCCTAGGAGACTCAAGCTTGCAGCCTCTGTTGGCCTCATCTTGTGTGTTCCCTTGCACTGAACCTCACATCTGCCCTGTGGGAGTGGTAGTAATGCAAGCCCCACTGCTGAGAAGCTGTATTCTCAGAAAATACGAGAACTTGTGTGTGTGTTTCACAGCATGCTTTTGCTGCCACCCAAGGGGGATTTCTACCCTGCCTCCCATGGACTATTCCTCACTTTGACCTGCAAAAAGTAGCTGAATTTTAACCACATACAGTATAGCAGACATGCTATAACCTTGCTTCTTCCTGTGGGGTTTCTGCAGCAGCTGTGGCCAAGTGTCTTGCTGTTTGGGGCTGTTGGGCCATTGCTGAATTGCAGGGAACAGGAGCTAAGGGATGCTGGGTTTTATTCTGGTTGGGCATTTTTGGTACAAGGATGCGTGCTGGAATGCAGCTGGAAGAGCTAAAAATAAAGAGGACAGGCTAATGGCATGTGGGAAGAAGGGGGAGCATTGTGCTAGGGCAGGCTTGTCTCAAATCTATTGGTATAGCCAGGACAGCTTTGCTTTCCACATGCTGCTCTCCAGCCTGAAAGATGAGGAAGGAGTGAAGCATTCCTGCTTTTTGAGGAATTTTCCTGTTGCAGGATTTGGCATCTGTGCCACAAAACTGCCTCTTTCCCCTTCCCCAGCTGCTTGGTTCCTTGTCTGGCAGCTGCTGTCAGCTGAGCCCAGGAGCCTGCATGTCCAGAAGAGCAAAATGTCTCCTTTGCAAGACCTGCAGTTGCCATGAACTGAAAGTTTCCTTGAGCCATGCTCAGTGGGAGCTTCCACTACCCCCATCCTGATGCAAGATTGGGATCAGCATGTGGCTGACTGATGGGAGCACAGCCAGAGCCAGGAAACCAAATCACAGGCATGATGAGGTTAGAGCAAGGCTTCTGCCCACAGCTAGTTGACATGGCTTCTCTAACAACCTATGCAGCTTCGCTTTTTCTCTCTCCTCCCAGCCCCATCCACTCTGGCTATCTATCACTGGCTTGTAGCTAGCGGTCCTAGCTGCTAACAGGCAGAAGTGCAGTGTAATGTGGCTGTGCAATGGGGTATTTGCCAGCCTGGCAGCAAAGTTTGATCAGTGCAGGGGCTGAGCTTGGGTCTCAGTCCAAACTGAGCTTTCTTAAAGAGAACAAAGAAGTGGGTTTGGTTGGGTCTGCTGCAGAAGTGTTCCTCGAAGCTGGTAGGGCAGGGGAGAGAACACTGCTTTAATCCTGTTCTTGCATGTCTCTTCATGCAGTGCTGCCTGCCCCTGTCAGAAACAGGATCTGGTCACCTGAGAAAGTAGGGGGATGAGATTCCAGTTCTGCACCCCACTGCCCTTAACTGAAACTAAGAGCTGTGCAAGGCGAAGCACAGATTGCTGGCTGCCTGTTCCTTGTAGCTTTGCTACTGGGACCTTGCAATGGAGCTGGGGGAACCCAGTGATGCTGCAAGCAGTGATGGAGATGGATGTGTCCTCCAGGCAGGGGGTGTTTCTTACACTCCACAGGGTTCAGCTTTAGCAATAGCACTGCTGGTGTTTGAAGGAATCTATGTGAAAATGTTGGGGGGAAGGCTGGTAAAACCAGGGAATGTGCCAAAACCCCTTGCTTCCCTTCAAGGAAACGCTCCAGGCTGATCTAAAATACAGGTTATAAGGAGTCGTGTTTCAGGCCTGTGTCATCTGTTGAGGGGTGCAGAAGGAGCTGGGAGAATGTGTCTGGGGAGGGGGACATGGACCCTGGTGGACTCTCAAGTCCTCACGGTGGACAGCAATGCTGGGTTCACTGTCTGCTCAGCATAATCCTCTACAATACAGCTGCATCATTGTTACTAGAGGTCATCTGCCCTCCTTGGTGCAGATTTTCCCTTTAGAGCTACTTTACATCCAACATGTTCAGATTCAGGTCCCCCTTGCATTGCTCTGACAGGCAGCTACTCCTAGCAGTGTCTTCCAGGCTGAATACAGGAGTACACTATGAGCTCCTGGCAGTCCCTCCTGGTGGCAGTGTGTCCTGGTTTCAGCTGGGATAGAGTTAATTGTCTTCCTAGTAGCTGGTACAGTGCTATGTTTTTGAGTTAGGTATGAGAAGAATGTTGGTAACACACTGATGTTTTCAGTTGTTGCTAAGTAATGTTTAGGCTAAAGTCAAGGATTTTTCAGCTTCTGATGCCCAGCCAGCAAGAAAGCTGCAGGGGCACAAGAAGTTGGGAGGGGGCACAGCCAGGGCAGCTGACCCAAAGTAGCCAATGGGGTATTCCATACCATGTGATGTCACATCTAGTATATAAACTGGAGGAGCGGGGCTGGGGGGGAATCCCTGCTTGGGGACTAACTGGGAGTCAATCAGCGGGTGGTGAGCAATTCCATTGTGCACCACTTGTATATTCTAATCCTTTTATTATTACTATTGTCATTTTATTAGTGATAACACTATCTTTTATTAGTTTCTTTTTTTCTGTTGTATTAAACTGTTCTTATCTTAACCCATGAGTTTTAGTTCTTTTCCTGATTTTCTCCCCCATCCCACTGGGTGGAGGGGTGGGAAGTGAGTGAGGGGCTGCATGGTGCTTAGTTGCTGACTGGGATTAAACCAGAGATGTTGCACACCCCTGTGAAGGCACCACTGCACTGGCTGTGGCCTTTGGTTCCTGTTCCTGACAGCAACAGCAGTTAGTCTCATCTTCACTTCTTGACAGAAGGGCAGGTCACCCCACTGCCTGGCTCCCTGCACCTCCCCGTGCCACTGAGCTTCCTGTCCCCTCATGATTCAACTCCTCTGTCACTACATCCCCACGAAAGCAGCCCCCAGCTTTCAACTCTGTGTTCTTTCCTGCAACAGCCTGCACCATAACGAGCATCCACAGGGCTGCAGTCCTTCCTCCAGGTCCTTAGATACCCTCACTATGGAGATGTGCACATCCGTACATGGTAACCACCAGCACCTGTGCCTGCCTGACTGCGCTTCACCCGCCTGTGCTCTCTACCACAGATGGGGCGCAAAGCTAGTGCTGGGCAAACAGCATCCTATTGCTCTCAGTTGTGCTCTGCCCTTCAGTGGACCCATGGGACTTTTCCCATCCCACTATATAGGCTAGTTTATTTGCCATGAGCAGTGAAGCAACAGCTCCTCAGACAGCCCTGGAGATACTTAAGTCTTGCTCAGTTGCTTTCCAAGCAAAACTGGACCCTACTTATACCACACAAAATGAATGAGCATGATCAGGTGAAGGCCAGTGAGGAACTCAGACTGCCCTTTCACCACCAATAAACTTGGGATACCCCCAGGCAGGGACACTGAAAAAGCAACAAACACCCGGAGAGGAAGGCTAAGCTGGTGCTGGCAGCTACGGGTGGAGGAAGAGCTCAGGCCTGGACTGTCCTGAGGCCTTACCAAATGTTTGAACTGACCAAACACTGTGCCTGCAGTCTCACGTTACCCAACACTGTCTTGTTTGAAGGAGAGATGCTGTAGACCATTCACTGGTATTTAGGAGTCCTGGCAACTTCATCTCCAATGGAAGGGCTGGAGAGCAGAGCACTGGTGCAGCTGGTGCACCCAGTGTTGCACATACATGGAGCAGCTGAAGATTGAAACTTCAACAAGACTGATTTTCCATCATAAGGCAGTGAGTGCAACAGCTCCACAGTCTATGAGATGCTGTATTGGTGTCCCTGAAGGCACAGGCAGGCTGCTAGACCATGCAAATAGCTCTGAGACGTGAATATTCCTGCCTTTCATCCTTGTTCCAGCAAGCTCAAAGCAGAAGTCTGACTCCTTGAGACGGCAGTATCTGGAGGAAAAACAGCTGAGCAGAGCTGCAGGGTGAAGAGAGCTCTTTCTGAGCAGCTCCATCCATTACCTGCCAAAGTACTGCTCAGCGTCTGAAGAACATCTCCTGTCCTCAGAGCGCTTCAAAAAAACTAATTAAGTGAGCCTCCCAAAACACATACCATTCCTGATGTGTCTGCATGACCAACCCTTGAGACGAAGGGAGTCTCAGCAGTCTCTGTCCAAGCAAGCTGTGTGGGTATTTCACTCTCCTCCCAGCCGGGAAGCTGGTCCTAAACCTTCCTTCCAGTGGCCAGCGAAGGTTTTCATACTTCTATCTCCCTCCCTGTGCTCACCAACAGCAGCTCACTGCTTCCTCTTCTGGCCCTTGGGCTCTCCCTGGCCCCTTGCCTTGCAAAGCAGAGCACAATGATCTGCTTTTCATGTCCAGCATCATCCTCTTCCATGTGCCCTGCCAGGCCCCGCAGACCACCATGGACTTTGTCCTGTGTAGACCACTGGGCTTTATTTGCATTCTGGCTTTCGTTTTTTTGGCCTTTTTTTCCAAGAATCAAGCTTACTTTTCACCCTTGAGGCTGTTCTTGTGCTGCTTGAATGGGGTGTTTACTTGTATCTCATCTTGGTCCTCATGTGAGAGGACACCATCTTTCAAACAGGGAGTGACAGCGCTCTCCAGTGAAGAGTAACACCAAGCCGGCGCCGCCAGCTCTGAGCAGATGGTTGTCACATGCAGATGCCGTCTCCTTGTGCTCCAGGTCACCCTGGGAACGGAGGCTGGCGAGAAGCTGGCAGTGAGATCAGCTGTGGTCTACGGGGAGCAAAGCCTTGGGAGCATTATTATGGCCACGCCCTCTGGAGCGCTAGGCGGGAGAGGGGCATTCCCTGCCCAAGCACAACTCCGCTGGGGTCTGACATGGATCCAGAGCCCTCTCTCTTCCCCAGACCTCCGCAGCGCCGTGTGGGGCCACCGCCCCGCCCTCCCCTGCTGGGTCCTCCCTCGGTGGGCACGGCCCGCAGCCTGGCCTGTGGGGCTGAGGGGTCCCCTCTCCAGGCCCTGCCCCAGGTGCCCCGGCTGGGCGGAGCCGGGGCTGCACGGAAGGCTTGGCGGCCCGCGGCCGTTTCCGCACCGCTGCGGTAGGCGACGGCAGCCGCGGGGGCAGCACGGCGGTGCCCGGGCAGGGGTCGCA
>VYZV01007857.1:1263-12351 GCA_013401275.1 Pandion haliaetus | reverse complement strand
CCCTCCCGGGGGGATCCTGCCTTCATCAGCCGGTGTTTCCTCCTCATCCTGTCCCCGCCATGAGAGCAGGTATGCTTCGTGGCCTGGGCCGGTGCGGGAGCTCTGAGCGGCACAGCTTCTTCCCGGCACCCGAGCTTCACACACACCTCGTGCCTTTTGCTTGCTTTCCTTAGGCGCCCAAAAAGAAAGTCGGAAAAAAAGCGAAAGGGAGCAAAGCTCCGGCAGTGGTGGATGCCTTGTCCCCAAAGGAGATGAGCAAGGAGCAGGTGAGAGATCCCCCGTCTCCCAGCCCACCCCCAGGCAGGAGGACATCGCTGCTTGCGAGAACAGTGCTCGGGACCCCTGCTCGGTGCCTGGCTCTGGCGACAACAGGTGGCAGAGGGGGACGGAGACAAGCAGCCGGGGTTCATTTTGCTGCCTGATGCCTGTCTGGGCTGTGTGTGGGGGGTTCTCGCTGTTGCTGGAAGGAGCAGCCCCCTCATCCCACCCTCCCTTCCGCTGGTCTGTGCCCTCCAGCCCTTGCTGTGCTCTTGCTGTCTTCTCCCCGGCTCCGTAACCCCAGCAGACCTGCTCAGCCGGGTGATGGCTCAGCCTGGAGCTCTGTGATTGCAGCCTGCTGCACTCTCAGTTGTGTTGCTGCCGAGGTGGGAGGCTCCCGCAGGCACGGGGAGGGCAGGCAGAGGTGGAAGGTGCAGCCGCTGCCCCTCGGTTGCTCCAAGTCCCACTTGTTTTGCTGGGTGTCTTGCAAACAGAGGAGGAGATGTCCCTGGCCTGGAGACCTCGCTCTTGGGATAAGGTCTTGCACATCTCAGTGCAAGCAGTGTGCCCAGGTGGCCAAGAAGGCCAACGGCATCCTGGCTTGTGTCAGAAATAGTGTGGCCAGCAGGACTAGGGGAGTGATTGTCCCCCTGTACCTGGCACTGGTGAGGCTGCACCTCAAATACCGTGTTCAGTTTTGGGCCCCTCACTACAAGAAAGACATTGAGGTGCTGGTGCACATCCAAAAAAGTGCAACGAAGCTGGTGAAGGGCCTGGAGAACAAGGAAAGGGGTCTAGAGAACTTGTGAGGAGCGGCTGAGGGAACTGGGGTTGTTTAGCCTGGAGAAAAGGAGCCTGAGGGGAGACCTGATCGCTCTCTACAACTACCTGAAAGCAGGTTGTAGCGAGGCGGGGGTCGGTCTCTTCTCCCAAGCGACAGGACGAGAGGAAACGGCCTCAAGTTGTGCCAGGGGAGGCTTAGATTGGGTATTAGGAAAAATTCATCACCGAAAGGGATATTAAGCACTGGCACAGGCTGCCCAGGAAGCGGTTGAGTCACCATCCCTGGAGGTATTTACAAGACGTGTAAACGTGGTGCCTGGGGACACAGTTTAGTGGTGGACTTGGCAGTGTTAGGTTTGCGGTTGGACTCGATGATCTTAAGGGTCTTTTCCAACCTCAGTGATTCCATGATTCAGTAGTATTTAGGCACCTGAGAATGGTGTTACTGGACACCGAGAGACAGAATTTCTGAGCCCAGGCTGCTTACAGTAGGGTAAGGTTTTGTTACTCCTTTTCCAGAGGCTGATGGGTTCTGTCAGAGCTCCTCCCCTTCTCTCCTGCGCTTCTCGGTCCCAATAACAGCCACTGTGTCCTGCCAGGTTTGCGACACGACTTGCCACGGGTGTCTTGCAAAGGCATCTGTCCGAGTTCTCCTTTTCCCCCTACCTGGCTCTTCCTCTTGGCTTTGCAGCTGGAGAAGCATGTTGTGCGTCTCCGGGAGGAGCTGGACCGGGAACGGGAAGAGCGCAATTATTTCCAGCTAGAACGTGACAAAATTCACACCTTCTGGGAGATCACCCGCCGACAGCTGGAGGAGAAGAGAGCAGAGCTGCGGAACAAGGACCGGGAGATGGAGGAGGCGGAGGAGCGGCATCAAGTGGAGATCAAGGTGGGAGGAGAGAAGGTTGGGAGGCGGTGTGAGTGCCCCAAGCTGCGGGTGAGCCTCGGGCAGCTCTGAGGAGGAGAGGGAAGGGGGAAGAGGAGGAGAAGCTGGGCACGATGCGAGCCAGGAGTGCCTCAGCCAAGATCCCAGTTCCGGGTGTCTCCTGCTGAAGCCCCTCACCCGGTCTGTGGCTTCTCTTTAGGTTTACAAGCAGAAGGTGAAGCACTTGTTATATGAACACCAGGAAAATCTCACTGAGCTGAAGGCGGAGGGCACTCTGTCCATGAAGCGGGCCCAGAAGGATCACTGGGCCCAGGAGATGGAGCTGCGTAAAGACATGCGCTCCTTGAAAGTGGAGCTGAAGGAGCAGGAGCTGGCCAACGAGGTGGTGGTGAAAAACATGCGCCTGGTACGTCCCTGGCGGGGCCGGAGCCACATGCGAGGTGCCTCTGCTGCAGAGGGAGGTGGTGGGGCTGCCGGCTGAGCCCTCCGAGAACGGGAGCCTGCCTCCCCGGCTCTCTCCGTGGGGTGGGATTGGGTTTCCCGCAGGCACCGGTAACTGATGCACTTAGAGGCACTGGAAAGTCAGTGCAGGAACGGGGAGAAGGGATTCCTGGGGCAGCTTCTCTGAACTCCCCTCCCACAGCAGGGAGCTGGGAGAGCAGCTGGAGAACCTACGGGCTGGTGTTTGCACGGATAACGTGGGAGTGGTGCCATGGCGGGAGCCCTTCCCAGGGAGCAGGAGGGAATCCCTTAGAATCATAGAATCATTGAGGTTGGAAAAGACCTTTAAGATCATCGAGTCCAACCATCAACCATGCCCACTAAACCGTGTCCTGAAGTGCCCTGTCTACATGCTTTTTGAATACCTCCAGGGATGGTGCCTCCACCACTTCCCTGGGCAGCCTGTTCAGGAAAGAAATTTTTCCTAATACCCAATCTAAACTCCCCCTGCCGCAACTTGAGGCCATTTCCTCTCGTCCTATCACTAGTTACGTGACAGAAGAGACCAGCACCCACCTCACTACAACCTCCTTTCAGGTAGCTGTAGAGAGCGATCAGGTCTCCCCTCACCCTCCTTTTCTCCAGACTAAACAACCCCAGTTCCCTCAGCCGCTCCTCACAAGACTTGTGCTCCAGGCCCCTCACCAGCTTCGTTGCCCTTCTCTGGACACGCTCCAGCCCCTCCATGTCTTTCCTGCAGTGAGGGGCCCAAAACTGAACACAGTACTCAAGGTGCGGCCTCACCAGTGCTGAGGACAGGGGGACGATCACTTCCCTGCTCCTGCTGGCCACACTGTTTCTGAGACAGGCCAGGATGCCGTTGGCCTTCTTGGCCGCCTGGGCACACTGCTGGCTCATATTTAGCCGGCTGTCAACCAGCACCCCCAGGTCCCTTTCCGCCGGGCAGCTTTCCAGCCACTCTTCCCCAAGCCTGTAGCATTGCATGGGGTTGTTCTGACCCAAGTGCAGGACCCGGCACTTGGCCTTGTTGAACCTTTGGGATGCGGCTGACTCAGAATTCGGTTGTCTGTCTCTAACACGTAGCTTCTCCCTAACAGAAACAAGAGGAGGAGATCACCCGGCTGTGCAACGACTTCGAGAGACAAGTGAAAGGTCAGGACGTGCGTGTGGGCCCTGTGTGAGCTCCCTTTGTTAGTGTGCTGGGGAAGGTGCCCCTGAGCTCTGCTGCGCTGCCGGGCTCCCTGGCAGAGCCTCGAGCAGAAAGGGGGGATGGTTTTCCCCCAGTTCTTGCTCCTTCATGCTCTGGGGCTGCCAGTCCCCCAGCATCACGCAAACGGAATGAAGCTGGGCACCTGAAGCGCAGGCTGAGGGGTGCAGGCAGGGCGCCTGTCGCTGCTGCCAGGCCCTACTGCAGGGCACAGCTGCCTGGCAGCGCTTCTCCGGGCTGCGGGGTGGGCTGGCTGGAGGAGCTCTTGCAGAGTCCTCGCTCCAGTGTCCTCCTCAGGGGACGTTTCAGGTTCTCATGGGCTGACTTGGAGTATTTCCATGACCTCTTTCCAAGGATGCTATTTCTGGGCTCTGCTCTCCGTGGTCCCAGCGTAACTGCTCTGCATGCTGGTGGCAGCTGCGGTGACGCTGCTAACGAGCGTCTTGTCCTCCAGTAATGCCGCGGTGGCACGCGCCGGGCTGGCGCTGGCTAATGAAGCTGGGGTGCATTACACAGGGTCTCCAGGAGGTCCTCACTCAGCCCCCTGTGCGCTCCCCCAGAGATCGAGGCCAAGTACACCAAGAAGATGCAAGTGCTGCGGGACGAGCTTGACTTGCGGAGGAAGACCGAGATCCACGAGGTGGAGGAGAGGAAGAACAGCCAGATCAGTGAGCTGATGAGGAACCACGAGAAGGCCTTCGGTGACATCAAGAACTACTACAGTGATATCACCCTCAAAAACCTGGCACTCATCAGCTTGCTGAAGGTACTGCCTGCCCCCCTGCCGCAGCCTGCCTGGCCTGCGGGGTGTCACCCTTCCACCAAGGAACTGGTCCCGTGAGGATTTCACCCAGATCTGGCCAGTTCCCAGGTGGCAGTGTGGGCGCTGCTGGTCTCCTGCGGGTTGTACACCATTACATGAGCAAAGCCCTTGAGCGCACGGAGGTTTGTCTTGCTGGGCCAGCAGCAGGAGGGTGTCTGGAGGGTGTGGGAAGCTCTGAGGAGCTGGGCAGCACCCAGGAGTTGGCACTTGTGTTCCCAAGAACAGGAGCAGATGGAAGAGATGAAGAAGAAGGAGAATCACTTGGAAAAGGAGAAGGCGGATGTGCTGCTCCAGAACAAGCAGCTGAAGGAGCCCCTGCAGCAGGCCCAGGAGCAGGTGTCTGAGCTGCAGAAGAAGTTGGCCCACTACAACAAGGACAAGGAGGCCCTGACGGTGAGTGGCCAGCCCTCTCCTTTCCCGAGTTGCCCTGGCTCTTTCCTGGAGGGAGTCACTCAGCAGTGACCTCTGCCGCTCCGCTCGGCCAGATCGCTGAGCAAAGTCCTTTGAGTCCCTTTCAGCTTAGCTGGGCGTTTATAAGATCTCAGGTGGGACTCCCGGGACTCTGGCATCGAGAAACCAGAGCTGCAGAGAGGGAAGGGAGTTGGTGTGGGTGTTGCCTGTTTTTTCTCATCTGTATCTCTTTGTTGGTCACTCTCCTCCCTTGCCAAAACGCATCCCCCACACCTCTCGGAGAAACCCGTGCTCTTTAACTGTCCCTTCCTGCTCGCAGAACACGAAAGCCCGTCTGAAAGTCACCCAGAAGGAACTGAAGGACCTTCAGTGGGAACACGAAGTCCTGGAGCAGAGGTTCAGTAAGGTGAGAGCTGCAGGTGGGTCTGGGCACCCCGTTTCCCTCTCCAAACGCTGTCCGTTCTGCAGAGGGCCGGGCGCAGGGACTCAGCAGAGGCTGCCTGGGCCGGGCTTAGCCAGGAGCTTTCCAAAGCTCTAATCCAGAGCCATGCGATAAGCGCTGCTTCCAGCAAAGCTGCTCGCAGCTTTGGCCTCTCCCACGGTCAGCAGACAGGCCTGGCCTTGTACTTTGCTAGGCAATCATGCACGCTCCAGCGGTCCCCTCCCGGCCTGCGAGGGACTGGCCGCAGCAGCGGCTCAGGGGCAGAGCCGTGGGGAGAGATGGCCGTGGGGCACCCCACCACCTCTCTCCTTCTGCCGGCGTTTGGGGTTCGCTCCCCCCGCTTGCCGTGCCGGGGTGGCTCGGGGTGAGTCCTGTTGGCTGAGTTCTCCCCGACTCGGCTTCTCCCCCACCAGCTAACCCAGATAAATCTATTGAGGCAAGAAGAGAGCTCATTTGCAATTCGTAGAAATCCCCAGGAATATGAACATTGATCTGAGGCCTCGTTAACCATCCATCATTAAGGCAGCAACATATTCAGTGCATTCAGAAATAGGCTGCGGAGGAGAGACTGTGTCCTAATTAGGACACTTATTAACTAGCTGTGAGCCAGGGACTCCTGCCAGCTGTGAGGAGGAGAGGAGAGACCCCTGTGCTGTGGGGCCCTCTCCGAGGTCTAAAATGGTGCCGCAGTGAGCCCGTCAGCCCGTTCTGCTGTCAGGGGCGTCCCGGGCCCAGAGGGGAGGAGGAAGCAGAAGTGCAGGTGCTGAGGGGATGCCAGCCATGGAGGGAGGGAGGGAAAGAAGCTGCGCTCCAGCACCTGCCTTCCCTGCGGGCCGCAGGTGCCGCGGTGAACGACCGGGCTCTCGCCGGAGCAGGCAGGGCCGAGCTGCCCGACCTGTTTGCTGCCAGCCCTGGGTGGCCGCCAGCTCGGGGGGTCCTGAGGGCGGTGTGAAGGCGTGCTGTCTTCGGGAGCAGGTGCAGGCAGAACGGGATGAGCTCTATCAGAAGTTCACCAAAGCCATTAACGAGGTGCAGCAGAAGACGGGGTTCAAGAACCTGCTCCTGGAGCGCAAGCTGAAAGGACTCCTCAGCGTCCTGGAGAAAAAGGAGGTGGAGCTCAGCGAGGTCTTCGCAGCCTCCAACCTCGACCCGGGCGCCCTCTCCTTGGTCTCGCACAAGCTGGAGGTACCGTGTGCTGACATGGGGCCCTGCGAAGGCTGGCCTTGGGGGGCAGAGGCTGCTCGGGGGTGAACGCAGACCTTGGAGCGTGCAAGTCCCTGTCCTACGTGGCTGTAGCCGCCACGTCTCTCATTCCCGGCACTCCCGGGGCCGCACACGGTGCTGCAGGGCACGCCGGCTCTCCCTGGAGAGCGGAGCGTGTGGGTGTCGGAGTTTGGCACCGATCTCTCCCTCAGGTGGGGCCTGTTTCGAGAATGGCCCCAGGCTGAGCAGCGCTCACCATCCATCCCTCTGTGCTGCCGAGCAGCCGGCTGCGTGCGGGGTCTGTCAGCGACCCGGGGTGCTCTGTGCATGGGGAGCCACAGCCGGTGAACCTCGCCTGGCCTCCCTGTCTGCAGAGGCAACGTAGACGGGTTCCCAGGGGCTCTGCAAGGTCTGCCGTGCTAAAAATAAGTACGCAGAAAGCCTCGGTGCGGAGAGCCGCATTCCTGGAGCCTGCCGCAG
The DNA here is from genome assembly GCA_013401275.1 of Pandion haliaetus. NCBI lineage: Eukaryota > Metazoa > Chordata > Aves > Accipitriformes > Pandionidae > Pandion > Pandion haliaetus. The sequence goes on along the minus strand of VYZV01007857.1, from coordinate 5,396 downwards.
CCGTAACTGGAGAAGCAGCACTTGCTTCGGGTTGGGTTGAGACGCAGGGGACGTGGGTTCCGCATTAGGCTCGGCCACCGCCCCGGTGCCCTCCCGCTCATCCCACGCCAGCCCGTCCCCCTTCCAGGTCCCCTCTGCGGTGGGTGGGGGCGAAGCTCGCAGACACCCTCTTGCCAGGGTGCCCTGGGGATGCGCACAGCAGCAGCCGAGGCTCTGGGGCCATAGGACGGGGCGGCGGATGTGTCACCTACTAGCAGGTGCCACAGCAGCAGGAAGGAAAACACATTCCTGGGAAGGCGTCACGGCGTCGAGCTCTCCTGCAGCTGCTGGCGGCCCGGAATTCCTCTGCTCAGCTGCCTCCAGCATGTTCTCAGGGAGCCTCTCTCCCTGTAATTCCCCCGGTGCCGCGACGGCAGGGCGGTGCTGCCGGAGCAGGTGCTGCCGTCGGCCCCCCCACCCTTGCAGCGGGGCAGACGATGAGGGCAGGACCGTGCTGGCGTTCGCGTTGTCGGTCCGGGAGGTCCCTGTCCCTCGCCTCTGCCTGGGGCTGGCTGTCCCTGGCAGCGCTGGCTGGAAGGGAGCAGGGGGGTGGCCGCCTGCCAGGCCGTGCTGCGAGCCGCTCCGCTTGAGCCAGGCCCCGGTGCCAGCTCGGCGGCCGCGCAGCAGCTCTTCCGTGCGCTCTGCCACGCCGCAGCCACTGCCTGACACACCATCTCCCTTTGCAGGATGTGCTCAATTCCAAGAACGCCACCATCAAAGACCTGCAGTTCCAGCTGGCCCGAGTCTGCAAGGTGAGGGAAGGGGGCTGGGGCCGCCCTGCCCCCCCGCCCGGGTCGGGGCTGGGGGCTGTTAGGTGGTGGCTGAAGCTTTGGGGGCGGTGGGAATGGGACCTTCTGCTCCAGGCCTCGCACGGAGCGGAGGGAAGGGAACTCGCAGCAGGCCAGCCCGGCCCAGGCTGCAGTTTCCCCCGTTCGCCCTGCGAAGGAAGGCATGTCGGGGTCCCCCCGCCCCGGGCAGGGGGCTGCAGGGAGCCTGTGCCCGGGTGCGGAGGGGCTGAGCTTCGGGCTGACCATGGGGCGCTTCTCTTGCAGGCACACAATGACATGCTGCAGACGTTCGAGGCAAAGCTGACGGCCTTTGGCATCCCCCTGGACAACCTGGGCTTCAAGCCCCTGGCGAGTCCGGTGCTGGGGCAGGCGCTGGGGCAGGGCCCCGCGGGACTCGTTGCCATACCCACCTGACGCCAGCCAGCACCGAGGGACCCACCGGTGCACCCGTTGGTGCTCCACGCCATTAAACAGACACCAGTGAGCCTTCTGCAGAACCTGGAGGACCCCCCCCCCCCCCCCACCCCCCCCTCTCTCCTCCCCAGGGGGTCTTTCCTCCAGAGCAGCCCCCCACTCCTACCACGGGGTACACCGGCCGCAGGCACCTGCCAACCGGATCGGCTTTCACCGAGCAGTGCCAGCGCAGCCCAGGACCGTGGCGCAGCCGGGGGGCTCCCGGCGTCCCGCCCACCGCACCGGGCTCGAGCCGGGGCCTGCACAGGGCCCCCCCAGACCCCTCTGCCTCCTGGGCTGGCCCCCCTACCTGCACTGCCCCTGGGGCTCCCCTCCTTTCCCCATCCAGAAGCCGTGTGTGCGCTGCCCCCAGGAAGGTGATTTTTTCTTTGAGGCGAACGGTGCTGTTTGAAGCCTTTAATGGTGTCGGTGGCGTAGTTGCATCCCGGGGGGAGGACGTGCCTTTCCCCTAACTGCCCCGGTACGTGGTGTAGGAGTAGGGGCTGATCAGCAGCGGGACGTGCAGCTTCTGGGTCGGGTCAGCGACGGTGAAGACAACCTGGGGGAGATCAAGGCCGGGGGGGGCGCTCAGCTAGCCGGAGCTGGTCCCTGAGGGATGCTTGGAGCAGAGCCGGCGGTGCCGCAGGGGGGAGGCCGGGGCCAGGAGCTCCTGCAAGCCTGGCCACGGCACCCAGACCCCTGCGGGCTCATCCCCCTGCGGCTTCGGCCGCGGCTGGCTCCCGCACCCCGTCCCCTGCTCCCTGCGTTCTGTACCTCCACGAAGGGGTAGAAGCTGACGTGCCCCTGGCCCTGCCAGTACGCCGCCGTCTCAAAGCGCAGCTTGTAGGTGCCGGCTTTGGCTTGCCCCTGAGCCAGGAGGGGCAGGCAGCGCCCGTCCTTGTCCGTCCACCTGAAATCAGAAGGAGCAAACCCTGCCGTGCTGGCTGGCCCTAGCCACGAGGACCAGCCGTGCCGCCGGCAGCCACCGGGAGCTTTCGCCGGCTGGCTCGTGGGGGACAGGCACCACCATCCTCTGCCCATTTTGCTGCCGCCGGCTCTCCTACCTCTGCACCAGCTCCGTCCACTGCAGCCCCGGTTCCTGCAGCTGGGCCAGGCGGACGGCGAGGCCGGCTGCCGGCAGCCCCGTGACCGTGTTCAGCACGTGGGTGGTCAGGGAGCCGTTCACCATCTCGGACGTGCCTTCGGCCTGGGGCAGAGGAGTAAGCGGGGCTGGGACGTGTCCCGGCAGCGCTGTCCGCCTCCCCCCTCTGCCGCAGCTGAACCCCCGGGTGCCCCCAGCCCCTCTCTGGAGGGACCCTGGGCCAGGCTGCCTGTGTGCCCCCTTCCTGCAGCCCCCACCGGGCTGGCGGCCGCGCAGCCGGGGCCATCCCAGCACAGCCCCCCTGTCCCCAGCACCCTGCTGCGCCCCGGGGCCGGGACACGGGCACCCACGTCCTTCCCGGGCCGTGCGGCTCAGCTTTGCCGGGGCCGTGGTTGCCGGAGCCCTGCCCGCAGCGGAGCGCTGCCTCTGCCAGCGGCTGCCTGCGTGCCTCGGGCACCGCTGCCACCGACAGCGTGGGCGCCTGCCAGGTTTCTGCCTGGATGGAGGGCTGCGTGCCTGGGGCGGCACCATGCTCCCCACTCACCCGCCCGTCCCGGTGGGCCATGGCACGGTGGCAATGGTTGGCCTGGACCCGGGGAGGAAGCAGCTCAGTCCCGGCAGCCCTGTCCCTGTTGCCTTCCCTGCCTGCAGAGTCACGTGCGGGCGGACATTAACCCTGCAAGCGCTCTGGAACTGCCCGAGGCGGACAGCGAGCACGGGGTCAAGGGTCCCTTCCCGTCCGGGAGCCCCAAGTTGTGCTTGGCAGGGTGGGAGCACGGCCCGGGGGCTGCATCCCGCTGCTCTGGGGCTGCTGCCAGCTGGGCAGGGCTGGGCTGCCTCCCTGGAGCGGGACAAGCTCTCGCTGCCATCCCGGCACCGGTTGCAGGCCTTGGCTGCTGGCTGAAACGGGGATGCCAGAGAGGCACAACGGCGAGCACGGGCGGCTGGCTGCTTACCTGGCTCTCCTCTGTCCCGCTCAGCCTGGGGCCCGTGGCCGGCGACACCGTGCAAAGTGCCATCCCCTGCCACAGCTGCCCTTCCCGGCACCGCAGCCTCTCCCCGCGGAGGTGGCGAGGCTGGACGCCGCTATCCCGGCACGGGGCTGCAGCAGGACCGGGCGCTCCTCCCCAGCTGGGCCGAGCCGGCGCAGGTGGCTTCCCCTTGGGAGGTGCGCCTTGGAGCCCCACCAGCACCCACGCTCCGGCAGCACCGTGGCCCTGGGGCTGGTGGACCAGAGCCCGGCGGCACAGCGGGCCGCCGGGCCAGGAGGAGCCATGGCAGATCTGCCACCCCAGCCTCGCCTCCCTCCCCGGAATGTGCCCGGAGCGCGTCGGCACTGCGGCGGCTGGTCACGCGGGGGCTGCCAGGAGCAGGCAGCGGCTTCACTGTGGCCTAAACCTGCCCGTCCGCCTGCCGTGGGGGCATGGGGGTGGGCTCGGTGCCTCACCTGCACTTTGATGAGGACGGTGGCCGTGGCCTGCAGGCCGTACCCTTCCATGTCGGCCGCCTGGATCTCCAGGGTGTATTCGGGGACCGCCTGCAGCGAGAGGCTGTGTCACCCCCGAACGGGGGCCGAGAGCCAGGCTGGGGGGGCACGGGGGGCAATGGGGGGGCTGGAGGGCCGTGCCCGGGGCTCACCTGTGCCACCAGCCCCGCCATGGCCACAGAGATCACCCCGGTGCTGCCATTGATGGCAAACATGTGGGGCTGGGGCTGGTCTGGCATCTGGCTCAGGATGGAGTAGGCCACGA
>VYZV01007856.1:144364-191414 GCA_013401275.1 Pandion haliaetus | reverse complement strand
GTTCGGAGCAGTTTTGGTAAGGTGTTATCTTGCAGAAACTTGCATTGCTCTCCGTGTTTGGAGATAGTCTTGCTGCAAAATGATATTTTGGGCTAAAACTGAGGGTTGGCTAGGACTTTATTACACGTTTTGCTAAGCCCCCCCCGCCCCCATGTCTTAGTTCTGCTGCTAGATTTACAAACTGCGGTGCAGAGTCCCTACTCCTGACTTTTTTCCCCTCCCAAGTTGGACTTCAGCTTTTTACTCTGGATGCTTTGGAAAAAGTGGGAGGGTGGCTACAACTGGTTTTATACTTTGTGGCGGCAGTTTTGCCTGACTGCTGTTAGCCAAAGGTAGTTCCAAAAATCTTACTTCGGTTTTCAAGATGTCTGATTCCCATGGATTATTTAATGGAAACTTTTCCTTAGAAATAGTAGCAATTAATTATGAATCACTTTAGCTCACAAGATCTTTGCCAGACTGCTTTTATAAGAGTATTACTTACTCCAGAGAATCATGGAGAACGCTTAGAATTTCCCTTTTTTTTTTTTTTTTGACTATTTTTTCTAAGTGAGTGAACAAGGGGAAGAAAAACCAAAAAGGTTAGCAGGAGTTAGAGAATTTCTAGAGCATTTTTACCATGACTTCAGCCCGGTGATGTAATATGTGCGACACCCGCTTTGTAGGTGGTGTCTTACACATGACATTCTTGGCTTTTATTTAGTTTTTGAGGTGGGGAGAAGCAGTGTTACCAAATTTTTTTTGCTCGAGCACAAGTGAAAGCAGAAGTTTTTTTCTGGTGCGGGTGTTTTGCATGGGAGTAACGAAGCATTGTTCCTTGTGCAGATGCCACTGAAGGTGATGCCAGTGAACGCTGGTAGCGGTACAGCTTGCTGGCTGCACAGGTTGTCAGCTTTCTTCAGCTGTAAGACTGTGTGTCCCAGGTACCTTACGCATCCTTCCTCTGTGCGGGCCAGCTTCCTCAGAAGTTGAGGCTGCCTTTCCGAGAGCTAACCTGAGATGTTCTCTCTCTCCCTGATTCCATGTGACTTTGGTGGTCAGCCACATCCTCGACTCTTTTGTCAAATCCTCCCCCTCCCCTTTTTTTTCCCCCTCACGATAGAGGTACAGCGTTGGCTTCGGCATTTGCAGTAAGTGCCTGGTCAGCACACCTGATCTTTGCCTTGGTAGGATCATTGTGTCTAGTCATATCTTTCATTTCAGGTAATCATAAAGGCTGAGGAGTATATGTGCTTGCTAGCTTTATTTTACATCAGATACTGCCCGTCAGATAATCCTGAGCTGGAAGTTTCATAAATTGTATTACAAAAGCTTTCAACAGTTTTGGTTCAGGAGATGAAAGGAGAAACTGCTCCTGTCGTGCTACAGAGCTGGGAATCCAGCTCTCACGTGCAAGGAAAAGTTTAGGTGATGATCATGGGTTCCTGCAAATCTTCAAAACCAACGAATCTGAAATGAAGCTATGTCGTATAGCCAGGGCCTTGAAGGCAAGTATCCCATTACTAGACTCAAGACATTTGTAAGAGGCCACGCGCTTACGGTTACTTGATCACTGAGCAGTTTAAGGAGGAGGCGGCCTGCTGCAGTGAGTTGGGAGGTTAATAGAGTTCTGCTGTACACAGTCAACTCTCGATTATTCATGGGAGACTATCTGGGTTGCGGATTAAATGTGCTGAGTGCGGGGAAGCCCTTGGCTGTGCTGCTTTTGGACCGTGCATCTGCATGCTGACTCGTGCTGCCCCGGCTCAGCAGTCCTGTGGGTCCCTCGTCTCTGCGCTCGCTCTTCTCTCCTGCGTTGTCACCGTCTGTTGTTCCAGAGTAACTTGTATGTGCCTGGTGTTATCGCTCTCCTACTCTATCTTTACCCTGGAAAAGTGGTAGCTGATCATAATAACATAAACTGCTTCCTTTCATTGATGCGACAAGACAGAAGTATGCAGAGATGAAAGCAGCAGTTTTAAAAATTACAAAATTAAGATTGTCTCTGCAAACCTGGGCTTTGCATCATGATGTCACTATGACAGTCTAATTACGCAGTCCCATCAGGACCCTCCTTCACTCAGGGAAGGGATAGTGGTTCAGATTTTATTTTTTTAAGTCTTCACAGTTCATTATGTGGTCCATGTGTTGTTTCTGCCCCCCATCCACGTGCCATAATGAAACAGAATTTTTAATTTCCTCTGGGCTACTCTGTGCAACTCCGACTGGCGGTGCCATGTAATACAGAACTGCCATTACAGCACCCCTTTACAGTGGAAAGTTGTTGTTCCCTTTTACATTTTGACAAATTTATCTTCAGTCCCTGCACAATTTTCCCTCAAGGTGTCAGTCAATTTTTGGCATGATGATTGAGAAATGCAGGCTGATTTTTCCCCTGCCCCAAGAGGGCATCAGTTCACGCTTTTTTTGGTAGTGTTTTAATTTTTGCGTGTTCAGAGCTCAAACTGCGATCGAAGGGTTCTAGACTCCCATGTGAGGATCAGGAAGGTAGAGAGCATAACCACTGGCCAGATGTGATGGCTTTTCTCCATCTTGTACTGTAACTTTTCAGCAGGAATTGGGATGATACCCACAAGGAGGATTCACGTTCTGTAGCTGTGCCTTCCTTTGCTATCTCCTCCATCAGATCAAGCAGGAATTCTGTGTATGATAGATTAATCTTTCTTGACCAAAGTGCATCCATTTCCTGCACTGAATGAGGCACAGGTCATGGGTGGGAGGGATGGAGTAATTTAACAGTATTGCAGTGCACAGGGAAACTGAAATGCATTATCACAGACAGCCTAATTTCTTAGATTCCCTGTCTTCAGAGTGGTTGAATGTTATTCCTAATAAATTTTTAGTTTTCTGGCTAATTTTCTGGGTAACTTGTCTTAACCAAATGGGAAAATCTGAGCTGTCATCATGTAAAATTACACTGGCAGCTCCATGGGATAGTGCACTTACCCCACTGACTCCAGCCTTGTGGATTACCGGCGTTACTAATGGCAGTAGTTGGTTACTTTCATCTGCAGACATAAATGAGTGTGAGGGGGCAAGGCATTTTGTGGATACTTTGCCCTGAGCAGCAGAAGAGGAAGATCCACAGGGTTTACTTCAGATCTGAGGGCTCTGAGTGGCAAATTCCTTCTCCGTTTCTGCCTCGCTGAGCCTCGACACTTTTACACCATCAGCTCCAGCCATTCTGTCCCTTTACCCTAGGAACTTCTCGCTCTGGTCTCCACATATAGTTGTTTCTGACCCTAAAATTATTTCTTCCATTCATTTTCTTTGCCTTGTTTCCAGTCTTGGTCTCATTGTCCAGTGGACCCAAGTCCTGTTCCTCCTCTTGAGTGTCGCTATCTTAGCATCTTGCTGCTTCATCCTCTTGTCCCTGTCACTCTAGTCTCTCTAGCATTGGTGCTAGGAGAAGATGAGAGGAAAGGAGAAGCTGGCTCTCCTTATCTGTGCTTTTCCCCTTTAACATGGAGTTCATTATAGCCAGCGAAATTAAACTAAAAAAATATGGCATAGCTGTCTCTAAATCACTGTCCTGTGGTGTGTTGGCCACTTGTTTTAACACGATACTTTTTCCTCTCTGGCATAGGTGAGCCCTTGGACTGCAAAAGTGGCAGAGCTGGTGAGATGGTGGGTTGTCAGGTGGAGTTGCCAGAGGTCAGTTCTGTACAGGATCCCTGGGCATGAGTGTCTTTCAGGGGAAAAAAGGCTGTGGGCGAGCAGGTGGAGGTGGTTGCTGTAGGTCTGGTGGAGCATGGTTTCCTAGGGGTGGAGGTCCTGCCGTGGCGGCCGAGGGGTTGTGCGAGCAGTGCCCACTGCGCTGGCTGGGCTCCAAACCTGTCTGTAGTTACCGGGGTTTAAAATGCCCAGCTGTGCTTTTGTATGCTCTTCACCTGGGTTTCACAGATTTGTAAGAGTGATTTACTTTCAAATAAAAATGCTAACGTAGGACAAGTGTATGAAGAAGAAAATCAGTCTGTGCAACAGTGACTAATGTATTGAAAGCTGTGACTGGCCAACATTTAATATTTACAAAAAAAAAAAGATTATGTCCTGGAGGTGGGATAGTTAAAGAGGGCCAGAAAATTTGTCAGTGTGATGTTTAATTTCAAAATGTATTTTTAGAGCATGAATTGCTGTAGTATTTAAGCATGGATTAATATTTGCTGTCAAATGTTCCCTGCTGCATATAACATCCAGTTCCAGTTTGGCACTCTAGTGATGTTCAGTATTGGCACTTTATTACTACGTAGCTTGAGGGAGTCCCACTGATATCAGTGAGACCACCTGGAAAATTAAGTTTCTACTCTGTTGCAGTGACTACAAAATTTAATACCTATTAATTTTCTAAAGGGAAACCATTTTGTTTCATAATTCCATTGAGTTCTTCTAACTGCAGAAACGAATGCAAATTTGACCGTCTCTATCAAAGCGAATCAGGTTTCAAAGGACTTCATGTTAGTTTTAGGATTTTTAAAACTACGCAGTTACATGCTTTTGTAGCAAACGCCATTCATGTTCTGCAAATCTTTGCAAATGGAATCATGCCTATGGTATTACTGAATAAAATAAATACTGTCCTTTCATGCAAGCAAGTACACACCCATTTAATTTTTTTTAACAGTTATTTGCTATCAAAATGGTTATCAGTGCCCTGACGGCATTCTGTGTTCATGTGATTAGTCATTTGCTCAAGTGTAGTGCTTGCATGAGTAAGGGTTAGGCATGATGTTTGTTAGGTTTCATGTGAGGCAGTACAGTTTTTGAACTGATAGCTTTAGTCTGTCTGTATTCATCCCGTATCTTCCTCCCAGTGATCTAACAAGTAGTGACAAAACGATTTCTAGTCCTTGGAGACATTTGTAAGTTTTCTTCAGCCTCACTTACAGCCTTGCATATTGAGACATCCTCTGATACTAAAGTACCGTGATGACTGGCAGATGTCCGTCCTTCTCTGCTTTTCTTCCTGCAGTGTATGGGAGGGAAAAAAATAGAGGTAAACCTTGCATCCAGCTTAAGGTAAAATACTCCAGCTAATCTTCAAAGTGTCTAAATTACAACAACATTAGTAGGGCATGGTATTTCTTTAAACAGTTTGGATAGAAATTGAAATGATTTCAGAGAGGCCTCTTGAAGCAGTAATCTAGTCACTGGAGTGGGTAATTCCGTTCTGAAAGCTTGTGGGATTTTGAGTGGAGTACTGACATTTCCTGGTAGACTTCAGGGACATTTATCTTGAGAGCATTTACTTTAACCTTTATCTCTTTCTCTCTGTCTCTCCGGCAATGGTAGAGTCTATCAGTCCTCCTTCCAAGGCTTGAGAGGGATATTGCTGCTGTCCCTGACTTGAATGTCTGCTGGGAGAGGAGGTAGCTTCAATCAGAGCTTGGCTGTTGAGTGTGCCTGGCACTCCCCATCCCCACTTCTCTGCTACCGATACCCATTTTGGGAGCCTTGTACAGTCGAGGTGTACTGTACAGATGCCAAAGATGGCACATGGGCAGGGCTGGGAGCCAGCACAGCACCGTGCGAGAGATGTCTATTGGAACCGACAGCTCCACACTCAGGAGCTGCTATCTCGCAGAGATGCTGGGTACTGCAGCTAGGGTGAGTGCATCTCCCATTTCCCACCGAGCTCCTACCAGCTTCTTTAGCCTTTAGCGCAGGAAATAAAAGTACTGTCTGTCATACTGAAACTTGGGAAGGATAGACCAACGGCACAAACATCCCTAGACTTGAAACTAAAGGAGGTGCTGATACCACTCGATTCAACTTTTTCTCCTTTTTCTCTTCCCTTCTTGTGCTTTTGGACTGGGTCTGTTGGCTAGCTGGCTCTGAATCTGGGCAAGTCCAGCCTGCGATGTTTACATCTGTGTGTGGTATTAGGGCATCTACTGCTGGCCACAGTTACGTCTTTATTCCCAGCATGAGTTGGAATTTGCCACTGGAAACTTGCTGGGGCAGGTGCATTAGAGTCTGCTTTAATTATTACGATGTCTGTTTCTCGAGGCACCAGGGTTAGTTTTCTGTAATATTTCGAGGTATTAAAAGCTATTGGAAGGCTACAGTGAGAGAATTTGATGGTGGAAGTGCTTTTCTGTGAGAATGATTCATGTGCAGACGAAGCAACAGCCAATGTTCAAAACACGGTAATGCCCACCAGTCCTGAGATAGTCACTTACCTCTACATTCACCATGATAGAGGTCACCGGAAAAATCCACCCTATGCTGAGGAGTGTGAGGAGTTTTCCTGGCCCAGGCACGACTGCTTGTGGCATGCAGGACCAACTGTTGCCTGACCTGGTTAAGCCAACTCAGAATTCACATGGGAGTACCAGGGGTGCGTTGGCATTAGTTCTCCTGGCGCTGATAGAGGTAGAGGCTCGGGCCTGTTCTCTTTGGTATGGTGAACTGGTGATATTTTCGGTTGGATTGAGGGTATTACAGCACAAGCCAGGGCAAGAATTCTCCTGTGCAGGGAGGGTCCGTACATCCTAAGCAAAAGCCAGAGCTGGTGATTGAGTTGTTCTCTGTGTTTGGATGACAGGTATTAAATGGAAGGAAGTTGGCTAAGTTGGCTACATGATAACTGTACAGATTATGGTGACTTCCACAAGACCATGTGAATTCTTGTGATGGGTTTCAGCGGTGTAGGCAGTTGGTCCAGCTTGGAACACAGATGGCTGTGTAAGCAAACTGCAGAACTATTGTGCACATGTAAGTGCTTATCCTCCTTAGTTTGTACAGTTTTGCTCTTGACTTTCTGACTTACTTTGGTAAGGTGACGGCTGAGCTGGGAGTCAGTGGTCGAATAAGAGCCACAGATAACTGACTTTGTATCACGAGCTAATAAGTTAGAAGGTGTTAACATATCAGGTATGAGTTAAGCCTTCATGATTTCCATGGTGTCTTCCCACTGCTGTGTAGTTGCTAGGCCTTTCTTGTTTTTGGGTTTTTTTCTTGTGAAGAGACTCCCTTGGAGGCCAAGCGTGAAGTCAGCCTAAGTGAGGTGCACGGAGATGGTTCCAGCACCTACTGAGCCCTCCAGGAGTCCTGTTTTCTGAATTCCCAGGTGAACTAGGGTTTAGCAGCTCCAAATTACCTGAAATCTTTTCTAGGGGAAGGTGATCACTTCATGTGACTACTCACCTGATAAAACTAGTGACATCTTGCACGTGGGGTAAGCATGCCAAGGAGAGCCAGGCTGCTTATGGCTTTGTTCTCTTTAAGTCCCTTCTGAGTGTAAATATTGGCTGCAGCTACTTGGCCCTTGGTGCTAGGATTGAGCTCCAGACTGGCACATAACTGTCAATATGTAGGCACTTACATGTGGAAAGCTATCAGCCAGACTCTTGTTGCAATGAGTGGTTGTCTGGAGTCAGTGGCTCTCAGAAGGCGATTCAGGTAGGTCTGTGCTGGGTGTCATGCCAGCCTGAGCTGGGTTGCTCACTGAAGATGGATGGCTGACATTGGCTTCTCTGTCCAAAAATGTAAGAGGGATTCTTGTGACACAGAAGAAAGCCTGTGTTTTAGGCAGTTTACCAGGTACTGCTGTCTTGGTTTTTTCCCCTCCCTCCTGGAGAATGACTGGGGACTTTCATCTTGAGCAGTCTGCAAAAATTGCTGAAGTAGTTTTGGAGAGATGTCAGTCATCATCAGTGAGTGTTATCAATATAAGTCATGAGCCGAGCTGTTTTGAAAGACGTCTCTCACTGTTTATCTGCTGTTATTTGTTGTTGCTGCACTGAAGATCCAAGCCTGCCTTTGGATCCACTTGTGATACATTTTTTCCCATTGCATTCTTCCTGCTGCATTCAGGCTCTTAGGAAGGTGTCTGATCATTTCTGTATTGCTGTATTATTTGTACTGTTAAACCAGTTATGCATATGGCAATACCATTTTGTCACGTCTTGGTAATCTTTTGAATATTAGATTGTATTCCAAGGTTCACCAAAGCAAACACATTGCGCATGTAATACAAGTTTTCTGTTCAGTCTGTTTCGTTGTTGTTTGGGTTGTTTATTTTCTACAGCTGCATTACAGTATTAACGCAGTAATATTGTATGACTTCAATTAAAATAAAGCTAAGCTGATGGCAGAGGAAATTGAGAAGATTCATGCAGATGGTTGGTAAGGAGTAGCCTTCCACAGAAATGACTCAGCTCTGGTTCACGCTGGCAGAGCGAACAATTCCTAGCTGTGTAGGGTTGTGAAGAGAGCACTGTTCATGGGAAACCAGTGGTAGACGTTAAAGTGCTTGATTTGCAAAGTGTGTGTCCCACAGGTACTCTTCTGGCCTAGGTAATGTGCTGGCAAGTAAAGTGTCCGTGGCATAGGTGATGTGATGCTAGAGTAATGGTAGACCAAAAGCAAGCCATAGTAAGTGTCTTACAGCCGATTCAGTGCCAGGACCTTACCGTTTTTTTTGTAATTTCTTTCTCCAGTTCAATAATAACCTACTGTTGCTTGACAGTTGTTTTAAGATGACAGTAGGGCTACCTCTTCCAACACTCACCGTGCTTCTCTCTCCTTTGCCCCCAGCCTCACATGTTTAATACCTCCCTTGAGCTTTACCAGCGATCGCAAGTCTGTGTGGTGAGCTAAAACCTACACTGATGAGTACAGGAAATAATTATCTGTTTCTGTCCACTGACTGAAAAACTCTGGTGCTTAACACAATGGATAATGTGGGAACGTGGCGGGGAAGAGCGAATTTTGCTTTAGGCACCCACATTGAGGACTTGGAACAAATGAGAGCAGTCATGAAACTGAAGCCATGGAGTCATTGCATTTGGCTTGCTGGGTGCATCTTTGGTTTTATGATGGGTGTGTAAACAGAAGTAAACAACATTCTCCTCCATTTACTTCACCAGAGGGAAGTTCCTCAGGCAGCCGTTGTTCTGCTGCTTTCATTTGGGTCATAAAATGGGAAGGATGGTCTTCATATATCATCTTTCTTTTTTATTAAAAACCCCACATTAACCACTTTCTACCTTTTGTTGAAGTAGCTTTATGTCAACTGTCTTTTTCTATTCCTGTCTTTTATTGATGTTTATAAACCTGAACTGAGAAAAACTGAGAAAAAGCCAAACACCCAAACCAGCTTCCTTGCAGTCTTCTGTCATGTTCTCGTTTTTGAAGAAAAAGTTAATTTTATGGTAGTTATGTCAAACATAAAACATAACCTTGTTTAAACAATGAGCTAACTTTGCTCAAATGTACGTATGTTTGGAATAGTGTATGTTATTTCTGTTTTAGAGGACATTTATGTGCTACCCCTTGCAACTATTTTCAGAATTACTGATCAAAGTCGCTACAGTGGAGTATGAGAAAACAGTTCTTTTTTATGTGGAAACTTAAGTTCTTGAAAGAAGCAGCGTGCAGTTGTAGTTGCAACCTGACAGCCTGTTACAGCTGTGCACTTGTGTCTAAGCATCGAAGCTGTTCCGCTACACAAAACTGCACACAAAACTGCACGCTGCCTTGTTTTGTTCTCTTAGGCTGTGAAAACCATCTTGAAACTGAGAGGTACTTTTATGGTCATTTAGGCATTCTTTCAGAAGGGTCGGCTGGGAGAATGGATGCTGCTCTGATACCTGGTAATCTTTCATTTTTCCTGAAGTTCAGTTTCATAACTTTGGAAACCAGAAATCTGCTGAACTATTAGCTACTTGGAAGCAAATTATATCTAGGTGACAAACCAGCCTGAGGCTGCAGGTGTGGATGGGTAGTTTAGTCATGTGAATTTCTATTTACTCCCCTTTATTGTCTCTCTTGGAGTAATCATTGTACTGTTATCATAAAACATTAAGACGATGATTCTATCTCTGACTTTTTGAAGAATAATCTCAAAATGCATTTCTAATTGATGGGAAATGGAAGGGCTTGATAACAAGAATATTTAACGTTTTGTAATTCTGTAGTAAGTGCTTTGTCTCATTTATAAAATGATGATTAAATAACCCAGAGCACTTTCAAGGGTGTGAACTGATGGGAAGAGCTCTTCACATTTGCTAATGTGGCACCCATACTAAGTGATCTGAATGCTGTCTGTTTCGCTCCTAAGGCAAATCTGTTGCTGTGAACTGGGAAAGTTGCACAAAAAATTGGTTTGTTTTCTGTTTCTCATTTATTCTTTATGTAGGAACAGGTGGCGTGATTATTTTTGGCAGGAGACATGAATGGAGAGAAGTCTGCAAAGGATGTTCAGTCCTGCACTGTCTGTTTTGTACAGATAGACTGCTGAAATTTGAAATATTAGGCAGAACCAAATGTTGGCTTGAGGTTTTTGTACGCTTTTCAGGTAGTGGAGTTTTCTGCTTTCTTAAATACAGGCATAGTACAGAAGTGGTAGAACTCGCTATGGAGACAACTTTCATTAGCCACGCTGGGCTCTTCAGCTTCTGCTGTGGAAATACTGCCGCGGTTTTATGAAGGCCGTCTCTGAATCAGCAGACTTTGTAATAACAAACCTGTATCAGTGAAAGCAGCTGCTTTGATTAGCATGGCATGAACCTTGCTGTGGAGCATGACAACGTGGCAGAGAGACCTGTTGGTTTTCTACAGTATTTCCTGTGCTGCTGCAGTGACAGTAGTGAAATGTCAGGTGAGTCTCCAGAAGATGTGAGTAGGGACCACCAGCTTCTCCTTTTAGCAATGATGTTTTCCAAAGCGATCTCAGTGCCACCATTTAACAATTCAGTGGAGTCTTTTGGATGGGGGAAGGCTCTTGTTCACCCCGTTGCTTTCTTCCAGCTGCTCTAGACCTGCTTTTGCTACGGTGATTGTGTGACCAGCCAATTCACACTGAGTAGATAGAAGATCACATGAGGGAACGTCTGAAAACTTCGTAGTCATCTGACTTAAATGTTGAAAAAGACATCGCTGTCCAAAACTTGAAGGTTTTTCTTGCTTGTAGTTATGCTGTGTGGGAAGTTCCTCAGGTAATCTGGCGTCATTAAGTTCTCGAGGAGAAGCTGGAGAAGATCCCATTCCACAGTCCTCCCATTGACCAACCAGGGAAAGGAAGAAAAAATCTGTTTAAAATCACCTTTACAATAGCCGCTAGACACCTAGTATGTGATCATATTCAAATAATTATGGACATGTTCTGTGGAATACAGAGGCTGTGGTGTTTTTTTCTGTATTTCAGCCACTTATTTTATTAATTTCATTTTTTGTCCACATAATGAAGAGGCTGTCAACTTCTCAGACGGCTAGAGATCATATGTTTTTGCATCCAAACCCAAAAACATGTTCAAAGGCTAATCAAGGAAACATTTTTCTTTTTTAGTCAGTTAACTGTGCCAGTATGGATAAACAAGTGTAAAGTCTTTATTGTAAAGTGGAGGTCTCTAGACATGTCTGTATAGTAACTTTCTTGGCTGCCAGCTATAATTATACCTGTGACTGTTAGAACATTTACACTCTGAAACACGGGGGGAGCATAAGTGGATTTTTGGCATGTTCTTTCTTCCTGCCTCCTGGCAGCGGTGGAAAGGAATATGTGCCAAAATAGAGGAATACAGGAAATGCATAAGTGAGAACTGTTCATGTTGGGACCTCTGGTATCTTGCTGCACATCTGACTTCTAATGACTTGCCTTTAATGGTTTCAGTTTAACTGGCTTCTCTGAGATAAATTGCATAAGGGTGCTGTAATTGCAAACTACAGTTTCAGGCTCTAAATTTGATGAAAGAATGACTGACAATGAAGAAAAACTTTGCAGAGATGCTTGGTGTGCATAGTGTGACTTGCACTCTGGGAGAACGGGTGGGAGGACTCCCTGAACTGGTAAACTGACAGATCTTGTTTCAGATCAGGTAAGTTATCATTCACTTTTGCTCTTGGCCAGCAACATTTTACTCAATAATACACAGTAAAAATCATGGAGAAAAATTAGTCTTTGGTAGCCAATAAAATTCATGCTTCTCAAAGACATCTCCAAACCTGCATGTTCTTAGTGGGCTTTTCAGAGACCTGTGACAACTAGTAAGAATATAGGTGTCACATGTATAGAAGGAACTTCCAAAGAGTCCCTAGGGAAAGCCTCTCTTACCTCTGTTCTCTCCAATTTGGTAATTTGTTTTTAATGACTAAACAAGTCCATATTTTGAAAGGAAATAGGCTTATTTTGCTTTAAGAGAATGTTTTTGGGAATGTGCTTTGCTTGCGTTTTGCAGGCCAGTCGGTGAAGGAAAGGTATTGCAGGAAATTCTCTTTGCAGCTCTGCTGCTTCTGGCATTAGAAACAGAGGCAGAGAAATGAGGTGAAGGATGTGGCATCTCCCAGGGAACAGCTTGGGAAAATTTCCTCATGCTCTTTGTGCCCGTCTCTTCTGGGCAAATAAGTCTTAAGAGCTACCGTAATCTTGAATTTACTGAAGGTAACTTTGAAGATTTTGTGTGTTTGTTTATAGCCTTTTAACAAAAACTTGTTGGGAAGGGCCAAAACCACTAGTGTGGCAAAGATCTGTTGTTGTAAAGCATCTGGTTTGTGTATTGCTGCTGTAGGACAGGTGATGATGGGTAGCGTGTCTATTACTGAGAGTCTGAGTACAAGTAAACGTAGCAGTGTAAAACCTATCATCTCACTGCAAATTATATTGTAGTATTTGTGCTGGCAGTGACAAGAACAGGATTATAAGCAATGCAACCGAGTAGTGTTTTCTTCCCTGCTTATCAGATGGAAGTTTGAAGTCCTAGGGAAAAAAACCTGGATCATGGCAGCCTGTCTCCACAAGGCTCGGTGTACCTCTTTTGCAAGTCCTGGAGCTCTGGCTGAGACTGGGGAACTGCAGGGAACCCTTGCTCTGTTTCCCACGGGGTGAGACAGCACTTGACCATGGAAGACCCTGAAGAAGCCTGCTAGTACGCTAATGCAGCAATACAGAGGTTAAAAGGCCGCCTGCCAGCCCTGTTGGAGCAGGATTTTTTGGTGAAGTGGAGGAAGTAGGAAGTCAGAAATACAGAGGAGAAATATTTGTAATACTTGAGTAAGCATCTAAAAACTTCATAATTAGGAACTCTTGAGATCCAATAGAAACTCCAACTGAAAATTTCCTGTCCTTTCTGTGCCTCCCAGCTGCAACTGAGAAGCCAGAAATGGGAGTCATATGTAGTCTGTGGTACTTTGGTGAGGGAGGGGAAAATGTCATTAATCCATAAATGCAGAACATTTTTTTGTAGAGCATTTTTGTGTAGAAGCTGATACCATTGCAGTGAGAGAGTTGAAATAAACTGTTCTTTGCTCAAGGATACAGCAAAGGCTGCTACTTTGCTGATAAAAGACCACGTGGCATTTGGTTTTTTTTAACCTGTCTGTGTTGCAGAACTATTTGGTTTGTGAAATTTCTCTATCCAGGAGGTCAGCGATGGTGGTATAGTCTGTATTTGAGCAATGTAATGAAGGCCCTCTTTTTTGTGCTAGGAACATAAGCTGTTTGCCTTGCTTTTCAAAGTCCTCTGCTTCCTCCTCCTCTCCCTAGCTGTTGTCTCTTGCTCAGTCCCAAAGAAAAGATCAATTCCTGCCTCTCCCTGTGATTGCAAAGCCAGGCTGTATTGCCTACTTGTTTTTCAAACAAACACTTGTGTGTGTTCTCCCCATGTTGCCTCTCAGGCTTCAAAGCAACCCTGCAGAAACATCCACAAAGCTTTCTCCTTACTTCTTAAGGCCTTGCAATGGTATCTGCAAACGCTTGAGGAGGGCTAATGCTTCTGAGGTGCTTTGGCTTTGAATATTAAACAAAGTCTAATGTCATTTTCTTTCTTTATTCCCTCATTTCTTTATCTCCTTTCACATACTTAACTTTATTTGGCAAAAACCGCTTTTTGCCTTGGCCCAGAGCTAGTGCTTGTGGGCCCTTCGACAATACGGATCACGAGTAAGAGCTCGCGTGCGTATTTGGCATGGTGTTTAAAGAAGTATTGCAATAGGCAGGCCATTAAGTTATTAATGTATCTGTTTTATCTTCCACAGAAGCCCCTTGTGCTACTCCACTGATCTGTAGCTTTGGAAGGCCAGTGGACCTGGAGAAGGATGACTACCAGAAGGTTATATGCAACAACGAGCATTGTCCGTACAGCACTTGGATGCACCTTCAGTGCTTCTATGAGTGGGAAAGCAGCATTCTTGTCCAGTTCAATTGCATTGGCAGAGCCAGGAGCTGGAATGAAAAGCAGTGTCGCCAAAACATGTGGACAAAGAAGGGATATGACCTGGCTTTTCGCTTTTGCTCCTGTCGGTGTGGGCAGGGTCATTTAAAGAAGGACACTGACTGGTACCAGGTGAAGCGGATGCAGGATGATAAGAAGAAAAAGTCAGTGTTGGAGAAGAGCACAGGAAGGTCGATGGCAGAGTCAGCAGAGGAGGCCAAGAAGGGCAGGCCAGCCAACAAGCCACAGAAAGGCTTGAGCAATGACCTCCAGCGAAGGCACTCGATGGACAGGCAGAACTCCCAGGAGAAGGGTGTCATGGGTGGTAGCTACACTGTTCGTTCGCCTTGTGTCTCTCCCGGCCAGTCCCCACCCACTGGCTACTCTATTCTTGCCCCCACGCATTTCAGCGGCCCTCGTTCCTCCCGATACTTAGGAGAGTTCCTGAAGAATGCCATTCACCTGGAGCCCCATAAGAAGAACATGGCTGGTGGGGGCATGTTCAGGAATGCGCATTTTGATTACGGGGCAGCTGGCTTGCAAGCCCATAGATCAGGACACTTTGATGCCCCTGTGCAGTTTTTGAGAAGGCTCGATCTGTCTGAGCTGCTTACTCACATCCCCAGGCATAAATTGAATACTTTCCACGTGCGGATGGAAGATGATGCCCAGGTGGGCCAAGGGGAGGACCTTCGGAAGTTCATCCTTGCTGCTCTTAGTGCCAGCCACAGGAACGTTGTAAACTGTGCGCTATGCCACAGGGCGCTGCCAGTGTTTGAACAGTTTCCGCTGGTGGATGGGACCCTGTTCCTTAGCCCATCGAGACACGATGAGATTGAATATGATGTTCCCTGTCACCTTCAAGGTACAGGTTGTCTGTCAGTCATGCTAGGTGTCATTAAATGATGGAATGGCCTTTTGTGCCCTGTCCCCCCCATTATAGATTTTCATCCTGATTCTGCGTTTTTAAGCAGTTCTGTAAGGCTTGAAGTCGTGTCCAAGTTAATCACGTGGATCAGATCGAAACACTTAGAAGGAATTACAAAAAGCAAGTGCTGTGTAGAAAGATCCATGCCTTGTGTTTGGGTTTACAACTAAGAGGTTTCTCATCTGGTTTCTAGGTAGACCACAGAAGGGTTTTCCAGCCAATCTGTTCTGCAGCGTGTGCGTGCTGATTTATCTATTGTGAGCTTTACTCCAAGATGTACATCAACCTTTTAAACAACCTTTTTAATTTAAGCATGCTGTGCTGCAGCATGGGTGAAAGTTATATTTGTACCACTGGTGAGATGAGATGCCTCTCAGCTGCTTTCAGACTAGAGAATATCAGTTTTGTTTTATAGCA
The DNA here is from genome assembly GCA_013401275.1 of Pandion haliaetus. Taxonomy (NCBI): domain Eukaryota; kingdom Metazoa; phylum Chordata; class Aves; order Accipitriformes; family Pandionidae; genus Pandion; species Pandion haliaetus. The sequence continues at coordinate 175,919 of VYZV01007856.1, read as the reverse complement.
AACTATGTATTTTTTTTTATATATGGAAAGGACTATAGTCTGGCCTATGTTAACACCAGCCTGGAGAGGTTGGACATAGTAAAAGTAAGCTTTTAATGTGGTGGGTGGAAGCAGCAATGGGGTAATGAGAGTTTTAGACTTATTTCCAAACTCCCGCCTGTTTGGATTGCATCCTGATCATGTCCCAGCTCCAAGCTGAGTTGAGACCAAGGCTTGTATTACTTTTCTCCTCCTAGGCAAACAAATGGATGTGGGCTAGGATGAGCTTCAGCTCTTCCTGAAAGCTGTGCCCCAGACGAAGTGGTCAGGGTGGTACACAGCAAAACATACCTGTCCTGCAGCTTGCTGGCAGTCAGCAGGGCTAAAATAAGTCAGAGAAAGTATTCTAGTTTGGTGTTCAAAAACATAGAATTATATGTTGAAAAGTGTGTTGGGAAGGCATTAACGAGAGGTATTTTAACATTTAAGTTTCTCTCAATAAATTTTTTTATATCCCATGCATGGTCATAATACATGTTATGTAACATTCCTTTGATCAACAAACTTTGTATTTTTTTTTTTCTTTCCTTAAATCACTGTGCACTAAGTCACTAAACTGTATTCATGCTAACATTATTGTTTCTGTCTTGCCTAATGTACTTTAAGGAGAAAAAGTAATAGGCAAATACACAAGCTAAAAAAGCTCCATGATAAACAGAATATATGTACGTGGGGAGGCATGCATAATGTGCTTCTGATTTTATCAGTACTCATAGCTGGTTTAGTGATAGTGAAACTCATCACTTGTTAATGTTTGCCACTAAGAATGAAACTCTGCAAAATTACTTTTTTTTAATTAATTGCTCCTTACCCATTAGACGATACATCTGAAAAACTTGCTCAGACAAGATGCTGTGAATAACTAGTTGTTAAAATTTTTACCTCCTTGTCCTGCGTAAAACCGTTTATTATCAGAAGTATTCTTTGAAATGAAATTAAGCTTGCACGGTGCTGTTCCAGGGTGTTATTTTCTCTTCAGTACAGAAAATAACTTCTTTTATTTCAGGCATGTTTAAGGTATCAGGTGCCTCATTTCCTATATAACAAAGATCCTGAAAATTAAGTGGTGGGGTAATGCAGTATTTTAATGTGCAGGAACAGTGCAGAACATCAGATGGGGAAAATTATCTTCCTGCACAACACAAAACTTCTGTGCATGGAATTATTTGAACGTCTCCAATCTTGAGTGTTCACTTTAGGAACGGAGTTTATTATATTTGCACTTCAGTCTTACCTCATGACATTTTCTAGAGCCGAACATGCCGATGTGGAATAACTCAATTTTTAACTCAATTTTTACCAGCTCATACTAGCGAGTTTATTTTTTATATATATTTTAAGAAGAATCTGGTTTTTCTTCCCATTTTTCTAAAATAGTTGGCTTAAAAACTAAAGCAAATTAAAACCCAAACCATTAATTTTGAAAATGTCTAGTATGGACTAATCATAAATTGTTAAGATTTTATTCCCTTTTATCTGAAGATATACAAGATATATACATTCATTGAATTACAGGTTGTGATGCATTCAGTACTTTGATGCTAAAAAGCACAAGTTGCAATGCAAAATAAACACATACTATATGCAGTCCTGTTTTGTAGCTGATCCATAGCTGCACTACTTCTTAGCTTTGTCTCACATAGCAGTGCAAAATATGGTACGTTACAGAATTAGTACTCTGTGTCAGCCCACTTCTAATGGCCAGCTATTAAACTACAAATTGATTCAATCACTACAAATCGGGCATAATCTAGATGCCAGATCTTTGTAATTTGTGTAGGGCTTTTTGTATTGCGTGAAGTTTGCATCTTGGATTTTGCATTGGTGAGTTTAGTCACATTTATGTAGAGAAAATACTTCATTTTCAAGTCTGAGCCACTTGATTTTTATGGAAGTCAGTGTAACTGGGGTTTTAAAAATCACTGTGCATACAGAGCCCAAGGTCACGATAGAGCTGGATAAATTCATAGTTCTGAATGGCATGTTAAAGTCTGTGTATGTGTAATATATAATGCTTTAAAATATAGTTAATGAATGTTCAGGAAAAAGCACATGAAAGAAAATTGCTCTTCTGGCTGTTGCTTTTTTCCATGAGGAATATGAGGTCCTCAGCTCCCTCTTTGCTGGAAGATTTTGGCAAGTTGTTAAATGAATCTGTACCCAGCTTGCTAATAAGCTTCAGTGCTTCTCCACTTTTTCTGTCAGGTGGGGAGGAAGCTAGGGCACAATCCTGGTTTTGGAAACACTGCAGCTGATCATATACCTTAATCTGGCATCTGTTCATGGAGCTTAAGCAACTCCTTTTACAAAATATTTTGCTAAGGTCTACCAGCAAATGGAGGAATGGAGGGTGGGCAGGGTGATGACTAATTCCTGAGTTTTGCATCCATAGACGATAGCTTCAGTCAAGCCCTATGTATTTCCCACAGAGAAACACTTTTTACTTTATCATTCACACTTTTTTTAAGGAAAAAAAAAAGATTTCAATAAGGTGTGATTTCTGTCACTAAAGGGCAGATAACACATTGCAGGAAATGTCTGTTTTAATCTTCTGTTCTAGTCTCCTTAAGAAGTGTCTTTCCTGTCCACAGGAAGGCTTATGCACCTCTATGCTGTTTGTGTAGACTGCTTAGAAGGGGTTCACAAAATTATCTGCATTAAGTGCAAGTCCCGATGGGATGGAAGCTGGCATCAGCTGGGAACTATGTATACCTACGATATTCTGGCAGCATCTCCCTGTTGTCAGGTTAGTACCATACGTAAATAAAGACTCATAAGGTGAAATTCCAACTGATGATAAGTAAAGCCAAGGTTTGTGTTTCTCTTGTCCCTTCCCTTTCACCCTTCTCTAGCCTGTGAGTGCGATACAAGAAAGCTGACCGGCTGCATGTCCCTTTGTCTTAACTTAGGAGGCACAAAGGCCAATAGCTAGACAAAAACCAATGCCATGGTCAGTGGTTATTACTTATGTTTTTAAATAAAAGTCCCTTTAAGTGCATCCACAATTAAATCTGATGCTCAGGATGATCTAGGGATGATCCTAGTGTCTTTGGCATCAGGTATAATTGCAGTAGTATTTTAATAATAATTGCACATTTTTAGCAGATGTTTCACGTATTCAGGTTTCTTTTAGATGCTTGAATTGTGTTGTATCATAAGATAATTGTAGAAAAAAAGCCAAGGGAACGGAAAGGTCTAAAGAGCCTTTGTGCTTGGAGATTACCCAGCTGTCCTTAATCTTTGCTGCAACTGACTCTGGTGATGGTACTCCGCCACAGCCTGAAGCAGCTTAGTTTTCATTAAATGCTCACCTCATCTATACCTTGGGTGAGAAAGATCCAAGGCCTGGGGTTACTCCAGAGTAGACACGGGCCTGAGGCAGCAGGGTCGTCAGCATCCACGAGAATTGTCCATGTGATGGGCAGAGCACTTCTGCTGTGTGGGTAGGGGTACATAGCCATGGAAAAAGCATTTGTCTAGGAATGGCTCAGTGGTCTGCTCGGGATGCTCGCGAGCGGGCTGCTGCCTTCGGACACACAGGTTTTGTTACTGGGTGGGAACAGGAGCCTCGCAGAGATGTCCTCATTCAAAGTGTGATTGCTTCATGGTCATGTGCGTGCTTAGGGGCAATCTAAAGTACAGTTTTGTCAATATGTGAAATGCCATTTTATTTTAAATTTAACATATTTACCAAAAGGTGTTGCTCAAAAGACAAGCGGAGTTGCTGCTGCTGGATAAAGTGACACCGTTAACAATTATAGCTAAAGACAAAGATATTGCCTCCAAATCTAGTGCCTCTTGAGATTGTAACTTTTTTTGAAAATAAGGACTTTTAAAGATAAAACACTGATGCTGACTTGCTAGTTCTGTAAAAGCCAGCAAATTTAAATCTGAATCGCTTCTGTTGATTAAGGTCTCATTATACAAGAGCCTTAATTATATGATTAATGGACAGTGTGACAATACATGGTAAGTAATAGAACTGACTATGAAATCATTAGCTGCAGTGACTGTGATTGCCAGATAATACGCATTATTGTTTCACCATGATTGTTACAGATGATTCTGTGCATACAGAGGAATGACATTGAAATATGGTATATAATTGAACTCCGAATTGCCTTGCTAATTTCTATTTTGAATAATTTCATACCTTATTTCAAAATATTTATACATCACAAATGTGCATGTAGGATAATGAACTGCAGCCGCTGTCAGGTTACTAGCAGATAGCTGATGCGCTGGACAGTAGCAAGGGGAAAACAACACTTTAGTTAAGAAAATCATACAAATCCATGCCCTACTAGATTGTGCTTCAGAGAATTTCTGCTTTTCAAGCAGAGCAGATGGCTGTGGAGCTGATGCTTTGTTTCTTTTTGAGTCTTGTCTCAACAGTAATAGTACTTTAATAATTTCTTCCTTTCCTCATACCAGGATAACTCCTTAAGTCAAGATTGCCATAGAAAATAATTTTTTGTTCTTTTCAGTGAAGAGCTGAAGCTTTCATTAGTGTGCTGGGCTGCGAGGTTAAGCTATGATACAGCTTAGGCCCTCGCTGCTCATTTGCCACCTTTACTCTTAAACTCCTTTACGGTCTCAAATCCCTTCTGCTTCCCTTGAGTATTTCAAACAGCCTGCTGAGCTTTCACACTGCCTGTTGCTTTCTTTATATCAAATGGGCTGGGTTTCACAGCTAGATTTCTTCTCAAGACTTGCTTTTTTTTGTTGCTGCTGAACATTAATAGCTCTGTCCTCACCCTTGACCTTTAATTATTTCTTATATCCACCCAGTTAATGTTGGTCATTTCTCAGTTGGATTTTGTAGAATAGTTTGTGTGCTTGAAGTGATGTTTAGTTTGTATAACCTGGTATGTATTATGTTTAAATAGATGCTTAAAGTGATACAATACCATACCATGCTGATAAAGTAGATTGAGTTATACATTTGTTAAGCCAAAAGATTAAAATACCGATACATTTCATAGACAGATCATGTTGAAACATCAGCCTAAACGGTTGAATGGCATGGCACAAATGTAAAATTTCTCTCTTTCCTTCAGGGCTTCATTAATGATTTATTGACACAGCACTTCTTGTGCTGGGGATTGAGGAATTGGTTCAGAGATTAAGCAACACAAAACAATCATTTGTATATATAAACTTTTAAATTCTCTACCTCCTGTCAGTCAGAGTGGGAGGTAACCTGCTGTTCAGAATTTGGTGGTGGTATTTCATGTGAAAAACATTGTGTATGTGAGTTACCGGTCTGGGTGAGGAATGTCCTTCCCAGCAGATCCCATTACTGCCAGATCCCTGATTTACCCCTTCTCCTGCCAGGGAGGGCAGGGCAGGGGCTGCGTCTGACACCCTCTTTTTCAGAGGCGAGTCTGGTTATTTCAAAAGGGTTTTTTTTGTTTGTTTCTTTGTTTTTTTACAGGCTCGGCTGAACTGTAAGCACTGTGGGAAGCCAGTAATAGATGTACGGATTGGCATGCAGTATTTCTCTGAATACAGCAACGTCCAGCAGTGTCCTCACTGTGGAAATCTAGACTACCACTTCGTGAAGCCATTTTCTTCATTTAAAGTTTTGGAGGCTTATTGACGAAAGCTTTGCTTTAGTAATAGCTATTTTATGGGTATTTCAACTTTATTACATATCTTTTTATAGGATTCATTCTGTGATGAAATTTAATTTCTTTTCTAACTGAAAGAGCAGCTTCTTTGTCTGTGTACATATTAATATGTATATATACTTGTTGTTAAAACCAGAATCCTCCTGACAAGATCTCTGTGAAGGTTGGAGGCAAGCCAATTTAATGGCCTTTGAATATATCCCGAGTGTGGGGTAAAGTTCAGCTAAAAATTATTTGGGTTTTTTTTTTTTTTGTATAATTGTAATACAGGATACACAGGAGGAGTGTGGGGAGACATACAGGATGGAGAAATATGTCCAGTTGGAAAGTGGGTAATTGTATAGGGTTGTTGTCCCTCCAGCTTGGTGGAAGTGGGAAATCCTTGGAAAGAAACAGTCCTGTTACTGTTGAATTCATTCAGCCTTTTGCATCGGTTCCCACGGGTGCAGGAGCTGGCCCCGTGCTGCCAGTCGCCTCAGCAGGTTTTCTTTCAGATTTCCCGAGACGGGGTAAACTAAGGTATCGTGACAAGTGAATGTAAATGTATGCCAGAAAATGCAATCTTGAAATGAATTTATTTTTTTGGCATAGCGTCTTCCTGCCGTGTGTGTTTGATGTGTGTTGCCCTCACTGATGGACCGTACAGCAATAGTGCTGCTTCCACCGGGGCTGTCATGTGCCCAGCAGGGTCATCTGTTCATACCAAAACAAGCTGGAGATCTTAAAATGCTTTATTTAAAGGTGTTTCTTCACAGACATTTTAGGGAAGGAACAGGCTGAGCTGAATGGGGATGTGTTTGTATGTGTCTGCTGGGGCCGAGGCTTTGCTCCCTACTGCAGACTGGTGTGACTGGTGTGGAAGGAGGACACTGGTGTGAAGTGGGATCTGGGCCATCAGACCTGTAAGAGCTGAGAGGTACTGAGTACGAACATGGCATTGTTTTTTAAAACAATTAATTGCTGCACCTTTGTCTTTCAAAATTGCGTTAAGTCCAGGATCTAAAATCTTGGAGACTTTTTAATAAAGCAAACTTAGTGTATTTACTTCCTACATGCCTCTGTGCTGTACATAATAGACTATGCATTAGGCAGTGAACTTGTATCAGAGGGCTTGGACCTGTAGACTCTGCAGTTGTTGTTTCTTTGTTCCCATTTCTCCCTTCCTTAAATAAAATTTTTAAAATAGGTCATTAATCTTTTGCTTGGTTTCTCAAGCCAGTTGAGATTTAGAGGAGGTTTGGGTTTTTTGCTTTTCTCCATACTGTATTTATGGAGTGTTTGTCCACTTGAGAGGTGTGGGTTTTGTTTCTGTTTATGAGGTGGGATTATTTTTTGTTTCTTCTGAAGTTTTTTTGTTTTTCCAAATTAGAATCTTTTTAAAGAGTGTATCTGTTGAAATCATGATCTTGAAAATGGCCCTGATACTCTGCCACCCTGGGAAAGAAAAAAAGTCAGAAACCAAAACAGTGTTTCAAATGCTGGGCTGAGAATTATGCTTTCTGCTAAGTTAAGAAATAAACATGCACATAAAACTTCAACTGAATATCCATGTTTCTTTGTGGATAAAAATGACAAGTTCACAGTTTTATTTCCTGGCTGTCTTCACTGCAGAATTAGCTCCTTTTAGCATTAGCCACTCTTCGAGTAATAGTCAAGCTCCACAGAGGACTTACGTTGGCACAGTTGACTTGCTGCTAACTTGAGTGGTAATGTCCTTAGAAGCCAGCCAGATCATGTTAATGGTTTTCACATCTGGACTGTCTATCTCGTACAGTTACACTGGAGATCCTCTGCTGATCTGAAGAACGATGTTAGCAGGCTGTGGTGGCCTTCATCACTGGCGCTCCCCTCCTTCTGTCCTTGCTCCTGGGCTTGGTTTTGGGTCTGTAGCACATCCTTGGGGGTTTGTGCAGTTGTTCCCTGTTTGTGATAGTTTTGGGAAAACTTGTTTCCTTCTTAAGGAGAGTTATGGGAAGGACTCTGAGAGACTTCTAACACTGTCCTGGTGTGGCTACCACAAACCCAAGTTGCACGAAGCCCAGTTGTAGTGGGACCAGCACTGTAACCATTGCCCATAGGAGGAGGAGCTGGCCTAGGCATACCTGGGCTGGAAGAAGGTGTCTAGCAGAAAAAAACTGGTTAGCTGTGCAGTGTAGACTTCCCTTATAGAGAACAATCAAATTATAATTTGAATTAACTCCTCAGGGAGGATGAGCCCTTCAGCTTTGATGGTGTGTTGAGCAACCTGATGGAGTTAGGGTGGCTAACAAGGCTTGGGAGTTCCATTGCCTGGCAGTACCCTGAGAACCAGACCAGATAAGACAATGGCTAGACTGTTCCAGTGGCCTGAAATCACACAGCAAAGACAAAGCTCCTGTAATGAGAAAAATTAAAGGATACATCTGTTACTGTAGTTTTCGGTCTTGAGTGCCAGTCATTCATGCTGTGAGTCTAGGGTGTTCATTCCCACCTGAACTACGTGACGTTGGGTACCCACTTTTTCATGCACTTGGCAGATGGAGGTGTCACTGTACAATGCATGGTAAGGGAGAAGTGGGGAATCTGGAGTCCTTCTAAATACTTGTTCATCTGCTTTTCTTAGAGTAGCTTAATTTATAATTCTGTTCTTTAAGTACTTAGATGCCTCTCCAGACACGTATGTGTGACAATCAAGAATGTGTAGACATGGAAAAAGGGAATTTGGCCAGCTTTAAAATCCCAAGTGTATGAAAGGTTTTACAGTATGTTCAAATCAAAACCAAGAATGCAGCAGACGGAGAAAATGGGAAGGGGAAAGCATATTTAAAGTCTTGACAGTGACAAGGAGTTACGTACAAATCTACCCAAGAAAACAATTTAGTTCTCCATCAGCTTTTCCTTTTAATTCTGCTGTTAAGCGAGTCTTATCTGCTGCTTGAGGAAATGCCTATTTTCTTGCAAAACACATCTCTCAACTGGAGGCCAGGAGCATTTGTAGCACTGTAAAAATGATCCTCAGTGGAAACCAGCTAAGCTACAGAAAAATTCCTCTGAACTTTCACTCCAAAGTAAATTGTCCCTAATTTGTAGAGAATGCTTTCCCTCCTTCTTGCTGGTACTGAAAACTGGTCTTGGGTTACTGCAAAATGCAGTATTTTCTGTAAGATGGATCAGATCCCAGTCAAGAAGTCCAGCCCACCCTTTGGCCATCAGAGTTTCAGCTGGACTTTGCAGAAGTAGAAAGGCAGAGGTAACTTCTTTGGGACCTGATGACTACTTCAGAGGTTCAACTGGACTACAGTTGGTTTGCTTTTGGTCATGAGCTTTTAAATTTGTCAAAGGGAAATGATTTCCCTAGCTAGGGAGCTGCGTGCTTTGCTTGTTTGGCTAAAGTTTGTTCTTCATTACCTTTCATTTTTCTGATGCTATGTGTTCTTTTTGATCTGGCCTATGGTCAGATTGAATTGTGCCTGAAATATGTTTTGTAAACGAGAATACAGTCCTCTGGATTTGGAGGTTCATTCTACTCTTCTTAAGTGCACGATACTCCTTGTGATAGTAATAGGAGTTGCATGTGCAAATGCTTTTCTTTCCAGTAGTTAACTCTGTTTTCCATAGCAGAGGCTTGCATTTAGATAGACTTCATATTTTGGATGTGTAAAAATGAATTCATCCATCAGTCGGATGTTTAAAAATAAATTTTGATAACCGTAACTAACGCAGTGGACATCTTTTACATGGTGATGTGTAATTTGACATCTACCAAGGTGAACAGCCTGAAATTCTTGTTCTGCCTAATGCTGTGGAGTCATTAAAACTACAGCGTTCTATAGCCAGCCCATAGACTACTCTATAGTCTTTTTGCATTAACATCTCCAGTAGTGAGCAGTGTATTCATGATTAATTTAGTTGGGAAAATAGGGAATATTCCTACAAGTGAGCCATCTAACCCAATTTCTTTCTTTTTTCTTTTTTTTTTTTTCCCCATGTACTCTTCATTTTGCTGTACCAGGTAACTGAGGACAAACATTTTGTTGTAAGGCCACTGGTGAGAAAACCCCTGAAAAATATACTTGTCCATAAAGGTTTCTTGTTGAGACATTCTTGGATTGCACTTTTGCAGATGGAAGAATATGTACATAGCAAATGAATGTTGATGAAATTAAAATAATTGGTTATGATATCATTTGCGTGTGTTGTTAGAGAATATTTTGTTGTGACTTCTCTGTATTAAAAAGTAATAAATGCCAGACAGCTAATGGTGTGGGTTCTTCTTTCCCCCTTCTTCTCTTGACTAGTTTCTTACACCTGCTCTTTTATAGAGACTTACTGTAGTTGCCATAAGTATTAAAGGGCACAGCGAAAACACGTTTTCTGTGTCAATTAAAATGAAGCTGCGATGTAGTCATTTTGAAGACTGCTGTACTAAAAGGGGGGTGGGGTGGGGTGGGGTGTGACGTGTCCCCTTGCAGAACAGAAGTCCTGTTCATTTTGTTGACATTGGAAATGCTCCTCGTGTAGCGTGTCCTGCAGGAGGTGTTTCAGGAACGCCTGTATGCTGCACCGGCCATTGCCAGCGGGGATGAATAGAGGACAGAGTGCTGAATCCTTCACTTCTGGTGGAGTCTGTTAATGGAAATATGCCCTCTGGTGCCTGAGAAATATCAAAAGGGCTTCTGTAGGGGAGAATGCAATACAGTAGCACTAGGCAAAAGGGTTTCCCATGTTACGACTGACCACTTCATCTCTGAAACCCTGTTGCGAGGGAGGGAGACTCAAATCCTTGCTTCCTGTGTAGGGTTTTAAGTAGTCCTACTAATCATCTAAGCATGCATTTTAGCAAACCTCGCTCCATATGCTTACAGCATGATTTTTCAGCCTTTGCGTATTACCACAGAGAAGTTCGGGAAGGATGTAAACAGTCAAGGCAATCTGGACATACAAAAGTAAAGCAAATACTGCCATGGGGGAAGGAGGGCCACGGCTCAAGAGAGATGAGGTGTGATTTCGAGATTGGAAACATTCTCCGAAGAGCCAGCCATAGCAGTTCAGGTTTCATTTTGGAAGTGGATACTGTGGCTGGCTTGAATAACCTTGAAGCTGAAAAACTGTGTGTTGTGTTAATTGTGAAAAGCACTCTGGGTAGTTGCCTCTTAAAATATGAAGATCTGTTTATGAGGTGGAAACGTAAATAAGCTACCATCAAGTAATTGCAAGTGAATGCAGTGATTCCATATTGATATTTTGCTGAAGGGATCTTAGATCATGGTTTAAGCCTTAAGCCTATGTGTGAAAACTAAATGAGAACTAGTATTTGGAGGAGACTGTTCCCCTAGCTTAATTTTTCCTACTTTTGGTACTGAGCACTAAACTGCAGAACTTCAGGTTTGATCTGCTGTGGTAATTACTGTGTTGCTAAAAGAAACTAGCATTGTGAGAATGTGGAGGAAAGAAAAAGTCACTGAAAAAAAGCTTTTCAAGCTGTTACATGATGTAGTATGTAGTTAAAATAGGGGTGGCACAGGCAAATTGGGCTAGGAGCATGCCTGGGCTCATGTTCCTGCTGGAGGCATCCCTGGTTGTATCAGTGGAGGGGAATGAACTATTCAGGCTGCATATGTGTGTGGGTGTGTGCACCTAAAAATACATGTCCAGGTTTCACACAGCTATATTCGTATTTGATTTCTAGTCTGACAGTATTCTGTGAAACAACTTCTGTTCATTTTGATGCTAGTAAAACCTGGCCATATAAAACAAAACCTGCTTTCCTGTTAAGGCTGCAGCTGCTGTGCTTTGTCATTGACTTGGTACATAGTAGTTTTTGGCCTTAAATACGTGTATTAGTCACTGGGTTTCCGGCACATTCGCTTTTCATTCAGTGATATCCAACCAACATCAACAGGATGTGCAGAGAAACTACAGTGGCCGGTATAGCTCCTTAACCCACAGACCGCCTGATGTGATGCTCACGTCAGCAAAGCTCGCAGGGCTGAACCAGCCCTGGTGGCATCCAGGACTAGCTCTCAAGCCATGTTCCAAGAAGAAATTTGCTCTTTCCTCCCATGAAGGAAAATGTCTCATTTTGGTAATATAGCTGCCTGGAGTACTGTATATTCAAGAATTTACGTCTGCTCCTTTATATAATGTAACCCCGAAGCTACTCCCTTTTGTTACACATGCACTGCACTTGTTTTCTTGTGAGAAAAACACGTGTGCAGATCACATCCATCTTACTGCTTCTGTGTCCCATTTTCCTGGTTACATACTCATTTAACAAGCAGTTGAAAAAATAAAAATCTCCGGCAGGATCTTTTCAAAATAAAAATCTCCCTGGTTAGCCAGACAGAGTTACGGAATAACAAATCAATGCTGCATTTGTGCGATGCCTGCGTGACTCATACTAATACAAGAATCGTAACTGTGGAATGGAGACTTTGGAGATAGAAGGTAATCCAGCCATAAAATCAAGGAGACTTAAATAATAATATAAACTGCCAATTGCCAAATACTTTTGCCTTTTTTTTTCTTTTTTTTTTTTTTTTTCCCCAGTGCCTGAGCTTTTAATTGAGTTTGGCTCCAACCTAAGTAATACCTTGCATTTGGAATGTGATTAATAGTAGGCTCAGTTTAATTGCCTGGGACTTGATCTAAGAAACATCCCTGCTAGCCGGTTGCTTGTATAATGTTCACAAACCTCCCAGTCCCCACGTGACAAACTGATCCTTTCGTGTTCGTATGTTTAGGAAGCATCATTCTATTGGCACAAAACACAAATACTAGCTGAGGATATTCAGCGGCTCTGAGCTGAGCTCTTCCTTTTCCGTGTCTTCTGTAAGACCTGGAGGCAGGCAGCACCTCTGACATCAGAGACGAGAGGAAGATAAGAAACTGAATCAGAATCAAGGATCAACATTTTAATAACAAGGGAATATTTTCTTTAAAGCTTTGTTTAAATGATTGCTGTGGTTACAAGCTCTGTAACCAGGATACTCCAGTTACACAAATAGTAATTGAGTTTAGCCTGCTTTTTAATCTCAATATTCTGCCAAAGAATATGTTGAACTGCATGGGAGTCTTTCCTTGCCATCAGGCAGCCTTTCCCTCGGTGCAGTCAGCACTTGATGGGCTGGGTGGCCCGACGGTGGAAAGGGAGCAGGCTGCAGACCTTGGCGTCCGGCCAGGGAGGACACGGGAACCGAATGGTCACTAGCAAAATACGGCGTAAGCTGTAATCCACTGCTGAAGGCGGTGCGGCAGCCGGGCTGGTTTGGAGTACAAGTCAAGCGCAGAGTAAGGGGTTTTTCCTGTCAAAAGTTTTACGGCAGACTTTCCTGATGTTTTTGCAAGCAGTGCTTGTACCTTGTTCAATTTAACTTCCTGGGGCTCGGACTGGAAGAGTCCCTGTTCTGCTTCTTCATCTCTTCCCTCCCACCTGTGCTGGCTCCTTCCAGACCCACCGAGCTGGCTCCGCACCTCAGTGCTTGCAGGTACAGGATGCAACCCGTAGAGGCTGAAGCCAGCCCTGGAGCGGGCCAGCACAGGTATGACTGAGCTGAGTTATTTGGCCTCTCTGTTCTGCCTCCCTCAACTGCAATATGCTTGTGACCTGCTTCTGAGGACTATTTATCTTAAAGATATGCATGGAAAAGGAAGGAAAAAAGGAATGTCACTTAACTGCTCCTGCTGCTGCACGTCAGTGGCATAATACCTGTTGCCCAGGGGAACATAAAGCATCGCGAGCTTGCTCAAGTTCCCTGCACGACACAGATGTCTCGGGAGGGTCCTTGCTTCATTACTCGTGCACTGGAAGAAGATTGGTGGGGCCATACTGTTACTGCCATGATGTGCCTGCTTAGTGCGAGGCATCGTGCCCATGGAGGTGGAGCAGCTATGCAGTAGGTGGAGCAGGGTTGCCCAGGCATCTTTCTGCTCTTTGGGAAGATCCCAATAGAAGTAGCTTTCAGGAGCTGCCTGTCTGTGGCTGGAACAAAGAAGAAAGGAGTGCTTGCAGTGGAGCCGGGAAGCCAAGCCAGGGTTTTGGCAATGTAGCTGTCCTCTGTTTCCTGAAGTCCGTGGAAATGGTGGTGTGCCTGTTTATGCCAGAAGAGGATTTGTACTAGTGCTTCGATAATTGCTGGACGTCAGAAATTCAGAGTACAGGTATTCCTGAGAACAAGCACTGTATAAATTACTCTAGTCATGTGTTTGGCAGATCTCTCATTAACAAGGAATTCTTAATAAGAATTATAAGATTCTTATTAATGAGGAATTGCCCTCTAAATCCCTTTCACAGGAAGAAGAGAATCAGAAATCTGACTCATACAGTGAGGTGAGGACATTTGTCTGAAGGCTGAAGGCATGAAAGAGGTGATGGGAGAATTAACATTTTGCTTCCCCTCTGGAGAGCATACAGCAGAGCACGGCTGGAGGGAGGAATGTCCTGACACAGCGGACTGGGGGAAAGGCGGAAGCAGCATTTTGGTGAAGATGGGGAGAGCTTCAATGAAGGTCTTTGATGGCTAGTTTAGTTTACTTGCAATATAAAATTTGGCTTGGGAGAAACTGTTGTCAAGTACAAAGGGCTTCCTCTGGTCTCTCTTTCTTGTCATTACCATTGCTAGAGCGGTAGGAGCTAATACCCATAGCAGTGAGCACAGCCCAGTGCAAGAACACCTAGAGAGGGGGGTCTGTGGGTTGCGCTCAGCTTTTGCCGAGGATCATGTCTGCATGCTGGCACTCTCCTGCGCGGGGATGGCAGTGTTGTCGCAGCCTCACTGGAGGTCTGTTATTTGTGTGGATTTTGGCATGCTCTGTGTCTGACCTTCTCTAATGAAAATGCGCTGGCAGGAGTGGAGCGCAGGAGAGCCCATCCCTGCTCCACTCCTGGGCTGAGAGCACGGCTGCCCTGTCGTCCCGTTGCTGCTCGGCTGCCACCTCTGTGCAAACAAACACACACCTACACCTAAAGCAGCTGGACTTTCCAGGCCGGATTATTATTGAATCCTCTCTCCCCACTGCGCTCAGCTGCCGATTAGTGGAAATGTAGTTTTGTGAGCCAAGCCAGAGGGAGTGGGCCAAATTTTAAAGTGGGTGTGTGTAATCCTCAGAAAAAATACTGTGTAACTATGAATTCTCATTTTCTTCTGATTGTTTTGACGGAGGTCAGGGCACGACAAATGTGCGTGTGAGAACTTGCACTGGTTTAAATGCATCAACGTGAAAATGGACAGGCATGAACAAGACCCAGAAATGTCCGTATGGAGCTTTTGAAAACCTGTAGTGTGGTAGTGAGGACCCCAAAATAAGCCTGACTTTCCTCTATAGTACCGTTGCTCCCTCTGACTGCTGTAGGAGCACACTGTACCGGCACAGTGAAAAGTATTTCAGACAGGCTTTTGAGTCCTTGAGTCAGTAGTGTGAGGGCACAAACCATGTGATCTTCATCATAGTGCCTTAACCTTGCCCCTGGCCTTTGGGACCAAGTAGTAGACACCTCACAAGTCTTAGCAGTCAAGTAGTTAATCATCAGCTGTGACTGTGAGTCTTAGCTAAGTCGTTTCAGCAAAAGTTTGTAAACAAAAATACATAACCAACAGACTTCAAAATGGTTGTCACACATTTATTGTTCACACTTCTCTGGTTGGAATGCCCCTGGGAGATGCCCTGTAGGGTATGTTTCTGTTCAATATATTTATCAATGATCAGAATGCAGGAGTTGAATGCACCATTAGCAAGTTTGCTGATAATACCAAACTGGGAGGTGCTGTTGACTCTCTTGAGGGATGAGAGGTCTTGCAGAGGGTTCTAGATAGATTGGAGCATTGGACAATGATTAATGGGATGAAATTTAACAAGTCCAAATGCTGGATCCTGCATGTAGCATGGAGTAATGCTGGGCACAAGTATAAATTGGGAGAGGACTGGCTGGAGAGCAGCCCTGCAGAACGGGATCTGGGGGTGCTGGTTGATGGCAGGCTCAGTAGGAGTCAGCAATGTGCCGTGGGAGCCAAGAGGACAAACCACATCCTGGGGTGCATCAAACACAGTATAACCAGCTGGTCAAAAGAGGTGATTATCCTGCTGTATTCCGCATTGGTGCGGCCTCACTTCGAGTACTGTGTGCAGTCCTGGGCCCCACAATTTAAGAAGGATGTGAATGAAGGTCCTTGAACGTGTCCAGAGGAGGGCAACACAGCTGGTGAGAGGGCTGGAAGGAATGTTCTGTGAGGAGTGGCTAAGAACTCTGGGTTTGTCTCGTTTGGAGAAAAGGAGGCTGAGGGGCTACCTCATTGCTCTCTACAGCTTCCTGAGGAGGGGAAGGGGAGAGGGAGGTGCTGAGCTCTTCTCCCTGGGGTCCAGTGACAGGACATACGGGAATGGTTCAAAGCTGCACCAGGGAGGTTTAGACTGGACATTGGGAAGCATTTCTTCACCAAGTGGGTGGTCAAATGCTGGAACAGGCTTCCTAGAGAGGTGGTCGATGCCCCAAGTCTGTCAGTGTTTAAGAGGCATTTGGCCAATGCCCTTAATAACATGCTTTAAATTTTGGCCAGGCAGTTGGACTAGATGATTGTTGTAGGTCACTTCCAACTGAAATAGTCTAGTCTATTCTATTCTATTCTATTCTATTCTATTCTATTCTATTCTATAGCAGCTTCTCAGTGGTAGGCTGGTATGGCAAGACAAAATGTCTTTACAAGACTGGCTTAAGCTTAACCTTTAAGGATTAGAAAAGACTTTTGCTTGTTTTGTTTTCTCTGATTGAATGTAACATGCACATGGGTGTGCTTTAACCAAGTTCTCCTGGTGCTGCATTTTTCTTCTTACTAATCCTTGTAACATTTTGCCTGGCAAGTAGGAACAGTACATGTGGAAAGTTCAAACACCTGTGTAAATGTTACTGTTAACAATTACTACTCTGCTGAGGACTTGGAAAGATTTGCCAAAGCCTCAGGAGAAGAACTTTATCAAGTGTAGGAACCTGAGCTTATGGGACGTAGGGCCCAAGTAGCTGATGCTGTCACACATCCCGTTGAAGCTGCAGCTGCAGAGGGGTGAGGATTTTGCATTCCCAGCAGACCTGGATGAACCCACCTGTTTGCCAACAGTTGCTCCTCTACTCAGCTGGCACAGCTGCCTACATAGGCATTGCATGAGCAAAGCCAGGTCAAAATGATCTGGTTTGCTCGAGCATTTTCTTAACTGAATCTAAAGCTGCCTGATGTATTTTCACCAGGTTGGGTTAGGAAATGATCACACGAGCTGGTACGCTGGCAATATTGGTGAGGGGTTAAGCTGTGGTGGAGTTCATGGTAAGGTACTGGGAAGACTGGGGCATGAACGGGGAGTGGTGGCTGCTTCACTTGGATGGCAGCAGTTAGAGCAGGCAGGGAACTCACTGCTGCAGTTAAGCATGTACGTGGGCTCTCTTGTAATGAAATAGGGGTGTCCCATGTCATCTCAACAGAAGAAGAGCTGGGTTTGTTCAGCCTGGAGAAGGCTCGGGGGAATGAACTGTTTTCTTCAGCTAATGATGGGAGGCTATGGAAACGACAGCGGTGCACAGCAGCAAGGCGAGAGACCAAGGGCATGGGCTGCACCAAAGAAGATTAGACAGAAGGAAAAGAATTTCACTGTGAAGGTAATCAAACATGGAAACAGGCACCCAGAGATGTGCTATCTCTATCCTTGGAAATATTCAAAACTGACAGGACCTGAGCAACCTGATGTAACTTCAGAATTGGTCCTACTTCCCTTAGGAAGGGGACGTGACCTCTAGAGGTCCCTACCAACATAAAATATTCTATGATTATAATTTTTTCATGGCAGTTTAAATTAGATGAAAGCAATTAATCTTACGGAGAAGTAAATGTTGCTTGCACTCAAAATAACTCACCACCACGTTCACTACCCGAATTTTACATGCAGGAAGATGAGGCAGACAAATCTTTCATTTGTCTGAGACACAGGGTCCCAAAAGCAGGGATTATAATGCAAAAATTGCAGGGGTTTCAGGTGCACAGCCTGGTGTCCATATTGTACGTCTCCCTCTGCTATCTACCAGTGCCGACAGGATTCTCCAAGGTGCAGCGAGGATCCCAACTCTTCCCTGGGGGAGAACGGCACCAAGCAGAGCAGCGATGTTGCAGTGTGTCCCTGCAGCTGTGGTGTTACAAAGCTTACACCATTAAAATGCCTTACTACAGCTCTGCAGGTCTGTGTGCCTCATAGCTATAATAGAACATGCTACATCATATGATATGTTACATTAATACATAATTAAGATGTTAGTGTGGTATATGCTAATTCACTGGTAACTGCGGATGAAGCTGTGTTCCATCAAGAATCTCTGTTGGTATGTGTATAATAGAGATGCAAAAACAGATAATAGCAAACATCATAAACTGAAGATGTGGAAGACCTGGGTGGGTCATTGGCAGCCACTGTTCTGCACACACAAGGTAAATGTGATCTTTCATAGAAGGAAAAGTTCAGTCTTCTTTCTGGGGTGCCAGCTGAACATAACATCCTGTTGTGTACCATGCTTGTAAATTGCAGTTATTTTAATCTATGTTTTAAAGTGTTGTGGGTGTATTTAATGATGCAGAAAATGATAGGTGAAGAGGAATGGGTTGACCGAGGCAGGTGCAGAGAACTGCTGCTGAGTAAGACACCTCTCATGGTGGCAGGTCCATCTCTTCCTGACCTTATGTCAAGCTGCTATTTCTGTTGTCAAGACTTTTCTGAACAGATTTTCTAGACATGCAGAGTAGCACCAGTCAAAAGTGTGGTTTTGTGCAGTGGTCTGGCAGTCTAGCAATGGTCTAGAAGCACAAACTTAAAACCAAAACTGTCGCCAGTTAATGTAATTCAGATGTGACCCTGAATTTTGGGAGATAACACTGCATTACCAACCCACAAATAATAAAAATGGCACGGACCACACTGGTTTTTTTCCTTTCTTTGAAACAAATGCCTCATTTTCTTTACATTACATTCAGCCTCCAGTGTAATAGAAAGATGAGTCTTTTGTGTCCTGGGATGCTGTAGTCATAGACACTGATTTAATAGCATGTTGTAGTACAATAAGCAAAGAAAGAAAGAAACTCAGGACATTCATATTGCTGAAGGAATTTGCCAGTTAGGATCTACCAGAATGACTGGGAGCAGAGAAATGATCCTTGAAGTCTGAGCAATCACCTTGCTGCTGGCACATGACCTGTTCTCGTGTGTGAGAACCCAGGGTGTCCATACAGAAGCACGAGTGCTTTCATTTAATTTGTGCGCAGATGTAATGCACAGTTTCAAATGCTGGAGCTGGTCATTATCGTTGGGTATTGTGTCTTCCCCATCTTTTGTGTAGAGGATCAGACTGAGATTTAAAATACAACTTTTCAATTTCTGTTTTCAGTCCAGGAGAGGTCTGCTAAAATAGTCAATGGAAAGGCTACCATTAAGTCTGAGAACAGCATTATGCTCCAGAGTTAACATCCAAATGCGTGGATTCCTTTACAAGCAAAGGGTGGGTGAAGTTCAATTAGCAGTTATTGTGACCAGAATTCAGGTCATAGTTTCATGAGATATTGTCACAAACCCCCCCAACTGGATCACTGCAAAGATCTGAGTTAAAATTAGCTCTTCTTGGTGGTGGTGGTAGGGTATTTTTAACCTGAATCATTTGAGCAACCCAGTTCAAGTGTAGCTGCACAGCAGCACGCTGGCAAGGGCAGTGGGTGCAGCGCGTGGGTGGGAGCGATGCCTTTAACAGGGGGAGAGGGGAAGAAACTGTAAGTCATGTTACTGCTAGAGCTGTCTTTTATTTTTAATTCTGTGGAAACTGGTGGAAACACCTGGGAAGAGATAGCTGAGTAATATGATGACTAGCACAACTTGACTCTCTCCTTGGGACTTGTTTCAGGTTTTTTTTTCCTGTGTACCATTGCTGTGACAGTGAAGGTGTTCAGCTTGTGGCTTTGATTTTCAGAAACTGAACTAGCTGGCAGTTTGTAGGCTGAAGCTTTCTGGTGTTAACCATAGGACACCACGACCACCTAAACTGAGAAAACAGAAATTCCAGAAAACTGATGAGTCTCAGCAAATGCTGATTTTAAAAAAGCTGTTGCTTTTTTTGTTGTTTTTTTTCTAGTAATACCCTCAAAAGGGATGGATTGAAAAGAGGACTGAGCATCACGGTGCTCATCTTCAATGTTGCTGACACCTGGTAAATCGTGGAATGATAAAGCTAGGAGGGATCTTGAAAGGTTCCCTGTCTGGCTGAGGTCTGGCGTGGTCTGTGTGCCTGAATCACACCAGCCAGCTCTCCCAGCCCTGTAATTTTGGTAAGGTGCCGGGCCCTGTGTCCACAGCACGCCTCACTGAGCTGGTACGTGGTGATGGGACCTCAGAGATCTCTCCAGTCCCCTGGTGCCTAGACCATAACCCTTTCTTTAAGGGGTCCACAGTGTCTTATAGTGCACCTTTTCCCTCTGGGCTGCAAAGGCAGATGCCGCCACAGCCTGCCACTCAAGGTAGTTTTTTGGCCTAGAAAACTGCCCAGCTTTGCAAACTGGAAGCGATGTGAAATGAGAATGATCTGCCAGAAGAGCTCTTCATGGCCTGAGTGTTACTGATGTGCAGGGGCACATGGATGCTCAAAAGCCCTCGGCTTCTCTCAGCTTCCGCACTGAGTGAAGCGCTAGCACCCCAGCCCCGCAGTAAGGCAGTTTTGGGAGCCACACCAGCAAAAAATTTTTTTTTTCTTTTGCAAGATTGGTTTTCTGCCAGGTTAAACCCCAAGCCAGCCCACAGCTGGGTCAGAGGGGTGCCAGCACCCAAATAGGAGAGGAGGCTGCGATACCCAGCAGAAGTGAGGCAAGGAGGACTCGCTCAGTGTTAGCTAGTCTTTAAGAAATAAAAAATACCCTGCTGCTCACAACAGTCATCCATCTGGTCTGG
This sequence comes from Pandion haliaetus, assembly GCA_013401275.1. Taxonomy (NCBI): domain Eukaryota; kingdom Metazoa; phylum Chordata; class Aves; order Accipitriformes; family Pandionidae; genus Pandion; species Pandion haliaetus. The sequence goes on along the minus strand of VYZV01007856.1, from coordinate 155,313 downwards.
TATGCTGTCTCCGGCTGTGGCAATAGGAAGATCACACTTCAGGTAGCACTGCGATTCAGTAGTAAGTGAGCAGGATTTCACTATATCTGAGCTGACCTAGTAGCTTGCTGCTGCCAGAAGGACTGTTCCCACTTTATCGATCGGCACTCCAACATGCTAGAAAAAGCCCCTTTTTTCCTTAGCTGGATTACTTTTCTGTTGGACTAGTGAGTTAGATCAGTTCATCAGAGAACCTGACAAGCGCTGGAGCTGGCGCAGAGGAGGGTCTGCAGAGCCATAAGCTGGTGAGAGGAGCAGGACCTCCCCTGTTGTGGAGACAGAAAGCTGTTGCAGCAGCTCAAACGGTACTGTCAGCCCTGACCTAGATCTTGTGTGAAATGAAACCTGAATCTAATCATATTTTGTTCTATTTTTAACAAGGACTATCCAGCCAGCTGCAGCAAGCAGAATAGGTTTAGACCTGTCATTGGGTGGGAGAAGTGTGAGAAAGAGCAAAGAACTGCAGGAAGTAGAAGTGGTTGAAGAAATGGTGCTCTGCCTTTCACCCTTTCTGAGGAGAGGATGTGAGCTGGAGCACTGCAGCACTTGGTGTTTGGATGAGCTGCAAAGGGGAGGCCATGGCCACTTGTGGTCACTAAAGATTGCTTTTTTGGCACTTTTCCTAAAAGTAGCTTCATTAAATGCAATGTGTTGGCCAAATTCTAATTAAGTAAATCCATTCTGTCTCCCTCAGGGCCCCCCGAAGTATCGGCTGGGTAAAATGTTCGCTTCATAGGAACAGAGGACTGGCTAATGGCCCAGTAATTCAGCCCCATGGATAGGATTCTCATTGGATGTCAATGTGTGGAGCTCAGCTGGCTCCAAAGGAGCTACTCTGATTTACAACTGCAAAGAGCTGGACCTTTATTTTCTGCTGATGGCAGTGCCAGAAGTATCAGGGCAAGGTATAAAACAATAAGCCATAAGGGAATAAACTGGTCATTGGAAAGGTTTCTTTACATTACCAGACGGTTAATGGTTGTATTCTGCTCTGAAGGTGTGTACCTAGTGAAAGCCTCTGCCCCAACTCTGTACTTCTGCAGCGTGTTGCTGTTGTGTTACAGAACTTATTTTCTTGATCAGTGAACATGGCTATTTTCTTCATCTCTTCTTTGTCTCATGGCTCATGGCCACAAGGTGCAACATCTTAGCCCAGCTTTAGAATCCTTTTTTGTGCTGAGCGTAGAGAGTTTTGCTAAGACTGCCTTTCTCTCAGGCTGGATTACAAGTATTTCATCTGCACCTTGAAGCTGAAGCCTACTAACTTTGTCAGAGACAGACTTGCACTTAAGTGTCTCCCTTTTTTTCTTTTAAGCATAAAACTATTTTCAATGGGATAAACAGAGAAAATAACGTGAAATCAGAGATGCACAGGGGAAAAAAAAAAAAGCCAGGATCCAAATACAGGGAAATGTAAAGCTTTTCCCAGTCTTCTAGTCAGGGCCACAAGCAGCTGTGACAGGGAGGGAGGATGGTGTGGTTGCTCCCTCCTTATGGAACATTCTTATGGGACACAGAGCACATGCCTCATTAGGCAACATGAATGGGCGTATGTGCACACCTTCGTCGCATCGTCAGGGTAAATCCAGGACTGCCCTAGCCTGGATACATGACTTCAGTTGCTCTGTCTGGGCATGCTTACATTATGTGGCTCCCTTGAAGAGGGGCAAAGAGCAAGGAGCATTCCCTTTAGACCCTTGCCCATACACATGTGATTTAGATATTGTAAAATACACTATTCTGGGCTTATTTCTGAACCATTACCTCTTTTGGCTCTTCATATGCCCTTTCTTTCAGACGATCTCCAAATACAAGAAGGAGTGTGGAAGCTACTTTGCTGATGTAGAAAATTGTTCACAAATGGCATATGCCCTGGCATCTTTCTTTGCCACCCCTTTCCCGAGGTTAGGACCGAAACATAAGAACCTCTGCCGCTCCTCGCCATGCTGGTGGAGGGGGAGGTGGCCCATGGTTTGTTCAGCTGTCTGTGGCCCACAAGCAATTACCACTTGACTGGCTGTGTTGGGTCAAGTGTGATGAGCAGCCAGGGCTGCAGGGTGACCTGACCTGTCAGCTCTGTGAAGCTGTGAGCCAGTGAGGACTGTGGGTGTTGACAATTCTGGGTTTCCCTGGGGTTTGAGCACTGGCCCCGCACTGTCCTGCCACAGCCACAATCATCATCTCCTGCATCTTTGAAAGGGATGTGATAAGTCTTTTCTAAGTAGAAGAAACAGCATTGCACAGTAGTGAACCATGTTCGTGCAAAAAAATCAGGGGAAGGGGAGCTCGCCAGTGCAGCAAACACCCTTTCTCCATATCTGTCCTTCCCTGTCCTCCCAGCTCCCTCATCCAGCTGGCATGTGCTGCATTGCTGGGCAGGCTGACTCGAGGGCAGGGTTATCTCCGTTTCTTATGGTTGCCCCTTGGCTCAGCAAAGGTCATGGGTGAATGGTAGTATGAACGACAATGCAGGGGTAGTGTGTGGGCCCAGGAGAGGAACAAGTCCTGCTGCCATTTATAATAAAGTGAAAAGAAAAGTCTAAATTCGATACTGATGAGTACAGTGATGTTCATTGCAAAGAGAGAGGGGCAGTGTGAATCTGGAGACAACTGTATATGTGGTTGATTGCAATCTGATTGACAAAGTGAATTTAAAGATGACATTAATAGTGAAACATAATTAAAGTTTCACTATATTTTACCATACGTCCCTGTTCTGGGTCACTTGCAGTATTGCTGCAGTTTTGTCATCTGGCTTGTATATTCCATGCCTGCATCTACTTCTGTTCAGTTTTGTGGGAAAAGTTAAGCTGAAACAGATCAGCTGTTTCTTACTAATCACTCATCAACAAGATTTATCATTACTGTGGTCTGCCATGGGGTTCAGAAATTAGGTGAGAGAGTCATGTTAGCATCATGGATGTGATTATAGCTGTCATCATGAAAATCCCCTCACATTTGGATAAACTCAGGGTTATTGAAAAATGTTGTGTTTTACATATTCAGCAGGGGAGCTTTTAAATTTTTGAGGTGACAAAGGTCACACATGCAGAAAGGGAAAATATTTTTTTTTCTTTCCTTGCAACTTTTGCAAATAAAGGCTGTTGCTGGTTTTTGTTGTGGATGGTTTTAGTAAGGAGGATATAGCTACCATCACCACCTTTCCTCGCCTCCAAATCTGTGCCTGGTGGTACGGGAATCACTGTGAAATAAAAGCAAGACTGAAGGAAGCAACCACAGCACACACCAGGACTGATGAAACTGGCAGTGTCAGTAGGACAATGATGAACAGCAGGGAAGACACATGTCTCACTGCTACTTACTGGCTCCAAATGATCACAGAAATGTGGTGGAGTTCTGTGTCTTGAGTTCAGAGTTACCTGAAGGAAGTGCAGCAGAGCTGATCTACAGACTGCAATCCCAAAGGCTTTTCACAAGGACACTGCTACCATGCAGAGGCAGTTTTGTATTGGGTACCAGTACAAGAAGAGAGCAAGAGAAGGTCAGCAATTAATGTTGAAGAAGAATGAGAGAAAATAGGTTAACGCACAGAAATCTGTGATGGTGATGGTGGTTTAAACTGCCAGTCTGATGCAAGGGATGACGAACAGGTGCATGGTTAAATTTTACAGATTTTCTACCTCTACCGAGGGTACTGCAGTCTCCCACAGCTCTGTAGACCATGAGATTACACATAAATCATCCCCATAGTTTGTCTCTAAATGCTCTATCCATCCTGGGATCAGCCAGAATTTTCCTGCAATTTTTTCTCCTAACTCTTGCAAACATGTGAGGCCAAATCCTGGAACTAAAAGCTGGGAGGAGCACTCGCCTGTGCTTTCAGTGTTGTATGTATGCACTGAGAATGAGGAGGGAACTGCTGGGATAAAATGCAGTTGGTAGATGGTATGGAAGAAGAGAAGCAACAGGTATGTGGGTAGAAACTCACAGAGTAATAGGTATTGCAAGTATGTGAGTGCCATTTTAGATGCGAGAATTAAAAGGGTAAAAATGAGGAAGGCGTAATAGAGTGGGAGTGATTTTCCCAGAAGGCTGTGTAATTATTCATGAGGGATGATGCTGTAAAAATCAGTCATGACTACGTAGGAAGTTTTTATCTGTAGGATGCTTGTCTCCCTGCTTGCTGAAGTTGGAAGGTATGAGGCAACGATTATATAATTAAAGATGCGACCATAATGATTATGCAAAATGGAACCCGTTAAAGTTGCAAGGCCATGTCGACCATTATTATTATGTAATTGAATATTTGAATGTATAAGAAAATTTCAACAATTAAAGGCATTCTAAGGGCCTACTTGAAGAAAAAGAAGTTGGTTTCATGCAGGTAATTACTAAAATGGCAACAGAATCAAACAAGACCAAGAGAGAAAAAAAAACCATTAACAAGTATATAAATTGCATCAATTTTAAAAGTCACCCTAACAACAAACAAAACTTGTACTTGTAATGGAAACTATATTTCTACTGACTTAAGTCAATGGAAACTAAAAAAAGTAAATCAGGTGAGTATAACTCTTTATCTTAGGGTAAGGATTTGTTATAAGTTAACATTTTCACAGGCACATGACTGGCTTGGTTTTCAGAGATGACCATTTGCTTAGGGCTTTGAATCTGAACGTTTGATGGGATTCATCTTGCCTAACTCAGACACCTAATAAAAGAAATTTAAAATTTAAGCTAGTTGTCTTAGGCTGGCTCGAGAATCAGTGAAGACAAATGGCATCTTCAGAGAGAAAGTAATTTCTTCTGTCTTGGATTCCAGTCTTATCATGAGATGACTTGTCCTTGAAAGATGCCTATTCTTCTCCACTGCTTATAAAAGGAGCTTAAGGTAACTAAGACTTGAATGATCTACTTTCAGGTGATTAAAGACATGAAATAAATCCTGTCAGTCTTGGTATCTAGCATAAGGCATCCACATTTGAAAACTGTAGCCGTAATAGCTACTCATAAGGCCATATCAAAACAAACTGTTGCAAATCACTGCTGCAACAGTTAGCTCTCGAAAAGGCTGGAGCAAGCAGTGCAGACACAGACATACTTAACCAGGGTGCGGGCCATGTTGGCAGTAAGCAAAGATTCAAACCCCGCTTCTGGAGGGTGGTGCGCTGGAAGAACTCTGTGACCACAGTCTCCCACAGTCTGCCCAAGATGCTATCTTTTCTCTTGCTTCACCTGTATTTCACCTCCGGCTTGAGTAAGTCACTTTGTCTTCAGGTGCTTCTTGGGATTTGTCTACAAACAGGGGTTGGTTTGCTTGTAATATTTCCCTTTCCAGCCTCTGGATATCTTGTTTAATTGCCCTTTTCAAATTCTTTAAGCTATCCAGCTCAGATTCCAAAAGGCCTAGACTGAATTCAGAGGAAGGGGATGAGAAACAAGAAATGGGCCAACAGGATTTTTTTAGCCTCCTTCCGAAAAGCCTTCTTACTCTCCTTGCTTGAGACCATACAGCAGTCTGGGTAGGTACCCTCTCTCACCCCCTTCCTTCTTCATCTTTGTTCTTGGTGCCAGAATCAGCCAGTTTCTGACAAGGTGGCTACATTATTAAGCAGTGGTGTGTTGGCAGGCAGACAAGGAAAATCTGGTTAGACAAGAGAGGGGATGAGAACGTAGCCAGTCCCCAAAGGTGTCCATGAGAGGGATTCCTGCTTTCCTGGTACCTATTTGCTTCTGGGCTATTTACTTGTGCTCCACTCCAATGAACGGGGCGACGGGCGAGTGTGCTCACCCTTCTCCTGGGAACTTCAGCACATGCAGCAGGGCCAGGAGGAAGCTGTGGTGAAGAGGTTCATGTGGCTGTGACTGGGAGAGATGGCACTGTTCAGAAGCATGATCTCAGGGGTATCTTCTGGAATACATCCTGGTACCTTCCAGTGTAGCTCCACTCTGCTTTCTGCTCCTGGCCTCGAAGCTGGGATCTGCAACCAGCTGCTGAACTTCCGACCTCATATGTGAGCTGGAAACAGCTATGAGCCCCTCTGTTGGGCTTCTGATCCCAATAGTATGACAAACTAGCAGGTTTCTGTTGGTTGCAGAAAGAGAGTTGTGACCCCTACCTTGGGAATTGCCATCAATTTGGAAACTGCTGTTGTTTTCAGTCATTTTATGAGGATTCTAGAAGAGATCTCCCCTCCCCTGTAGTTCTGTTGAAAACAAAACCTCTTTTATAACACTAAGCAGAAAAGACCAATTCAGGGTAGGGCTAAGAGCTTGTGGGTATTGAGGCCACAGTGCTGAGTGGTAGTTTACTTGTACAAAAATTCACCTTTTGTTATTGCACCTCTCCTTGGATATGGCTGACCACATTGATGGTTTCACTATTTTACTTTGTAATTACAGATTCACCTCATTTATTAAAATCACTATTGTGTCCAAGTAGGCCATCTTTTATGCAATGTCATAACAAATAGATACAATTAATCATGAGTCTTTAAATATATATATGTGAATTGCAATGATTTTTGAAACATGAAACTTCAACACTTTAAAATTATTTTGCTGAATGAGATGACTCATTATGCCTGGGAAAAAAAGATCCTGTAATTTCGTTGTATTTTCCTGTCATTAAGAAAATATTATGCTTCAAGAAGATGAAGGACAGGAAAATTTGCAGCCCCATTATTACTGGATAGTGGTAGCAAAGAGAAGTGCATTACATTTGCCTACAGATATGTGAGTGTGTTTTAACACACACTTTTTGTTTCTTTAAAAAAAAAAAAAGGTATCAATTTAGAGGACAAAGTAGAGCTGTGGTTTGTAGAAGACAAGCCTGGACACACCAATGTCTTCAATCCACTGCTTCCATGTCTGTGTCCCCTGTTTGCTCTGCAGACTGACCTGGGACAGACTGCTCTGCTGGGTCATCCAGACGTTCTGCAGCTTTTGGTGGACTTTTTGTGGGTACTGGCATATTCCCAAGGGGAGCGGGCATGTTTTGTGTGGCTGCTGGCACGTTTTCGGGGGTTGCTGGCATGCTTTCAATGGGTTTTGGCATATTCCCAGTGGGTACTGGCATGCTTTCAGGAGATATTGGCGCACTTTCTGTGGGTGTTGGCACCCTTTCTGGGAGCACGGCCATGCTTTTGGTGGGCTTTGGCACGTTCTCGGTGGGCGTTGTCATATTTTCAGTGGGCGCTGGCATGTTCCCAGTGGGTGCTGGCATGTGTTCAGTGGGTGTTGGCGTGCTTGTGCTGGGCTGCTCACAGTGATTCCTGGCCTCTGTCCATGGGGTGAGAGGAGAGGGGAGCTCTGGCACTGGGATGGCACTGCATGTTTGAGCGTCACAGGTCTCTGGATTGCTGCTGTTGCTTGGGAGGGACTCCTCTGCCTTGTGGGATGCCCTGAAAGCTTCAGCCAGCTCCTTCAACATCCTCTCATCAGTAGTGCGCAGCTCAATGCTCACCTGCCCAGAGGAGGAAGGGCTCATATCAGCATTGTCTTCATCTTCTAAGATGCCATTTCCATTCACCTCTTCAGGGAACTGTGCTTGCTTTATTTTTTTGTACAATTCATTCCTCTCTTCCTGCAGAGCCCGGCAAAGGTTCTCTAGCCTCTGGATTTTCAGCACGAAACACTCATATTCTTTGGACCTCATGGCTTTCTGTGGTCAAAGACATCAAACAAAGGTGCCGACTGAGTTTGGGTGCATGCATTTCATTGGTGGAACTGGCAGTTAGGAAACAATTTGCGATCTAGGCAGCCCTCACAGGACTCTGCCAGGTAGCTGGCTTTCACCAACTGTTCTGCAATAACTATGGTCTTTTGTACAGAAGCTTTGAGAGGAAATTCACCCGTGTTACTGCAGTGTATTAGCATTCTCCATACAGATTCAGATCAATTTCACTCAAAAATATTTGCAGGAATACCTGTTGATGATCTGTAGAGATGGAAGAACATAATGGATTTCCGTACAAAAGCCTGCCTGGACTTCTGGTGGGTGTGGGTGTGAATTTGGGGGAAAACAAGCTGTATTATATTTTTTGTTTATTTTGATTCTAAGTTCTGTAAGACCAGCCTGAATTGGAATATTTTCTGGCTTCTGCACCCAGAGAGGAAACAAGAGATACAGAAACCTGTAGAAATACCAATAGCACAGAGCTGCAAAGCTAACCAGAAAGACCTGGTCCAAGTTCAGTGTAAGTTTGGGGTGAAATTTCAGGCAGCCGCTTATCTTAGTTGAATGTGTTCCAACAAGCTTATGAATTTCCTCTGCAATGCCCCTGTGACAGCATGTTTAAAACTATGGTGAGCCATGGCTTTTGGCTTTTAGAGTTTGCCTACACAGGAAGTTAATGAAAGGCGTGAATTTAAAGTTCATTAGCTAGAGCACATTAATTCCCTGGGTAGATGCTCTTATGCAGAAAGTAGTGTGAAGTGAACTAATGCCAGTTAGCTTCTGTGTGAGAGCATTAACAATCACACATTTTTAGAGCACTTAAAATTTGCAGTTACATAATTCAGTTTCTCGTGGATTTAATGAATGTCTCTGCAGAATCTAAAAGCCCCAGCAGTTGGGATTGTCTTTTTCTTTAAAGACATCTAGTTATCAAGGTAGCTTGAAAAAAAGACCTTTAGATTCAAGAACAAATTTTTCATTGAATTCTGGCAGTTTCAGGTCATGTCTTCTCCTAGTTAAAGCTTTATGTGGGGAAAGAGGTGCATCCTGAGTGAGAAGAAAGACTGCTCACCTCTTCAATCATGTCCAGTAATGCTCTGTTACAGTTCTCAAACCTGGATTTCCATGTAGCAGTGTCCTTTTCCAACTTCTTCATTTTCTTTGTCATCTATAGAAGCAGGAGGAAAAGCTGAATTACAACAGGAATTCCATGCTGCAGATGAAATTAGGGCAGCCCTTTTTATTCAGGTCTTTGGCTGTCCTCATAACTCTGCTACCAGCAGCTGTAGTGGCTGTGCTAAGTAATAATTTATGTTAAGGGATGGATTTAGTTTTAAGTAGCTGCCATATAACTTTCAGCCTCCAGTCTGTAGTCCTAAGGTAGAACCAGTTGATTATGTGGTTAAAAGCATAGCCAACTCCCAGAGCACAAACTATCACAAAAACAAAAGGCAAAGAAAAGGTAGCATTATTCTGTTTGTCCGTTTACCAGACCACAGTGTTAGATTGCTGGGAAGTTAAAGAAGGGCTTGTATCTTGTGAGCCGGCACTGCCAAGGAAGTTCCCTCTGGATTAGTCACCTCTACACTACCTCCAAAATACACCACTAGCTAAATAGCACCATCTTTCCCTTTGGTTTTCTGCAGACTGAACTCTCTGTGAAGAACATTAGAAGTTGCCTGGATCAGGTCACCAGGATTTTGGGCCCTGGTGGCACAGCAGAACGTTGTTTATTAAGAAAGTGGGTACAACATGTGGATGTGTTTAGTTTTTGACTCCCATTCATTACAGGAAATAAGTATACCAGCTGCCAGGAAACAGTCACTTGGGCTTAATGGTGGGATGGTGTTGGTGGGCTTCAGCTCTGCCTACACACTCCGGTGGCAAGATGTGTGGCCTGTGTCAACCTTTCTGCAGCACTGACAGTCACCCAGGGGGCTCTGGACACTTCTGGAGACGTGGGCTGAAAAATGCAGCTCCAGACTCTGCCGTTGGTATCTATCTCTGAGGGGTCTGTATCCAACCTCTACATTAAGTTTTAGGTAAAATGTTTATTCTTCCAGGCAATTTCAGTTTTAGCTGAGAGAGTGAATGTTCAGCTTGCAGTGCTGAAGTCTAAGGTGGTGTCAGTCATGGGTGAGTGTGTCCCAGATCTTGTTTGGATGTTGATGAGATTGTTCCCCAAAATGTGCAGAAATGGTCCCATCTCAGATAACATTATTGCAGTAAGAAATATAAAAATCTGAAAGGAAAGTCTCAAGCACTGAGTTCAGGTATGAGCTGCTACTCACTTTTTCCATCTCCTGTTTGAACGTGGCAAACACTTCATTGCTTTTGGTCAATGTTTTCTGAAATTCTTCAAACCTTTCGGAGTAGAGAGTGATCTGCAGTAACAAAGAAAAAAACCCATAGTAATTTCAGAGTCTGCAGGATGGTGAACTTCTAGTTTGGTAGAAGATAGTAAAACAAGTACTGTGTTTGGACATGGAAATTAGCTTCTGTTTCGAGACCATGAAGCACAAACCTCAGGGAACTGAAACTCTGCATCTTTTTGAGATTGCAAACTATTATGATACCTCTGTTGCTGAAAAGTAAACTGAGGAAGAATAGAAAGACCCAGGCTAGTGATTTTAAAAAGACCTGGGAATTATGGGTGCGCTATTCTCCTAAATGTTGCAGCTATGGTGTCTCTACACAGGGTGCCCAGAAGCAGAAGAATTCCCTAGAAGTGGAGACTTGTGAAAACATTTCCCTTGGTGACCCTGTGGCAACTTCAAGAGGACAGCATTAAAGTCTGCAAAGATTTCCAGTCCCTGCCTTTCCTCACAAGCTCTCTATACTTCTGTCCTGGTTTCAGCTGGGATAGATTTAATTGTCTTCCTAGTGGCTGGTATAGTGCTGTGTTTTTGAGCTAGGTATGAGAAGAGTGTTGATAACACACTGATGTTTTCAGTTGTTGCTAAATAATGTTTAGTCTAAAGTCAAGGCTTTTCAGCCTCTGATGCCCAGCCAGAAAGCAAGCTGCAGGGGCACAAGAGTTGGGAGGGAACACAGTCAGGGCAGCTGACCCAAAGTGGCCAACGGGGCATTACATACCATGTGACATTTATGAACTGGGGGCGGCATCGCCGCTTGGGGACTAACGGGCGCATCGGTCGGCAGGTGGTGAACAATTGCATTGTGCATCACTTGTATATTCCAATCCTTTTATTATTACTGTTGTCATTTCATTAGTGTTATCATTATCATTATTAGTTTCTTCTTTTCTGTT
>VYZV01007856.1:104682-144275 GCA_013401275.1 Pandion haliaetus | reverse complement strand
TAAAACTCGTGGGCTGAGATAAGAACGGTTTAATAGAACAGAAAAGAAGAAACTAATAATGATAATGATAACACTAATGAAATGACAACAGTAATAATAAAAGGATTGGAATATACAAGTGATGCACAATGCAATTGTTCACCACCTGCCGACCGATGCGCCCGTTAGTCCCCAAGCGGCGATGCCGCCCCCAGTTCATAAACGTCACATGGTATGGAATACCCCTAAGGCCAGTTTGGGTCAGCTGCCCTGACTGTGTTCCCTCCCAACTCTTGTGCCCCTGCAGCTTGCTTTCTGGCTGGGCATCAGAGGCTGAAAAGCCTTGACTTTAGACTAAACATTATTTAGCAACAACTGAAAACATCAGTGTGTTATCAACATTCTTCTCATACCTAGCTCAAAAACATAGCACTGTACCAGCTACTAGGAAGACAACTAACTATCCCAGCTGAAACCAGGACACCTACAGAACGGAAAACAATCATGTGATCCCTGGGCCATCTCCATGGGCAGGGACTAACCTGTGCTGGTCTGACCACTGATGCTGTGCAGGACCAGGCAGTAGGATTAACTCAAGGTGAGAGCCAGCATGGTCAGAGCTGTCCCTGAGCTCTAACTAAGCCTTGCTTCACCATGCCGACATCGCCAAACTCCAACTTTAACCTGGGGGAGTAAGCTCTGGCAGGCTTCAGTGGAGGAGCTCAGTACAGCCTGGCTACCCAGCTGGTTACTTGACTTCTTGATTACCCAACAAGCCAGGCTGGGAGCTGGGTCCTAGCCTGGCTACGCTGCTTCTGATGTCTGAACGAGCTGGGGGAGGGGGAGTCATCCCCATGTCACACTGCAGCCACAGTTTCCCATCTCCCATCTTTCCAATCCCCACACGGTGGCTCAGGCTGTGGCAAGGAGCTGCACCAGGCAGCACTTGTGCTTCACTGGACTCCACCGTTGAAGAGGAGCGTCGCTGGGCCCTTCCTATGTTATCTGGCTTGCAGGGTAGCCCCAGCACTGAGTGAAGCCCACCCTTCACTTCACACCGCCATGATCCTGCACTGGATTCCTTCAAGCTGCATCCCTGCACCGTGGCTTGAGTGAGCTGAGAGGGCACCTTGTCAGCTCTGTTTTGTAGCCTGCATGTGGACTGCAGCTGCAGGCAAAGACAGGGGAAATAATCCCCTGCCAGACTCTTCTGCCAGTTTCACTTCACTTTGTGAAGCAGAGCAGAAGAAAGATCTGTTGCAATGTGCCAGCATTTAATACTATTAGGGCTCCATATTTTGCTATCAGTTTACACTTGGTAGCCACCTGAAAGTTCACCTGTGGCTGTATTTTGTCAGTAAACCATATTTTTATATCTAAAATCTGTGGATTTTTTTTTTTTTAAAAAAGTTCTAAAGCTCCGAGGTTAGTTTTCCCATGAGATTTTCTTGGTTTCTGCTTTTTCCATTTTTTTCCAGGTAGGAGAATCACTTTCAAAGCTCCAAAATCATGCAGAACACTATATAGATAAAGCACTGTTATCTGCTCTTTAGAAAAGAAGACCAGCTCCAACTCATCCACTTCCTTCTGGTGCCAGAGCACCCCCAGCAGTGTTTAGGTGATTGGACATTTCATCTGTCCTGCCTGACAGCTCTCGTTAGAAAAAGGGTCATTGGTGTAACATGCAGTGGCTGAGGCAGGGTGGGCGCAGGGCAATGGGAGGTTCAAGAACAGCCTGCAGTATTCAGGCGTCTGGCTGGAGGCTAGCTGCCCTCTCCACACCAGCAGGGAGCTGACTAAATGATTAGCTACGAGCTTTTATTTTGTGTGGTGCCAGCAAACACACCCCCTCCCCTGATACTGCTCTTCAGTTACTGAGGAAAAGACAATTTAGAAAATGTTGCTAATAGTGGGGTGGGTTTAATTCTGATTTTGAAATCAGATATGGTTATATTATGTTTCATGTTCATTCTGGCTAGTTGATATGATGCCCCTTGTCATGGCCATAATTGCAGTGCACTGTGAATGTGCCCGAGCTAAGTTTAAACTAGGTAGTTAGGGCCTCGGTGACTGTGAATATGGCACTGGCTGCAGCCTTTCCCTGCCTAGCTGGGTGAACGCATGGGAGGTTAATCCGTGCAGAGCTCCATGGTGCCAATATCAGAGCTAGGTGACACGAAGCTTGCATGCATGTATTTATACTAGGCTGTAGCAGAGCTGTGACCTATGCATAAACAGAAACTCAGAGGGATTTGTTTTAGCAGCCCAAGTGCCACAGCGTAAGTGGGACAATGATACCAAGTGAGACATTTGGAATAGACGTCATGGCTCTAAGGAGAAATGCCGGAGCAGCCCAAAGCCAGGCTAGGGAGCAGGGATGGGAGCCAGCAAACCAGGGCTCCTAGCCCAGAGCCATTGTCTTAAAAAAACTCACCTCAATTCTCTGTCTCTGCTTTTCCCTTCCAACTTTTGCCTATTGTTTAATTAGATTAAAAACCTTTGAGGGCAAGCTCTGATCTCAGCTGGGGCCCTAGGCAGTACCATAGCACCAAGAAGAGCTTCTGCAATTTAAGTTACTGGGGATTGAGTGCACCCTCAGCAAGTTTGCCGACGACACCAGGCTGTGTGGTGCGGTTGACACACTGGAGGGAAGGAATGCCATCGAGAGGGACCTTGACAGGCTGGAGAGGTGGGCCCATGCAAACCTCACGAAATTCAGCAAGGCCAAGTGCAAGGTCCTGCACATGGATCAGAGCAATCCCAAGCACAAATACAGGCTGGGAGATGAGTGGATTGAGAGCAGCCCTGAGGAGAAGGACTTGGGGGTGTTGGTTGCCGAGAAGCTCAACGTGACCCCACAACGTGCGCTCGCATCTCAGAAAGCCAACCGTATCCTGGGCTGCATCAAGAGAAGCGTGACCAGCAGCTCGAGGGAGGTGATTCTCCCCCTCTACTCCACTCTCATGTGACCGCACCTGGAGTACTGTGTTCAGCTCTGGGGCCCTCAACATAAGAAGGACATGGACCTGTTGGAGCGAGTCCAGAGGAGGGCCACGAAGATGATCAGAGGGCTGGAGCACCCTTCCTATGAAGACAGGCCGAGAGAGTTGGGTTTGTTCAGCCTGGAGAAGAGAGGGCTCCAGGGAGACTTTATAGCAGCCTTCCAGTGCCTAAAGGGGGACTACAGGAAAGATAGAGAGGGACTTTTTACAAGGGCATGTAGTGATAGGACAAGGGGTAACGGCTTTAAACTGAAAGAAGGTAGACTTAGATTGGACATAAAGAAGAAATTCTTCACTGTGAGGGTGGTAAGGAACAGGTCGCCCCAAGAGGCTGTGGATGCCCCATCCCTGGGAGTGTTCAAGGCCAGGTTGGATGGGGCTTTGAACAACCTGGTCTAGTGGAAGGTGTCCCTGCCCATGGCAGGGGAGTTGGAACTAGATGATCTTTAAGGTCCCTTCCAAACCATTCTAGGTTTCTACAAAATTTGAATAACTGAATGTTTTCATAGTGCCTGGGAACAGGCTGTGAGACCTCTCTCCCCCTAGGAGCATGCACTTGTGCTCCTCAGGTAGGGAGATGAGGACCCCCTTGCTGCTGCCCACCACCCACCCAGTGCCCCTGACAGTGTGGGCAGGGAGAAGGGAGGCAGCGCTGCTGCCAGGTGAGAACTTGGAAGTGCAAGGCTTTGGGAAGTGGGGGCACCTCAGCATCACCATGCCGTGAGGGTGCTACAGAGAGGATGCCCCTTTGGCCCTGTTACATTCTTCTCAGTTCCCATAGTCCAGTGGTTGCACTTCACTGACTACCAAAAACTAAAGGCCTTGGCTGACTTTTATCTTCTCACTTTGTTTCAAAGCACGAAGCTAAAAAAGTCCTCCTAAGCAATATGCCTGGGGAGGATGTGCAGTGTCCTGGGAAGCACCACAGTGGTTTGGGTGTATTCCCTCAGCTGGTGCCCGATCCCTGTCACTATTTGAAGGGCAGGATTTGGCCATCTCAGACACACTGTGCCACCCAGAGAAAGAGCGGCATGAAGCTGATGTCCCCCAATTCCTTCCGGCTCAAGGAAGCAGTGGGTGTTCATCACCTCCTCTAAGACAGAGTGGTACCTCACTCCCTATAGCAGGCAGTGAGGGCTATATTGCAGCTTCTCCTTATCTCATTGACCAGTGCCTTCTCATTATTTCTATGCAGGTGTTCCCCTGTTAATATCTGTTTGTTGTTTTGTGCTGTTTGCATCAAAGACCTCTTTAGGCTCTTTCTGTTCTGCACTTGCACAACACCTTGCATGATGGCATTTAGTCCATGAGGGAGGCCCTTCAGTGTTACCATACTGTGAATAATAATAATGTCATTATTCCCAGTAATTCCAAATGGAGGCTGCTGTGTAAGTGACAGAGCTCTCACACTTGAGCAGAACACCTAACTGCATGTTTCATTTCAGCAAGTGAATCAATTTTCGTCTACACAAGACTGCAAGGGGCACATGTATTATCAATGCCTTTGCAGACTTGTTTGACTGGATTTTTCTAAAAACAATTTTACCATTTCAAATATATGCTTAATATATTCTAGCTTTTATCAATACCTTCAGTTTCATTAACTGGCTACAGAGGTCTGCCTGCATACAAAACTCTTTCTGGCTGAACATAAAAGTTTAATTAAAACCACTCTCAGAAAATTGGGAGCAGGTTTGCAGTTAGGATGGACTCAGCTGGAGGCCTTTGAGGTTTGATTGCAGAACCTGTCAAACTGGTATCAGCAGCAGTTTATGTGATATTCTTCAGTGCTCTCCCAGCTTATCTTAGCCTTTGAAAAAACACATGAAGGGCCAAACCCCTCTTACCGTGTTTCCAGGTTATCAGTTTAACACTAGCCTTTCTTGACTGCTCAACAGGTAGGAATTAGACCATCTACATGGGCAGAGCTGGAACAACTGTGAGTAAGGGCTAGGAGGGGGCTTCCTGATGGGTGAGGAGATGGACAGCTGCAGAGGGGCTGAAGGACTAACTCCCCTGCCCCAAGCTCTGGTGGGGGGGACCTTTCTCACAGACTGGTCAAAGGAGATAAATCTGCATGGCTGTTTCTGTAAGTCTAGGAAAATCTACCGATTCTGTCTCTTTTTGATGTGAAAGTCTAGCATGTCATCTAGTGTTCTCAGTCGTATTCAAGGTCAATTATTGCATTGCTCTCAAAGTGTAGCATATACTGCCTGTTTCTTGTTTTTACTGCCTTTCATTCCAGCAAGTAATTTTATTTTATTGAATGTTTCAGATTCCAACTAAACACTGAAATCCTCAAGACCCCTTTGTATAAGCCCTTAGTAGTCAGAATTCCTGTGAAAGTTAATGAAAATGCTGCCTTCACACCCCAGTCCAGAAAAGCACATAGGCACATCAGCTCCAATGTGGCAAAAATGTTTTATGATATGTATGTATTTCAGTGCTTTGCTGGATTAGAAACCTGCCTGAAGGGTAGTTATAGTGAATAATCAAGCCAAGGCACACACATTGTTTATAGTACTCAGCCACACAACACTCATAAATCATAGCACCATAGAATGATTTGGGTTGGTAGGGACCTTTAAAGATCATTTAGTCCAACCCCCCTGCCTTGGGCAGAGTCATCTTTCACTAGATGAGGTTGCTTAAAGCCCCATCCAGTCTGACCTTGAACACTTCCAGGGATGGGGCATCTGCAGCCTCTCTGGGAAACCTGTTCCAGTGCCTCACCACCCTCATAGTAAAGAATTTCTTCCCCCTATCTAATCTAAATCTACCCTCCTTCAGTTTAAAGCCATTACCACTTGTCCTATCACTACAGGCCCTGGTAAAAAGTGTCTCTCTCTATCTTTATTATAAGCCCCCTTTAAATATTGAAAGGCTCCAGTAAGGTGTCCCCAGAGCCTTCTCTTCTCCAGACTAAACAACCCACATGCTACAGTATGATTTGCAGTATGGGCATTACCTTACAGTTGGCTTGAAAATAACTTGATTCCTTTGCAATAGTCTATGGGATGTAGAATGAGGCTAGAAGGAATACATAGAAAGTAGTTTGCATACTTTACCTGAAACATGTCTCATGGGTTAAAAACTGGGAAACAAAGGCACACCATGCAATCACCTCTCCTACTTCACCTGTGCCTGCAGGACAGTCTCTTGTTCCTTTAACATTTTGGCCTGAAGCTTCCATTCTGCAGCTTGGTTCAGGAGCTGTTTTGGACAACAGAGAGAAAATTGTTAGGTCCCTAGTTTATCAGTTGGATATCCTCAACCTCCAGCTACCTATGCTTCTGCCACTGCTACCTTGATAAAGAGTGATCTAACTTTCAGATGAATGTAGTTAAAGGAGTTAGGCAAGACAGAGTATTTCATGCTATCCTGAGACATTGAACAGGGCATTTGGTTTCCAAAGGCATATTTGAATAGGAGTTCAAAACCTACTTGGAATGAAGTGTGCAGTACAGTGGGGTCTAACAAGTGAGGTATTTAACCATATCTTCACCAGACTTCTAGAGAGTAGTTATGATATGTTCTGGCACTTTCATTTCAGCACAGCTCCAGCCAAATTCCTGCTCTCCAATGAATGGCAAACTCCCTTTTGCATTAATGAGCAGGACTTGGCATACAGGCATGGTCACAGTCAGACGTGCCTCAAAAAATCTGTGAGCTTTCAGAAAGGGAATGCATAGTAAATGTCATACATGTACTGGTGTCTGCTATCTTTGGGCTCCATTTGCATTGACTTGCCATCAGCTGAGAATCCCAGCTCAGGGTGATAAATGCCTCACTTAGAGCAAGGAGGCAGCTCAGGAAGAGCTTGACTGCAGTTGCATCCCTGGCTGCTCCTGGAAAGATGTGATTCCCTACTTCAAGGTATTTGGCAAACTGACATTCTGACATGCAGGCTGCAGATGGGAGGAGGGTTGGTTGACGCTGAATGAATTGTAGGAATGAGGTGTACAGAGACTTTTCCAGGCTGCAGTTCTGAGTCAGCACTTCCAAAGTGCATAGTAATATTCTAGCAATCGGTTTAATCTGAAAGCAGGAAACATTTACTGAAGTGTTAAAGAAATGTGCCTATCGCCTACCAAACTTTTATAAAACATTTTACTGGTTAGGCCAAATGTATTTTATAAAAAGAATGCTAATGATAGCTTTAGAAATGAGATATAAACAAGTTAGTTTACTGCAGGACTTTCTTCTGTTGGATTAAATTGTATTCTTTAAAATAGCACACTTGGGCTCTGAAAATATACTGAAAATAAAAGTACTGTGTAAGTCAATAGATCCTAATCTCATATTGGAAGTGAAAGGTGAGTAGAACCACATGCAGAAGACGTATTTGATCCCTAGTAAAAACTTCTATTCTAACCATTTTGTTGGAAATAACACATGTAAACTACTATCACCTGGCAAAAGAGCTGAGGATGTACCCTACAAATGCTGACTGAACAACATAATGAATTCCCTCCTTGTCTCTAGCTATTTGTGGCACAAAGACTATCTGAATTAGGCTTGTTGCCCATATACATGTATATAAAAGGTCTAGAAAAATATTTCTTCCATCAATTTGGCCTTTTGATATGGGCCCATTGAATTTTTACCATCTACAACTTCCTAGACAAGAGCGTTTTACAGCTCAAGTATGCATTGTATGAAGAAATACCACGTTCTGTTTGTTTTATACTTGCCTCTTAATATTTAGTTTGAGAATTTAATTTGGTGTTTGGTTCGATGGAGATAAGTCAAATTCTTGAGTTTAGATCTTGTTGGCTAAAATTTCAAATAGGTTGTGTCACAGCAAGTAAAAAGAGATGGTATGAGTAGGCCTAGGTTAAATGAACCTCAGTTCATGCATTTGTTTTCTTGGGAGAGGTATGTTTTACACACACAAATGTAATTAATTTTTTTTAAGTTTGGATGAAATCTGGATTTTTTAGTTTCACATTTCTTTGATATCTACTTGTTTGGGGTTTTTTGTTTTGTTGGGGTTTTTTTTGGGGTTTTTTTTTTAGGAACTATAGGGTGTCTGGTTTGAATGATTGAATGATTTAATGAAAGTACTTTGAAAACCTGCAAAGCCACCCAGTCTCTAGGCCAGTCATTACTTCCAAGAACTGGGCTTTTATCTGTACTGCTTAAATCTCGGCTAGGGTTACCTTTGCACCCATTGTGCTTGGGGCAATGAAAAGGTCCCACCTCCCGCACCATGTCTTCTGCCATAGCACAAGATACGGACAGAGAAGGCAAAGAAAAGTTGCTTCTTTTGCCTGGTAATGAAATCCTTCTTCTCTCCTATTGACCCACATAGCTTCTGCAGCCAGTAAAAATGCAAGAGTTAATAAACTCTTCTGTAATGGAAGCAAGCCACAGAGGGGCTTGCTCAAATTAGCATGTGCTCTTATGCAGCCTGAGGTCATCAGCAAACACCAAGCTGGGAGAAAACGAATCAAGAGAACTGATACATTTATTAATAGGCTAGGAAGTGGTAACAAGGATGCTGAAGTATAAAGAAATGAATAAATATTGCATGTGGTGTTTACAAAGCAGCACTTCAGTGGAGTGTGGTGATGTTATACCATATTATTAGAGCTGTGATAGCTGCTGGAGGCCCAGACAGTCACATCATGCTCAGGACTAAAAAAAGCCAGCCCCAAGAACATACATTCCCATTTAATGACATCGAACTAGGGACTGGCTTAATGAAAATTAACCTTCCCTTTTTGCTGCCAGACTCTGCAAATTCCAATTATGTAGAAACCTGATCAATACCTTCCAGTCATATACTTGAAAGCCACAGAGGCTTTAAACTGCAATTAATTGCACATCAAAGTTTGTATTACAAGTGCTAAAAATGTATGATATAGGGAGGAAGTCCTAGTAGCACTGACCAGTTATGGGATGACAGTAAAATTGCATCCTTACGTGAAGTTGACCCTTTGAGAAGGCCACATAGTATGAACCATTGCTCTTTATATAGGGAATTACATTCTTAGTTGCATGTGTAAGCAGTGAGATGACCTGCCTACTGACATGCGATGTACAGAGGCTGCAGGAGGGGACATCTCTCCTTGTCTGAGGTAAAGAAGTTTTGTATAGGGGCAAAGATTTCTACATGGAAGAACTGCATAGGAAGACATCAAAGTGAGCCTTCAAGGAGTAATCAAATAGATAAAAGAATTAAAAAAAAAAATTAAAAACATTTCAAAATCCTGCAGAAAATGTCATGCAGAGGGATGTAAAAAATGGTGTGGAAAGACTTGATATATAGTTCTGAAAGCCTTTCCCTCAAATGACAGGATGCTGAAATGCTGTAAGGCTCTGACTTTGCACGTTACTGAGCTGGAGAGAGATACAGCTAAAGGAGAGGACTCCATCAAAACCACCTTGATTTCATACATGCATATATATACATTACTCCCACAGACACTAGCACAATAGCTGGGTGGGTGGGACTAAGTGCTCAGCAATATGATTGATGTGGGAGACAAGTGTAGGCCAGCACTCCGGGTGCTGGGCTACCTGTGATGAATCATGACACATTAATCGTGCCTTGACTCATCGCATGGCTTTTGGCCAGTCACTTCAGTTCTTCAGCTAGACCTACCTTGCTCTGAGGTGATGTTAGCCATACATCACCAGCCTACCTCAAAGGCAGGGTTTTTAAGCATTAGTTTGGACAGTGTGAAAAACATTCTTTGTACGTGGTGCATATCATTACACACCCACTACTTAAAGGTTTTGTAGCTTGTTTTCGAACCTGTCATTTCATAGGTGCTGCTCATACATACAGCAAAGCCACAGAGGAAATCTCCCATTCCCAAATGTAGATGGTGATGACTTTCATTGCTTTAGAAGAAATAAAAATAACAAAACTGTGCATATGAGTTCTGGATAAAATACACAAAGAAGGTTTGGCTAGCAACAGGGCCAGTTAGAGGCAACGGGCAGCCCCAAAACTCATGTTCTGTGAGGCACAGCAAGAAAGGTCATTGATACAAAGCTCTGTATGTGACTATGTGACTTTTCCACAGAGCCAATGCCCTGTCTTTCACATCTTTTTCTTTTTTTTTCCCCAGTATCTCTAATCTGGTACTCAGTAGCAAGACTCCTAGTGACTGCAGTGAAGGAAGACCAAATTTGCTTTGTCATTGTAAGGGATTTTTTGGAAACGTTTCCTGGGGTTTGAATCTGCCAAGAATCAACTGTCATGAATGATATTTTGGGTTTTGGCTTTACGCAGGCCCCACAGTGAAGTGGAGGACTCAGTTGGACGACAAATTGTCATGCAGTGACATGCAGATCCGCACATGGAGAAGCCCCAGCTCTTCTTCCCCCTCAGTCTTTAGCTGGGAGTAAAGCTGAGCAGGACTGGGTGTCCCAGCCACAAGATCAGTGCAGAGAAAGAGGATAAATGCTCTTATGGGCAATTTTTGGTAAGAGATATTTGCTGTGTTTCCCTTGTGTTCTACCCACAGGGCTTAGAGCCCCGCATTTTCATCCATATTTTATGATACTTTGGCCATGCTTGTGCTAATGTAACTCTTTCCAGATACAGGGAGGGGAGGAATATCCTCTCTTTAGAGCTCTGTCACGCTGCTCCTGAGGTAGCTGGAGGACTGGTAAGAACTAAAGCTTTCTTCCAGCCGATGAGGGCCTGTCGCTCCCCCTGAGGAACCTCAGCTGCTGCCACCACTGAGAAGAGGGACTAGGTGTCAGTGTAGAACTCTGATCCTTTGTAGATGTCAGGATTGCTGCAAAAATTCCAGGCAGCCTGAGAGAATTAATTTTGGTCTGATTGAGTCACAAAATATGTGAGACCAGGGAGGGTTGTTCTCCTCTCCTCCTGTCCCAGCTATGCCTGTGAGGGACATCCCGCCTGGAGCTGCTCTCCCCTCTCTCCCTGCTAGAGGTGTCCCCTCCGCCAGGTAGGGAGGATGGCAGACGAGGCTGCGAAATGGACCCAGACCCTTCTGGCCTGAAAGAGGCACTAGCAGACCAACGTGGGGAGGGGAACCTCTGCAAAAGAGAAGGGCAGGCTCCATCACAGCAAACAGCTCCTGTGGTCTCCTCCGCTGGCAACACCAGACCCACAGAGGGACATCTGGGGAGGCTCAGAACCTGGGGGGATACCGGCTTTCAGCCATCTCACTTTAATCCCATGTTCTTGGCCTCCTCTCTTATTGTTTAAATGTGCTCATTTATCTTGTGGGGAGATGGAGTATCAAATATCAGAGCCGTTTGAAAACTAATGGCATCACCTGACCCAGCGTCATGTTGAATCAACTGTGTAGTAACGGTGAGTTAGCTAGAGCAGTCTGTGCTCTAACCTACCTCTCTGCAGTTTGCTTCAAAAACTGTAAATGCCAATGAAAGCAGCCTTTCAGAGGCTGTTCCTTTACATCGAGCATTGACAGTAGCAATAAAAACTTCTCTGCTACCGCATCCCAGCTTGGACCTGAAGAACCAATATATTAGTGAAATACCACACAGGGCCCATTTTGGCCTAAAGTTAGATAAAAGACAGACAGATTAGAAGGATAGGTACGTATTCCTTTTCTTTCTGATGTCGCTCCTCGGCTTCCTTCATCATTTCCTGAGACTGCTCCAACTTGGCATCCACCAGTTTCTGCTGAAGTTCTCTGTGCTTAAATATTTTATCAAGGTGCTGTAAAAAAATAAATTCTGCTGAACGTGCAGGTTTAATTATGTACACAGACCTTCATGCTCATGCATGTACAGGTATCTACTGGAACACTCGTAAGACAAAAATATTGCAAAACAGGAAGACTCCCAACCTATCGCAATTACTAAAAAACTACAGCACTGATAAGAACAAACTCTGTCAGAATTTTCATAGGAAGGGAAACCTGTTTACATTATCTATTTTTATTTATTGTAGGGAAAAAAAAAAAGCCTTAGCATCTTTGCCAGTTCTGTGGTCTACATATGCAGTCATCAGTATAATCCAATATAACTGAAGATCAAATAATTGCTCATCAATAATAAAAATGCAGGGGGGACACTTTTTTTGAGCTGTTAAGTGGCCGGTGGATCTAAGCCACTGTGTGGATAAATGTGTAAAGACACGTTGCACCTGCAGTACTTGGGAGCATGTGCACAGCTCATTACATCCTCTCTGTAAATACAAGCCCCATACATCCCCTTTGCTCTGCCCACACATACACAACGTGGGCTTGGAGGGCCTGGGTGAAAGTACATGAGTGGGGATGTGAAGGAGATCAGACCGGATGAACCAGAGGCTCCTCTGGCCTGTAAAACCTCTGGCTCCATGGTGACCTTCAGGAGGTAAATATTGCTGATAGCCCTCTTCACTCTTGATTCATTTAGATAAAATTCACAGGAGCAAATATTCTGAGCGCATCCCTCTGCTTTACATTTTCTTCTCATAGAAACCACAAGACAGAAACGTACATTTCCTTCATTCAGCATAAGACTTCATACATGATGCAACAGATTTGGAAATGCATGTCTTGTATTGGGCATTCCAGATTGTAAGGACAGATTACTTATGTTTTATTCAGTATGATAATGTTGTCTGATTGCACTGAGGCTCACAGTAAACGTATTTAGACACAATAAAAAGACCCATTGTGATATTTGTTAGTGTTTGTCATAAAATAAAAAAAAAGATAGTTTGGGATTTTACTGGAGGGTTTTTTTGTGTCAAAATTTTCTGACCAACTCTAAAGTTTACATAAAGAATAATTCCCATCTGCCAGGTCTTATGCTGAGCATTGTGCCTGCAAAGAAGAATCTATTCCACTGCAATGGGCCTCCTTTGTCTTTTCTGCTTCTGGGGAAGAGTCAAAGCATTTGAGCATGAGAGCCCTTCTCAGCAACCTGTGTCTGGAGGGAAGAAAAGTATATTTGGTGTCACCAGCAAAGCAGGCTGTCCAAAAAGATGGGANGGGGAAGCAGGAAAGGGGTGCTGGGGGAGGTCATTGGGGATTTGGGGGAGCTGTGAAGGGGCCGGGGGGGCAGCTTAGCAGGCAGCTGGCACACCTGGCTGCTCGGGTGCCTCGGTTCCTCTCCCCGCAGTGGCAAGGCCGCTGTGGGTGCCGCAGGCAGGGTGCTGGCCTGCACAATTCCTCGCCCGCAGAGTTTGCCACGCAGAGTCCGGCGGGCTCGCTGCATGCCGAGTCCCGCTCAGACAGCAAAGCGTGGTGGGGTCTACCCTGGTTACCTCCACAAGACACCCGAAGGATAGGCAGCTGGGAAGACAGGCTGGCAATGCTTTCTGCTTTCCCCTGGGTTTGCTGCCCATCCCCGCAGGCAGCCATGGCATTGCTCTCACCTCTTCCCGCAGCTCGTACTGGTCAATGATGCTTTTCAGCTTCTCTGCCAGCTCCGTGTTCTCCTGGCAGAGCTTCATGTTCCTCTCGCTTTGCTGCTCGATCTGAGCCTGGATTTCACTCAGCGTGCCCTGGAAATGATTAGTTATTTCTTTCCTCTTCTCATCTTCCTCCCGTGCCCGCTGAATTGTTTCCTCCTGTTGTTAAATGGGAGAGAACGCAGTCGTGTAAGAAAGACACATAATAAGGGGTTCCAGAAAGATACTGTTTCAGAGTAGCATAAGGCTTCCCTTTGAAGGATTATATGTGTTTGCATTCCTCTTTGGAGATTTTCTTGCTTTCATCTGCTCCAGCATTAGGGATGATTCTAAATTTACAGAGCAAATTACATAGTGGCCTTGAAAAAATTAGGGAACTAAGAATTTGCATTTGTAAAGATGGATGCAGAGCAGAGTTTCAGATCAAAGGAGGCCTGGAAAAGGGGACATACATGCATGTCTTGATTCATGATACTGCAGCACAGCTTTTGCTTTGGAAGAAGATATTTAGTGGAGGTAGTCAAAAGCTCTTTTATCGAAATTCTTTTTGATTGAATTAAAAAATCACCCTTCAAAATGCCTCCTTTTAACTAGGAATCCTCATATCAAATTTATGGTCTTTGGGTTTTTCATTTTTAACCATAACTTTCTGTAGAATCCCTCCCAATTTCCTCAGTTTTCCTTTCCTAACTTTTTAACTGACACCAACATTTGCACTAATTTATTAGGCCGTGGAATCAAGGAAAGCTTGTGGGCTGTTTCTTACAGAAACAAAGCAGAGAATCGGAAATTTACCTGGAGAAAAATCAATGGCTTTTTTTTTTTTTACCAATTATTGAAATTCTGGTTTGGATTTGTTTATATAAAAGACAATGCAGAAAGAATCTGGATTCATTGGTTTGGATCCAGAAATATGGACTATTTTTATTCCCTACTCATTTGCTTCCAGGGCAGTCTGCCCTTCTGGGGAATGTAATCCTGGCGTAGAGTGGCTAGGACCTTATCTGCTGTAGTTACAAATCATGTCAGAATCACATTAAGAACCCACTCCACAGCATGCAAATGGCATACTCTAATAAGGTTTCAACTAGCATAGTCATCTACATAAAAATCTCTGATAACACTGCATATGGATATTTTCTATAAATATACTTGATAAAGCCTTAGCTGACTCTGAGGTGTATTTTAAATCATAAATGTGACATAAAAGGTGTTGATTCAGGCCCTACTCTTAAAGTAAGACGAATACCAAATGACCCAATTTCTACTTAGCATGCACAGCACAAACCTGATCTTGGACAACTGCTGTTCAAGGTAGGGGACATTTGTCCTTTTGCTGACCGGGAAGTGATAGAGATGACAATGCCTTGGATGACAGGAGGAAAGTATTGGAGCCATTAGTGCTAATAGCAACATACTACACAGAAATCACCATGAAGCCCTGCTGTGCTCGGCGGTTTACACAAGAACATGTGTGTACTCACAAACAGAGTAAAACAAAGTGTGAGCCGACAAGGACTCTCACTCTTAAGAGGAAGAAAAAATTTCAGATGGAGCTGGGCAAATGACTTGGGGGGGTCCTGGTTCAATATCTGGGTTGGAAACTGGACACATGAAAAATTTGCAGCAGGGTGAAAGAGAAGCTCTCTAATTATATATATATATATTTATTATTATTATTTTATTTTTAATTTATGAGAATTATTTTGATTTAGCCTGAAACATTTTGCTTGGCCAGAAATTGAGCTGTTCTGTTTGCAGTTACTTTTTGTTTAAGTCTTTTTAGTACAATATTGAAACAAATGCTGTTCTAAAGTAGAGTTAAAAAAGCTACTCAGGTGTTTTAAATCAACTGCTTTAGCATTCCCAGAAAGAAACATTTAATTTTCTTTTGAAAGGGGATGTTTACAAACAATGTTGTCCTTTTTATTTTTGTTTGAAACTTTGCCAAATTTAACTTGAATTCCTAAATAGTTTTGATCAAGTCTGAACTCCATTTTACCTCTAATACACTGTTTAAAAAAAACTGCTCATGCATCTCAGTTCTCCATTGTATAGGTGCAGCCCTGAGCAGGGAGAAGAGTGAACAGGTGCTTTCACCTCAAGTCAAAGGCACAGTGAGAAATTGAACTTGCATGTCTGGAGTCCTATTTCTATGGCTTCAAAACGTCCTTCCTCAAAAATACTTTATTGTTTCAGTGGACCAAATGGTGTTATAACATGTCACTGCTGTGATTTAAAGCTCTCTGGAGTAATACATCTAGCTGAATATAAAACAAAAAATTGGTGGATTATGCATATATCACACCAAACAGTTCTGTTACAAGGTGAAACAAGACATCCTGAGAGTAGCAATCATGTAAACGTAAAAACAAAAACCACCCCATGCATGTGTTACTCGGAGGATCTTAGTTCCCGCTCACCCTCTCTTCTGAGGTAGAATAATTATACAGAACACAGAGACAAAACAAGGATTCATGGTTATAGACACTGAGCCAGGAAGCATTTACTTGCAGGGCACAGTATTTCTCTTGACCTCTTCTGCTTTGGAGAAAAAGGTATTTGAGGAGGATATTTGCTGGGGGGGGGGAGCACTGGGGTATGTCCCAGAGAGCTCCTCAGAGTCCCTCATAAAACGGCAGTGATTTGTTAAATCCTTGAGATCTCAGTTCCAGATTAAGGGTGGGTGTGGGTGAGAGGAGCTGGCTGAGCAGAAAGGCAACTCCGTGGTTACGGCACTGTGCAGAGACCCGCAGGCATTCCCTCTTCCCTGTGCCAAGGAACAAAACGCTCTGTGCCTCAGTGCCTCTGTGTGCAGGCACAGTCTGGCAAACTCCAAATCATCGGCATCACCCAGGTTTTATTATCACAAGGCTACGGCCCCAACTCTTTGCTTATACCTGTCCCCATAAGCTGAGAAAATGCACTTTTTTCCAATGGATTCCTTAGTCCTTCCCATTTCAAGACCCCATAGTGTAAATTAAGATCCTTAAGCTCTCCCCCAGATTGGAGGCTTGAAGACTGACTTCTGTTTTGTGTTACTGCAGTTGCAGCTGAAGCAGCTGTGCGGAGTTCAGAGCTCCTGGCTTGCTTGGCTGTAGGGAGCAGAGCAGAGGGTGTTTGGGGTGGTGACTTCTCAGCATCATCACGGTGAATTCAGAGCATGCAAACCATGCTTGGCCTTGTCAGCCGCTTCGCTCTGTGCTTATTCTTTTAATAGTTCAATAGTTAAATTAAGTGTTCAGTTTTAGTGAGAAAAATAAAGCATTGTAAATTCTTTTTAGATTTCTACTTGTGGAAGACTAAAGTCCAGCCATAAACTATTGTTCCCTTTTCTCTGCCCTTTCTTAATCTTTGTGCTCCCTGTCTACCCTATCACAGATACATTCTTGTGTCCTTCTGCAGTACTGCTATCACTCTTGTTTTACTGCCAAAAAATGTAAGAATGCATTGAATGAAACCTTGTAAAATTAAGACAAGGATATTTTGCAGTCTGGGATTTATCACTGGAATGTGAGATAATTTACAATTAGAAGGGCAGGATTGTCTCTGGTCCTCATTCCTCTCTGAGACAACCCTAGAAGACTGCTGGTCTGCTGAAGTCGTATCAGCTGAGACGATATGAGCACGGACTCCTCATTTTCAATGAACCTTTGTCTTCATTCCCAGACACCACAGTCTGAGCCAGTTTGGAGCTGAGCCTATAATCAAAGCTGTTGACTTTTGTGACATTTGTATGAAAGTCATTGCTTAATGCCCAGTAGCAGGAAGGACAAGGGACCTGAGATGTTCATGTCACTACAAGATGCTAAGTAGCCACCAAACTGTCAGATAATTGGCAGAACACGAAAACCATGCAGAGAAACGAGTTGCTGTTGGTCTTAGCAGAGCTACTCTCTATTGCAGTGGGAACGCATTCTGCTATTTCACAAACATTTATTCCACTTTTCTTGGAGGGAAAATTAAACATCTGTTTTCTGCTGTGAAGTGTAACTTCAAGGAAATAATCTGAATAGCTGGACTGTAAGTAAGTCAGATTTTGAGGCCAGTATCCAATGCTAACCAGAAATTTTTTCTTCTCTGATCTGCCCTGTGGATTTTCAGAACAGCTCCGCATTGCATATTCATCACCTCTTGGCTGCACCGATCTCCAGTTAATGGGAATTCCACACACCAGATGAATGAAGACGACATTTACATGACGTGATGTGCATATAATGTACCACATGGCAAGTCAGAGGAGGTTCATGATCTGGACAGGCCAGGTTTCTCCTTTACTATCGAAATGACACAATCTCCTACAGTTTTTATTTTCCACACTTTGGAACATAAGCAGAAGTGCTAATCCCAAGTGCTAAAAAATTATGAATCAGCTTCTCTGTCCTGCCAAAACCAAAATAAAAATTACTTAAGCAGGAGATTTTAAAAATAACATTTGATGGATTCTCCTGTTTTGGGCCCTCTCGGTACAGTCATAAGTGAAAGAAAATTGCACTCATTTGAATAAACAAAAGATGAGATTCTGGAGATTCACAGATCTTGAGGACCTAAAGCTTAAAGGCAAATATGCCAAGAATTATGTTAAAATTCTTAGAGACACAAAACCGGATAAAGATATTGAATGCCTTTGCTTATTAATTTAATCCTCATTCATTCTGCATACTGTCTTATTTAACTTTGGGTTTTTTTTAAACTGCAAGCACAGGAACCAGAGGAGAGCTAGTGTTCAGAGTTTCTTAAAAGGTCTCCAAATTCTTAGAAAGAAGTGGCCAAAATTTGAACACTTCTTACTACAAGATCAGCACAGGTACCTTTCCTAGCTCACCTGGCATAGGCACAGGATAAAAATCAGAACTGAGTCTGAAATTGATAGGTTTATTTAGGGGACCTAATCCCAAAGTAAAACAGTCAAACAAGTGGAAAGATTTTGGAAAGAGACTTCCCTAAACGTAAAGATGAAATGCGTAATGAAGTATTTATGTGCAAAGCGAAAGGAAAAATCATGCTCTCTAGTAGTGAGATTAATAAGCATATGGTAGCTGGGAAATAGTGTGAGGAATTCAACAAAAACTGTTCCAAATATGTTTTCCAAATATGATTATTTTTCTGCTATATCCCAGTTTCCACTGACTTGTTCCACTGATACGATTTGCTTGTTTTAGAAATCTCAGTTAAGTCTA
Organism: Pandion haliaetus; assembly: GCA_013401275.1. Lineage (NCBI taxonomy): Eukaryota > Metazoa > Chordata > Aves > Accipitriformes > Pandionidae > Pandion > Pandion haliaetus. Next base: position 125,757 of record VYZV01007856.1, on the reverse strand, counting down.
TGCAAAGCACTATACACTGTACTCTTAAATCACTTTAAAATTGGCTTGTATTTCTGGTGAAAGATTTTGCCCAATGATGGTCCGGTAAATAATAGAATCACAGAATCATAGAGTGATTTGGGTCGGAAGGGACCTTAAAGATCATCTAGTTCCAAGCCCCCTGCCATGGACAGGGACACCTTCCACTAGACCAGGTTGCTCAAAGCCCCATCCAACCTGGCCTTGGACACTTCCAAGGAAGTGTGGATCAATATTGAGGTATAGCTTAGGTCTGGTACAAATGACAGGCACAAATTTAATTGGCATTACCAGGTTTGTGCTAGTATAACTGAGCACACAGAGATTTGCTTCTAGTTTTCCTATCTGTTAAACTGCTTTTGTCCTTCTACTAGTGCACAATTTGAGTGTATATGTGGCCATTCCCCTTCCCAGCTATATTCTTACCAACGTACAATGAAAGTCAGAGCTAGACCCTGAAGGCCTGCTCCTGAGCTGGTGGAAATGAATGAAAAATCTGTTACAGTTAATAGAGGTTATATTCCTATAAAGAAGGATTTTGTATAGATCAAAGCAGAAGCTTTTTGTATAATAATAACACCACCATCACTAATATGTACTCGGAAAAAAAGGAAGATCATAACAGAAATATACTTCTTGAACCTAAAATTTTTCAAGAAGCATAATCATATTATAGATTTCACTTTTAAATGGTGTGAGGCACCAAGCAATAGGCAGACATGGCATATGGATCTCAGCCTTTTGACACTCCTGAAAATTTCCTTTTTGAACTGTTTCTCGTAATCCCAACAACTTCAACAAACAGTGTCGCCATTCTTCCTGTCTTGAGGTTTGATGTCTTGAGGCAAATGTCCTGATTGACTAACCCTCACAGATCACTTGAAAATGCCCAAGTGCCCAAATTACATGAAAACACCCACCAGCCTTCTGTGAGCCCCCTGGAGCAAAGCTGGTGTTCCTATTATTCTGTCCATGCACATGCATTTGCATCTGCAGTCTCAGGGACCTGGCCTGTTAGCACCACTTGTTTTCTCCATGCCGAGCTCCCTGATAATGCAAGGAGGGCTTACAGCTAGTGTGGGCAAACTCAACGTCCAAAAGTGCTTGGATATTTCCAAATGAGGAATAAAGGGGTCTTGGTGTAAACGGGTCTCAAGACAAGAGTGTATATATAATTATATACTGCACGCGTAGTTGGAAACGTCTCTTTGATTTGGTACTACAGCAAGATGGGAAGACATCAGCATCTTCCTCGCCCCCCCACTGCCAGGTACCTTGATAAGGCCACCACTCACCTTGAGGTTTTTGTTGTGCCTCTGGAGCTCCCGGCACAGGCTCTCGAGCTTGCTGCGGGCGAGGATAGCTCTGCTGTGCTCACTCTGCAGCTGGTCCTTCTCCTTGGTGATCTGGGCCTGCCTCTTCTGCAGGTACTTGAGCTTTTTCTGCTCAGCACGATGTTCTTCGAGCTGCATGGGGAATAGGGATTAAAATGAATCAAAGAGGGACAGGAAAGAAAAGAAAATTAGCTCTTTTGGTTTTGGGAAAGCCTTCACACTTTAACCTCAAAATGTTCTGTATTTATCAGCGCTAATGGGAGAGGAGTGAGCGACCTGGAGGGTGTCCCAAGCCTGCTCACTGCAACAGTCCCAAGTGTGCTGTAGTGTGGCTGGGTGAACATAATTTTTAATACCCGTCACACCATTTCAGCCCTGCCTTCTTTGGTTTGAATTTCTTTGAAGGACATCTGTGAGGTTTTTATTTTTGTTTCAACATTAGGAACTGGAGCAGCCGGTAGTGTTTTATGCGGTGAGATTTCTCCAGATCATGAGATAATGTAATAGTTGCTCATTCTCTTTTGCAGCTTCCTGAAAAAGAAATGGCTTCCTAGATAAACAGGAACTTGCTGGAAAAAACAACAGCAGAAGAGGTGCTGGAGACCAGGGATGCCGCCTGTGTGTGGGCTTTGCTACTGATGGAGGAGAACGCTCTTCAGGGAAGAGCTCCCCAAAACGACACATGGGCACCTCCTCCTGCCAGGCTCCTCATGCATGTGGGACCGACCATCAGTTGTGTTTCTGGAGGTCCCATCCTCAACAGGGGTGGGTTATGGTGAATCAAACCTCTTTTGGGCTCTTCGGCTCCATGTAATTAATGAAGAAAACACAGACAGTCCCTGACGCTCACTTGGGAACCTGCTGTTCCTGTGGGTCCACGGCTCCTGTCTTCCCCAGAGGGCCGGTGGGGAGAAGGGTGTATTTGGAGGGGGAATGAGGGACAGCAACAGAATTGTAATAGCAGTCCTCGCACAGACTGGTCATATCTTCTGACATATGCTTATTACTGGCTGTTTTGGAAAAATTTCCTGCACTGCAAATTAACACCATAACAGTCATGTCAAAGAACCATTTCACCTCTCAAGATTTTAAAGATTTCATCTCCTGTTCCAACACAGAGCAGCCCTCCTTGCTGTATCACAGGCATGCATACATTGCGAGATATTTCTGAAGTCCAGATGTTTTCTGGTTGAAAAACAGCAGCACATGAGCTGCAATGTGCAAACCTTAATAATAACAGTTGCTATTAAAATTACATTATCTAATAATACGATACCTCTAGTATTAATTATTAACCCCAGCATGGCTGGGAAGGTCTGTGAGTGCAGGGGAATGATGTGCAGCTCAAACAAGACAGTCAACAGGCATTATATTTTACACTTTCTCTGCCCGAGGATCTGTTTTCTGCAGATGTTCAGTAATTTATGCTTACAGTACAGAGCTCTGTGTATTATCAACCAAATCACAGCTAGGCATGCCACAAAACAATGCAATCACCAGCTTGGAGTGTATTTGCAGTTTATGCCCAACTTTCAGCATGTGTATTGTGTGCTTTTACCCTCGTAGATCAGAATAGGGGCTTTTGCATCTAATCAAGCTGCATTAGCTGAAATCATTTTTCTAGTATTGTAGGGAAAAAATAGCCTCTCTGTAATTAAGGCTGAGATTTGTTTTCCTTTATAAGCTTGATTTTGGCCCCTTCCCCTTCCCTTTTAAAAACATAAAAAAGGTTCTTTTTGCTTCACATTTTTGCATGCACAGCCTGTGCTGAGCAGATAATGATTTATCCAAATTTTAGATGATTCCCTCAAGCTGTGCTTGAGATAGGGGGCTTAGAATAAAATAGGTCTTAATCATGATATGAGAAGTCTTCCAAGCATTTTTTGCTCTTTTTTTCCATACAAATGACTTGCACTAGAAACTTATATTTCAAAGTTCTCAGGAACGTCTAAGACATGGTGTTACTTTTGCACTGAAGAAGGGAATTCACTGGTAAATAGGAACAACAAAAGGGCCGCCAATTATAATTTTTTAAGACTAATTAATTAAATATTAGCTAAAATTAACTACAAATAGAAGGAATTCTGATTTTGGAAGGCTGACCTAGAGAGATAAACTCTCAGTTTAGGAAAATGAGTTTTATCTTGACCCCATCTTGCTTCCCCATCCCAGCAGGCATGGCTTCCTTCACACCAGCCCATCCTCTTTCCTGATGCCTTCCATCTTCTGGTGTGCCTGTCGCTACAGACTGTGCTAGGGCACGTGCTAACAGTTAAATAGCATATAGCTGGGTGGCTGTGGGGAAGCACTGGTGCTGCATAGGGTCCCTGAGTACAGGCAACCTCTTAAGCCACAGCCCGCAGCAGCGCTATCTAATGCAGCTGAAGCCATTGCCAGCACCCAGCTCAGCCTGACTTGTGGCTGCACCTTCCCCTGAGCTGTGCTGCAACAAGTGCTTGTGTCAGCACACAGTTCACCAGACCAGGGAGCTGATCTGGCTGGAAAACGACACAGCAAAGGCAAAAAGTGACCTCAAGTATGTGATGGGGACAGACAAGAGGGAGCAGAGAGAGTGGAGCTGACTGCTGACAAGTTACTAATCACACTACAGCCCTCAGCTGCGCTGAGTGAGCAGTGTGAGGCTTTCTCCAAGCTTTTAGTTGTATTTATTAAATGATTTACTTTAGTGACATTGCACAGAATGTCAAAACTGAATGCTCTGAATTTATGTTTTAGTACCTTTCTACTGCATGCGTTACCGGCAATATGGTCCCTGTTTTATACAGTGCTCCAATGATGTTTGAATGCAGGGGAGGGTACATTCTAGAGGAAGAAGAAGACTTATTTCGGTTAATCCATGGGCATGAAGTCCCTTAAAGCATGAGCTAAACCATAAACTGCCTGAGCCCAATTTATGAAATCAGAGAATTTTACATGAAAAAAAGGAAAAGCTGAACTTCACATTATGATGAGACTTGGACACATCTGTGCATAAACACTATTATAAAGTCAATGTTCTGCTTGGCACATTTTTCAGTACTCTGCAAACTGTAAAATACTGCAGCCTTTTCATTTGTACTATTTCCACAGCTTATGGCCATAGAGTCCTTTAACTACTTATAAGAAAATACTTGATCTGAAAATAACCCACCTTAAGTGTGGAAAGAACAGAGTCAGGTAGGTGGCATTGTTACAGGGGTGACATTATGGTGGCAGGGTCTTTGATTCTTCATTGTGTTGTGGTTTCTCTCACAATTAGCTTCAGTTCTCTGTTTTCTGATTTTCTGCTTCCTAACATTTTATACTAAGCCCTGTATTATTTTCATTTTGATTAAATCACTGATACATAATTTAAAGCAATACCTGCATATACAGGTATGCAAAACTCCTTGCAGAAGGTGAAAGCAGGAGCCTAGACACTAGTCTCCAGTGTGGGGTGGTTTGGTAGATTCGCCTTTAAGTACAAGTATTCTGCCTCATCAACTTTTTAACCCAAAGTCCAGCTTGTTTTCCTCACTTTTTGCTTTTTTTACTCCTTCTCACCCATAATTGAATATTTGACCCTGACAATTACTTCGGGATTCACTTAACAGGACAGACACTACTACTACATGAGGTTTGACCATGCTGCATGGCATATGTTTTTTATCCCTTCCTGCATACACAGTTTGCACAGAAAAAAACCAATGCTGTACTAACCAGCTCAGCATACTTCTTAAATAACAGGTCCAGCTTCTCCTCTGGAGTACTCAGCTTATTCAGGCTTTGCATCAGTAGGGTGGCTTCCTTCCCTTAAAACAAACAGAAGCAGAGATTTGATGATAGAGGTAGTTTGTAGCTGATGTACTGTTATGAAATTAGTTGTTTGATGCATGGATCTGTAAAAACTCAGGGAGAAATGAGGCATTTTGGAAGGAAGGGAATAGTTTTTGCTATGAATTTCTGGGTTTTTCTTCTCCCCATAAGAACAAACATACTTGAATTTTCCTCCATTTCAGACCTCAGTAATGTGCTGTGCTCTAGCAAAAGCATTGGCTGTGAAATGCTTTTGTCCTGTATAATCTGATTTTCATTTAATATCTTTGCATCATGACTGGGTCACATATATGGCACATTTGACTGAAATAGGATGGAAAGTGCCTGGACCCTGAAAACTCAAAACCCAGATCTCTTTACAGGCAAAAACTGATCAAAGCTGGTGTACTCAGCTTCTGTGCTGCTCAACCTGTACAAGACATAAGAAAAGTTAAGTTAGGTATGAAGACTATGGTGTGGATGGAAACAATCAGAGAGCAGTGGGTACTGCCAGCCAGGTCTGGACTACATAATAGTGGTGTAAATCAGTTCTCTGAGTTGGTGAAGAGACTATGGATACCAGAGACAGTCTAGTAACTATCTGCTTGTGCATACCTAAATCACTGTGTAGCCATTTATGTATTGCTTCTCTTCTGATACCTCTTGGTATTCATTTCAGCCCTGAGTAGGAGCTGGACCTTGAAGACTGCTTGTTCATCAAATACAAAATGTCCCCGGCATCCCTGGAGATAAGGATGGCTGTGGTGCCAGGGGCTTGGCTGTGCTTTTCCAAATGCTCCTTTCCCAAGGCTGAGAGCAAATTTGCTTTCTGCTTTAGGCTGGACTTTTTTTACTTCTAGTGCAACCCAGGAGTACTGCCTGGGGAGAAAATCCACTATTTCACTCTAAGTTTCCTCTACAGCACCAGCATAAATAAATTGAAGAGAGCTCAAATCAAATCCTGGAGTGAAAACTGTTGCAAGTGTAGCTGGAGAACTGTGCTTTGGTAGTGTTTTCACTGATCCTGGAGAGATACCAATAACTGCACCAAAGCCAAGGCAATAGAAATTGAGGAACTTTCTTTCTCCTGGAAGTTCAAGAAATTTGGGGAAAAAATCCCTGCTCTGTCCTATGCTTAGTCCCTTGCCTATAAGAACGTCCTGCAGTGATTTTTCTATAGGATTAGACTGCGGTTGGGTTTGGGTTCTCAAGCAAAGGAGAGGCTTGAAGATTGGCAGGAGTTAAATGTAGGAAGGGAAATAAAGTACGTTTGCTAGATTGGGACGTAACTACATTGCTCTCTAGTGGCTGTCCAGCAGAAAGGACATATTTGACAAAAATTCGCTGAGACTTCTTCCTAGCTCTGCTAACAGAGCCCTGCCGTGGCCAAGGTGCTCTCTAAGCACTGTGCTTAGAGAGAATAAGTGTACTGGCTTATTTCATATAGTCCATCATGAGTCTGGAGGTCTGCTAGATGAAAAATAACCTGGGCATGACAGAAAATTTGTTCTGTAGATTGCCACGCCACATAGTAGCACCATTAGTGCTGTTAGGACCACTGAGAAGTCATACCTGAGGAAGCAGGGGAAGGAAAAAATTACTGAGGCACAAACGAGAGGCCAGGTTTTCCTTTATCTAAGAAACAATTTTCTACAGTGTGTTGTCAGACTCACAGCTTTGGCTAACTAGTTTGGGTGGCTCAATAGTACATCAGAACTGTGTGATATAATCCTAAAATTCCGTCTTTTTGAAAGGACTAATATCTGATACAGCCTACATGTATTTGTCTGGTAATTGCTGAAAATAATTACCAATTTGAGAAAAGTTATATTGCAATTTTCAGTGGTAACTAGAGGTTACCTCCACGGCAGAGGCTTAACATGGGAAAGAGCAAGGACCAGGGAGGGTCTACATCTGATCGCAGAAGGGCTGTGTAAGTACATAAGTACTTGCCTAGTCCTTTCAGGATTTTCTTCTCCAGCTTTTGCTCCTTGCTGCTGCTGGGCTCCTTTGCTCTGGAAGCATCCCCAGGAGCCAGCTTCTCTTTCTCACTCTCCTCATTTGCATCTTCATACTCCACATCCTCCATGCTGCCCGGCTCTCCCTTTTCAGGCCTGTTGGTCCCCATAGCGGAGCTTTCCTTCTCCATCAGGCTCACAGCAGACCCGTAGGTTTTAATAATGTCCTCCAGCTGCCGGCTCAGCTCCTCCGAGATGTCACACTCGGCTGCTTCGGGCCGGGCGCTCGGCTGCTCCGTGGGGGCTGGAGCAGGGGGCTGGGAGGTGGGGGCAGCTTTCTCCCCGCTCTGCCCCTGGACGTCCTGCCCGGGTGAGGTGGGAGACTGGTCATTCTCCATGCTTGGTGTGGCACCTGACAGCAAACAAATGGAGGGTTAATTTAAAAGCACATGAAATTAGTCTTCGAACTGCTAGCAAAGCTCGGCCAGCACATGAGTGATTTTGTGTGGAATTTGGGACGGCAGCTCATCGGTTGGCTCTGGCTTGATGAATATGTCGCACTTAAACGAACAACCAAGGTGATTTGCCTGCAGGGAGAAAAGCAAATTATATACTTTCCAAGAGGAAAAGCCTGCCCAAAGCTAATACTTAAAAATCAAAACCTCTTATTCCCATTGCCAGCGATAAGACACAAAATGACACCCGAGTCATTTATACCATTTCCCTCCCTGAACATGCTATTTGCCACATGTTTACTTTTCTTGATCTGTTTACCTGCAATGCTGGCTACTGATATGGGCAGCTTCACTTTAGAGCTGCATCAGTTTCATTTCCTATTTCTCCCCCGTTGGCACATCTTAAGTCAATAATCACAAAAAAAGGAATATTTTAAATGAAACTGGTGCACCGAAAATTGCACTGTGCTCTTGGAGAGCCCAGCGTGGTGCTTGATGTACAAGAGGCCTGGCTTGGCACTGTCACAATAATGGCAAAGAATAAGATAAACAGCTATAAACCACTCTTCTCTTGTACTTGCTGCATGCTGCTGACAGCTTGTTTGACAAGATACGGACTAAATCACAGCAAAGAAAAACCCACCGGGTGTAACATGGCTTGATAGTCCTTGTTGTTTTCTGGGGTGAAATTCAGCTAATTTGTTCCCCATTTGCAAATGGAAGCTTTTGTTTTGCCATGTCGTTGAGTGGCTGCACTCAGCCAGGCGAATACTGAGCTCCCAATGTATCTGTGTTCCTCCAGAGACTGCTCCGGCTTCCCCAGGACCTGACAATGAGGGTGTCAGCGAGCGCATCCCGGGCACCTGCTCCCAGCTCCTGCAAGGTGTGGGCCAGGAGAAACAGCATCTCTGACTGCATGTGGCTGGAAAACTCAGCGTAGAGAAGGCTCCTTCCTTCTCAGAGTGCCATCAGAGCTGCTGTCACCGCTGCACTGCCCTCAGGAGGTAGTGCAGAGGTGTGGGGTGCACGGCTGGGTCTCACCCTGCAACTAGCCTCCCTTTAATGGTATGATTTACAATGGTGCCAGTGGGGAACAAAGAAAAGAAGATTGCTTCCTTCATTCTGTTCCAGAGTCTGAGGTGGTTGCTTTCTTATTTTTTAAAAGATAACTTGTTTTGAAAACATGGAGCTAACTGGGAAGCATTTTCTTCCCTGTTCAGTTGGCCGTAACGTTTATCTTCTATGGTGTCTAAATTTCTACAGCTTGCAAAACAATAAACTAACTTGGTCAAGGGCAGTATATGATAAGAGAGATGTAATTTATTGTAATACATGACCAGTGTTTGTTATTAAACTCTCCCCAGTCAAAGTGATGTTTGGAAGTACAGTGATGGCCATCGCTAAGGCCATGTTTTTCAAGGTTTGATTGTCTAGCTATTTGACTGGGCTTACAGCGAAGATAGTCAAATATTACGGTTTACCATCTCCCAAGCAAATAATTGAAAATTTTGAGTGGGGCTCAGGATGTGCTTGAAAACTGCTAGCTATAAATCCATGCTCCTGCAGTCCTCCCACAGGTACAACTCACCAGCAGGAACGGTTTGGGAAGGTGGCTGGACCTGGTCTCACAGACCCTGTTAGACAGATGCATCCCATTCTTTCTTTCCTGCCTGCGGCATGGTCTTTATATCACTGCAATGTGATTGTAAAATTATATCTGTCTGATTTTACGTCATATTGTTTAATTTACATTGAAGGATTAGGCCCTACATGTGCATTTTAGGTAAATAATTCCAGATAGCATGAATTTTAGGCTACAGTTTGTGATCTTGCTTTAACTACAGTTAATTGACTGCCAATTAATTCAAGGTCAGTAAGATTATTGTAAATGCTAAGCTAGAAGCGCCACAAAATATGTGTTTCTCTCTGACATGTTCAGACTAGTGTTTACAATTGCATTCATTAATTTGAGCTAATTGGCAGTTGGCGATCAATCAGCTAGAAAACCCAGGATCACCAACTTTTGTCTAGACAGAACAAAAGTCTCATAAAGTATATCCACAATTTAAACTAGCTATTTTTTGTAATACGTTCATCACAGAAGGAGAACAGGATCACTAAATGCTCCATTTCCAAATATGAATTTCTCTTCCGACTATCTCCCCCTCTTTGTAAGATGGCACAAGTTGATGTGGTTCTCACTGCACCCTGACTCTCTCCCTTGGCTGCCTCCCAACTCCCAGCTGCATTGCTCATGGAGAGGCACTGTCCGGCTAAAGGCTTCCTCCTACACGAATCATGAAGTGTGCCTGCAAACACAGTAGGCTTTAAATCAACAGCGGCGATCAATTTATGCATGGTGTTTCTCAGTAATAAGGGAAAAACACGGGTGAATGAAAGAGAAACTGGATGTTTAGAATCAAGGACACAAGATGTTTAAAAGCTGGCCTCCCAGGAAATCTTCCCTAACGTACACTCCTGGCTAGAAAGGGATGAGTTGTAATCAGTCTCTGAAACCATGGCAATTCACATCTGCTGAGGTTCAGGCCACCAGCCTGGAACAGTGAGGAGGCAGAAACCACAGAAATACTCAGTGATGAACCTTTAACCCAAGGGTGCCCACCTGCCGGGTCATACCGGGGTTTGTATTTACACACACAAATAAATATTTTAATGTTTTATTCCGTTCTTCTTCAGGCTAAACCAGAGGTCTAATAACTACTTTCAAGCACAAACACAATGCCTGTTAAGTCATCTGTACTTTGTTTTTCATAACAGCTTCCACAATGTCATGGAGTTTATATTTAGGGAGACAGGGCAGCTCTCATCTGCTGAGAGCAGCCCACTTACAGCCTTTGATGCTGGGAGATTTTACTGCAGTTGGCCCCAGTCCGCCTCATGCTCCAGTCTGTTTAACCTTGATGTACATCAGGAATTCTTCCTTATCAGGCCATAAAAGACTTTTGGCGCCAATCTCAGCAAGACCAAAAGTGTTTACATTATATGCTATTTTAGACACAGTAATGCCTAAAAATTAGGTGACTGAGCCCAGAAGAGGAATTTCTTGGTTCCTCAAGGAATTTTAGACTTGCCCAATTTTAGACTATCCACCTCTTGAGGTTTGCAACTCCTACTACCATTACTGTTGCCTCCAGGCACCTGAATTTCCAACACGGCCTTATCCTGTTTTATGGTGAGGAGGAGGAGGACTGACCAGTTAGCTGACTGAGTCTGAGCATTGCATCTTGTTTACTCTTTTCCTCCTGCGCTCCCAAATCCTGGACCTGTTCTACAGGCCTGAGGTCAGTATCTTTCGTGGCCCTGGTGTTTTGGATGGAAGCTTGATCCCAGACACTTGTGGTTGCTGCCTACAGGTAGTCACTCTGGTCCTCCCCTCCTCCAGTGGGAAACACCCCTGAGAGCCAGAGGGTGCTCCTGCCTCCCCACTGTGGAAGAGGCTCCTCTCCATTCTCCTCCTTCCTCCATTAAAAACTTGGGATAACCCAGGAGAGCAATGGAGTGCCCTGGGGCACGGGTGACCTCCAGTCTCAGGTGGAGACTGGGACACTGGTCCCAGGCTGATGCCTTTCTGTAGGAGGACTCGTGGCCAAGCACAATGAGGTTGGTGCTTGGGGCAGCAGCAGTCTGTGGTTGGCCCCAAAGGCACAAAACCGGGCTGAACACACAGCATAGCCACAGCTGTACTTAGAGGCAACAGAAAAAGGTGTGCCGCTAAGCTCAGTCTGGCAACGTGCTGCGTTTGTTTGTCTGTGACTATATCCCTTAACATTTCACATTTATGGCATGATTTGCCTTCACTGTGCTTTGAAATCAGCCACTACCTCCAAAGTAAAAGGTCAGTCGGCAAGAGCCAGCGCCTGATTTAGCAGAGCTGCAATAGCCATCCCTCTGCTGCTGGGAAAACCATCCCCCTCGCACCGCTGGGGCGGACACTGCTGCCGAGGCACCGTCCTGACATGAACAAGGCACAAAATACACGTCATCTTCTTAGCTTCTCTTGCAGACTGTCTTGCGTGCTGTTGCAGAGTTTTGTTTATCCTTTTTCAACAGAGCACTTCCCCTTCCTTCTCGTGGGAATTGCTTCCTCCTTCCCTTCTTGCAGCTTGAACTTCTGGAGGGTTTACAAACTGGTCTATATTTAGCTCTTGCCTCCCCATGTATCCAGCAGAAGGACACATGGCACCTGCTCTGCAGCCAGGAGTTATTTTAAGCACTTCTAAAATGGGTGATGGTATTTAGCACTTTATGCTCAAAACTCACATACACACACACACAATTCTCTAAACCAAAGTGTTCCATATACTTACACCAGCTAGCATATGCTGAGAAACTCTGAATTTCTACCTCAGCATAACACCAGATTGAACTGCAGTAATACCTCAAAGCAGCACATATTAAACTCTGGAATAGCCCACACTACTGTAGCTCCAATTACACTCCAGAAAAATACAAGTGCCTTGTTATAGCCTAGACACTGTCCTATGTATTACTTCAGAAAGCAGTGATAAAATCAGCTTTATCAACTACATGCTACATTTGAACAGCCTTATGATTTATGCACAGTTTTCTAGTACAAAACTGAAGAAAGGTTTGTGGCAGGTTTCCATACAAGCATGGAAAGAACCAGATGCAGAGTCTTTCTGAAGTCTCATGTGGCACCTGAGTCTTGATCACTTCTTGTTGTAGCAAACCAGCCATGGCCCCTAGTCTCACTTAAAGGCAAGCTCTACCAAAGTCAGCTTAAATTTTTTTGATCACTCTTTAGAGAAGCATTTCTTATTTCCACCAATAGCCTTAGATACTCACCTGTTTTCCTCACACATCATACAGTGCCCAGGCTTTTAAGGCTATTCCTAGAAAACGTGGGCTGACAGTCCCAAAGCGAAGTACTTGGATTAAAACCCTTGCACCATGCCATCAAGCAGTCAGAGCAAGGAAGCTGTTCATCAGACTTACCAGAGCAAAGAGAAGAGCTGAGCGGAGAAAAAAAGTCAGGCAGAAAGCTCAGACAAGGGCACGCCAGCAGCAGGACACTGGTCCTGTAATCCTGCCACCGAGGGAAGACCAAGCGAGGGGGGGAAGGACAGAATGACACAGCAGGAGCAAACACGGCGGAGACTGAATGCGCGCTTTGCAGGGGACCGGCTCTGATAGGCGAGCGGGGAGGCTGCCTGCTAGCTGGCAGTGTGAGCCAGCTATGTTGGCTATTCCCTGCTCTGACAGAGGTAGCCTGAGAGATTAAAGACTCGGGCCCTCAGAAAGAGAGAATAAAGGAAGGATTCATACACAAGCTGCTACCCTTGAAAATTGTCTTGATCCCTCAGTGACCTGACATTTTGCACTGCATGAAATTTGTCCATATTGACTATGGATTGGTCAAACTTGGTTTGATTTTTCTGTCTGCACCAGAAAGACCAGGATGGCTTTCCATAATGTCAGCTCACAGCTGTGACTGCCCTTTGCAACCTGGGATTTGGGCAGGATTTGTTAAAACCCAGACTGATTCTTAATCATAGACTCACTGGCTGGAAGGGACCACAGGAGGTCTTTAGTTCAACCTCTTGCTCAAAGCAAGCTCAGCTGTGAGCTTAGACCAGGTCTCTCAGGGCTTTATATTAGTCTTAAAAACCTCTGAGGATGGAGACTGCATGACCTTTCTGGGAAGTCTGTTCTCCTGCCTGACTGTCCTCGTGGTGGAAAAATTTCTCCTTATACCTAGCCTGAACTTCCCTTGTTTCAGCTTGTGCCCATTGCCTCTTGTCCTCCCACCTTACACCCCTATCTCTGTCTTCTTGATAATCTCCTCAGAGGTACTGTGGGCTGCAGTTAGGGGCCCTCAAAGCTGCCTCTTCTCCAGGCTGAACATCCCACTTCCCCCAGCCTCTCCTCATGGGACAAGTGCTCCAGCCCCAGCCACCACGGTGCCCCTCCAGTGAATTGACCAGCTTCTCCCACGGAGGCAGCAATACTAATGGAGATGGCTGGTGTAGCTTTCCCCTGATCCCAGTAGCTCCCAAACAAATGTTCTTGTTGCTGCCAAGGTAACCTCTCTGACCTACTTTTTGCATGTTACTGTACCGGCTCACATCGGCCCAAAGTCGTTTATACAAACAAGCAGAGCACTCCCCAGGGAGCTCAGCTGAACGCGGTTTATCCAGCGACCAGCATCTCCCACTTCTATGACCCACAAGCCACTCGGGCATCATCTTGAGATGCCAGATGGCCACAGGACCATCTGCTGTCCACTCCCCAGAGAGAGATGTAGGTCAGTTTAATGCACAAATATGCAAAGAACTGAGAAGTGATAGGCTGGTAGCGGAAGTAGCAGCCAGTGCTATGAGAAGAGAAATAGGACTTTGGCTCCAGTGAAAAATAATAATGCTTAGAACAACATTAGGAGGAAAAACATGTATATGGTACAATGTTTTGGAGTAAGCCCTCAAATGGACCCGTTGTTGCACAGCACTAGAGCATCCAGAAATGTTTTGCACTGGATTTATGAGGGATATATGAAAAAACAGTACTGGGCAGTTCACTATCAAGAAGTACTGGCTCAGAAATAGTCCATATGTTAGCAGTATCCCAGACTTTCACTGCAGAAGACTAAAGGTCCTGCTATATTTGTGAAGATAGTGTCTGTGGGGCGGAAAGAACATATGTGAGGTGGTTTCTCATTAATCTTATTTATCTGCTTGGAAAAGGCAGCTCATACTATCTGTGGATGTGTGGGCATTGTGGCTTAACAGAAAATCAGTTCTTTGAATCTTCTTCAGACACTGGTGATGGCTCAGTAGTGCTCCTAAGAAAGTCACAGATTTAAGGATAATGAAAGGCAGTTTGCAAGGTGGGGGGCTTCTGTGAATCTTTTGGAGGGGTTTGGAAACCGGCTGGATGTGTTTTGAGAGAAGATAAAGCTCTGGGGTTGTTTGTGACAGGGCAGAGCGAGCCATCAGAATACCAGTGAAGATAAGAGTCCTTGTGTGGGCTCCTTGTGCTCCTCCTGTTTTGACTGGAGAATTCTCCTGTTCCAGTCCCCTGTTCATTGTTCTTTTGAAATAAAATCAGCTCCAGGGTTTCTGAGATAAAAATGCACAACTGAGTTACCAAGAAGCTAAGCAACAGCTGAGTTGCAGAAAGTTACTCCAGCATATCCTCACTCCTTGGCAAACACAAGGCAAGACACGTTCTGCTTCGCCTTCTTTCACTGGGGTTAAAGCTATTATGTGTTAGCTCATTTTTACAACAGACTGACAGCATGCACACAGACCCTTACTGCAGCTCAAATGACATGCAAGGATTCACTAGGTGGTGGGAACCTGGTTATGTCCTTGAGACATGAGAACGTATTGATAACAGGAAATTAGCTGGGGTCATCATTGTAAAAATTAGCTACAAGAAATCCAAAGCTACATGTTTTGAATTGTTCCTAAATATGCAAGTAAAGAAAACAGTCTCTGGTACAGTCAGGGAACACAAAGGAGCAGACAAAATCAGTGTTCCTGAGTATGTGGGCAGTATGTGTGTGTAGCTCCAAAAGATTAAAAGGGGCTGGATTTTGGCCTGTGAATTGAAACAACCACCTTAAGAATGGAAAGGGAAACAGACTGAGAAATTTAGAGGAGTGTGTTGAAACTGCCATGCAGGCAATTTACATGTTGAGGACGACCAACCAACTGGCATTCAGACTCTGCATGCTGGGGTGGTTGCATCTGGCAAGCTGAGGAGAGAGCTGGCTGAAAACGCTCTCTGTGAAACCTGCACTGCTTCTGAGGTTTCTGCTTTTGCAATGCTTTGGGTGTTTCATGTCCCCATTTAGGGGAAGAGAAAGAAAGAGGAGAAATGTACCTTCCTCATATTAAAGCTAGACCACTCTTTGAGAATTTGCTGTAACAAGGCTGAGTTTATTTTTCAGTTGTGTTCAGCTGTGAGCTGGATTGCATATCCATAACCCTACACTCTCCTTACTGCACAGTGGCATTTCAGCTGAGGTCATTCGTAATGTTACACAGAAATTGCCTGTTTCTGGATTAAACATAATCATCAGTAGCATAAATCTACTGAAGACATAGGCTTCCCAGGGGAAAAAAACCCTAGTAAGTAAATTTCTACCTATATTTATCATTTGCTTTATATGATATTCAATGCATTCAGCCTCACCAAGTGGAAGGACAAGTTCATCATTAAGTCAATGCTGCTGAAGCTCTTGGGCTTTCTTCCTATCTTTTTCTGACATACTTTTTCCTTTCTTTCCTGAGGCCATTTTCCTCAACTGCAACATTCAGCTCTCACCTGCTGATGTTCTCCCCCCTCCCTCCAGTGCTAATGCCATTGGCATTGAAACAGTTACTTACAGGGTTTTTGTGTGTTCTTTTTGTATGCCATGGGAAGGTTTAGGCAAGAGACCAATGATTCAGGTTTAGAGTCTGTCTCTCAAATGCTCAAGGTCTTTAAAAAATGCAGACTCTGAAGGCAATACTGTGTTGGTTAAAAACACTTTAAAATTTTTTTGAGGGCTTCTTTTTCACCACAAGCAATGGCAAGCCCTAATTCTTCTTCCATCTAAATGAAAGCTTAATTTCTGCAGAAGCCCTAATATCCCCTGGAAGCCGTACGGACTGATTTGGCCTGCAGGCCAGTCTCTTGACAGAAGGTGAAGAGGCTGGGGAGGGTCTCCTGCCTTCTGCACTGTCCAGAAGAGAGCTGTTTGCTTTTTTTACAATTCCTCTGCAAATTGTAGCTGCTCTGCTCCATGAGACCCCGCTTGCCAGCAGCACAAGAAAATCTGTAGACAACCATTCCCAGTCCCATCATACACAAGGATGCAGACTGCAGTGGACTGCCTTGGTCTGCCACTTCAGTGCCAGATCTGTATCAGTGAGGGCATCATATTTGGATTCTAGCACAGGAACCCCATTAAGAACCTGCAGGACTACTTCACAACTTTCCTGCTGAACAGGTTTTGGTTTATATTTCGAAAGATACAAGTCTTTCAAATTATATTGCACCTGGGCAGAACCAATTCCTTTAATATCACTACCTCAGTCAATTATATCGGAAATAAAATTGGTCCATTCCATTGGCAGCGTTTCCCTGCGGTGGGCAGCTACAACTGAACCAGTGTTGGGAGAGTCCTATGAGGTCCCAATGCAAAGTCTGTCAAGACCAATCTCCGCTGGGTTTAATTTGCTTCAATAGAAATGTCATAAACATCTGGACAATCAGACATTTTGCATGGTGACCTCTGGGGAATAATTTCTCTCTTGCTTAGTCCTGTGTCAATTAAAAAAAAAGGGGAAAAAAACCCCATATTTGCATTTATTTGCATACACAAAGCAGGTGTTCCACACTGCATCAATTTTCTACAGATTTCCTAGCTCCAAGTCAATCTCAAAAGGGTTGGGAGGTTATGATTTGCCTTCTAATAAGATTTTATGGCCTGAAGGTTTTGTCATATACCTAAGGTTTGCCAGCTTTTTTTCTTCTACAGCTCAAAGATCCTGGCTACAAATGGCAGTTAATAATGCAGCCAAATTAGCTGACACAGAAAATCCCAATAGGCAACAGACTTAACTATTTTAAGCAAATAATTTAATTCTTAATCTACATCAGTAAGAATATAATTTCTGAATTTTAGCAAGGAAACCACTCTAAGAATCTGGAGGAATTCCCCATGGTTTGCTACTGAACAGTTTTTGATTTATTCTTGGAAAGATTCAAGTCTTTTGAAACCTTAAGAGCAAGCAAAATCAATTATCAGGGTTTCAATTTTCTCCAGGCAATTTCCACTGCTTCAGCTTGCCCAAGAGATAGACTCTTCATAAATACATTATACTATGTGCTATTTGAAGAATTTGGCAAAGTGGAGAATAGATTCACTTGAAAAATCACACATAAGGTAAAGGAATCCCTCAGGTGAGGCATGCAGTCACACCTGAATGCATCTCTGCAGTTTGGAAACAACTCTTCTCCAATATATACAGGTAATTTATTGGGAAGGAAAAGAACAGTATTAGCTGTTTCCAGTTATTTTGATACTGCAGTGAAGTTACTGCTGATTTACACCATTATAAATGAACATAAAATCTAGCATGAAACTTCAAAAAGGTACTGAATCCTGAAACAGTCCATTTTTAAACTAATTTAATTTTAAAATGATGCTCCTCTAGCTAGAAATGATCTTCTATCAACAGACTGTGGGAACAGACTTGGGCCAAGTCAACCGTCACCCTGGATATTTTGTGAACCTGCCAGGGGAAATCTCTGGGCCCAGTTCAGACGTGATCATGCTGTAAATCACATATCAGGCGTAATTTGGAAGTCTTTTAAATGCCAACAGTACATTGGTCAAGGGTGAGTTGTAGACATTATCTGTTCCAATAAGATAATGTAAACTGACTTGCTTTGTATGAGGTAGCTTTTTGTCTTTCCCTCCCTTTTCTAGCCCCTTCCATTTGCTAGTAATGTTCACTTGCATCAGTTTCATTATCAATATGCAACATTTTTTTTAGATTGCTGCTAGAGCTGGCTTGTAAAAATTAGAAATGGAAAAGACTTATTAAAGGCTCAGTCCTGCAGCTGCTCCGTGTGTGGAACTACCATTGATTTCCCAAGCAGCACCTGCTGGTGAGCTGCACAGAGAATAAAGCAAATTAGAAATTGAAGGCTAGCTCTCTCAGCTGTATGGGCTGTACATGGGCGGTAAAGCATCTCGTAATTGGAGCCAAACATCTTTCTCTGGAAAGCACAAGGTCCAAATTCTGCTGACAATCATAAGTAAGCTGAGGGGAGGCGGGGAGGCTGAGCAACACTGAGATTATGACTAACCTGTCTAAGACTATGGGAGGGAAGAAGGGGGACTGACACAACGGGAACGACACAGATGGAGGTAACACTTAAACAACGCTTGGAAATGAGGGGGACATTTGTGCTGAAAGATAAAGACGTGTAGAAAGAAGGGGGAAAATAACAGTGACAGTGATAGTGAAATTAGTCCTAATGAGAACCTTATTCTATAGGATAATGACAGGGTGGCTGATGAACTCTTAGTCGAGAAGGAACCACGCAGTGATCTGCAGAGCTGGCAGCACTACTGTGTGATGTCTAAAACTGCTGCTGCTGTAAACACCAATGACCTATTCTAAGACATGTGGAAATAGAATCACTACATGGAAAACACAAAAGGATGCAAAAGGTATATTGGCATTAACAGATCAAAACTGTGAAACGGTGTTAATTGGATTTTTTTTATAAGGGTTTTCTACCTGTCTAGGTAGAATGACCTTATTAAACATAACAATGTTAGGAGGACCAAATGAGTAAAGAAGAAAATAAAACCCCAGAGATGAAAGGATGAATAAAGAAAAGATCAGGTGAGAGTGACTTTCATATTTTACTAAGCTGAAAGACAAATACGACAGGTGGCACCAATGTCACCGATTTGTTAGAATATAGTAAATCTTCCTTTTGTGTACACAAAAAGCCTATGCAAGCCATGTTTATCATGAAAGGCAAATTGGTCTCTAATTTAGTTCCTGGATTTGAATAGGAGTATACAGATAGGTATAGGCACAGTATTTAGTCTTAGGTGTCTTCAGATGTGTCTTCAAAACTCTACTACTACTACTACTACGAATTTAAAAAGTGTTTTTCCTCTAATGGCACTCTAAAAGAGGGGATGGATTAGATCACAGTGCTTCTCAATAGCCTCAGAGCAGTTACGTAATTTGGAGACTCCCAAACCGGTTGGAGAATGGGGAACTGCTGAACCAGGGAAAAATCAACTATTTAGCACCCCCCCTTGGGATCAGAGAGAACAATTCTAGTTCACTTGGATACTCTGAAATCATCACCAGTCAATCTGTAATATTGTCTGTGTTCCTACAGTGTTGCAAGACACATCACTAGTTACTGCTTACCTTATTAATGATTTTTTTCTTTGGCTATTAGTTCTGTTTTCTGAGCCCAAAATGTATTTTACTACAAATCATGGTTATCTGTGGTTAAAATATTTAAATCAAACTTTTAGAATTAAAGATGTAGGAACAAACTTGTGTGGCAGTGATTTCCAGCTGTGTAGTAGTTTGTATGCAAGGAGCTAATATAATCTATTAAGCATGATCAACATCAAGAAGCAATGAACTGCAAAAAGCACATTGTACTCATTATTTGAAAGGGTAAACTGAGACATAAAGTGTTACATGTTAATACACAATAAATAATGACATGCCCAAGGTCCTGCAGATGGGAACAAGATGTGCTTAGGTTCTTTTCTACTTTAATTGTGGTGTGCTTGCTTTATACATGAGGACCAGAGTGGCATGATTAGAGAGAAGGGGAGGTCCACCTCACAAAAATTTTCAGTGTCTTGATGTGCTTTATGTGCCTTCACTTTATGCCAAGGGTTTGCATTGGTTATGAAATTCATAGGACCTGTCTAGTCAGCTTGAATAAAGATGGTCTAAAAACTGCACTGCTTTGCACAAAGGAGGGCTAAATTAGGTAAATTATCGGACTGGAGGGCCTAAATGTTAGCCAGTATAAAGTAATCTTCCCTATACAAAGGAACTGTACTTCACATGACCATGGAAAATTAAAATTCTGATTTTCATTAAATTCCTAAGACATCTGTGAGATCTCTGAGCCATTTCAGGGGTTGCAACTACGACAACCCACACAGGACAATGTAAATAAAATCCCGGGGCTTTCATATTGGTATTTTAATGACTAATAGGTATTACCTTTCCTCAGTTTGTTTTCTTTTTTTCTCATCATTTGGCCTCCTACCTGCCTTCCCCGTCTTGTAAGATAGCCAATGGGTGAGTCACCCAGAGCCATGTTTCTGTTGCATGCTTGTACTCTCCTGGCACAGCAGGCTCCTGCTCTCTGGTTGCACCTCCAGGCTCTTCAGTGTTATCTTCTGAGCAGTAGTCTTTTCTCACTAGGAGATCAGCTAGCAGAGCAGGCAGGAAGGATAGTCACAATTTGTAAGATTGTGGACTGTTTCACCAACTAGAGAACAGGAAAAATAAAATCTGTCTTTAGTCCTATTCTTCTTTCTCATTTATCTGCCAAACAATCACAAAAAGGAAAAAGCTATTGGAGGGCACACTGGGCAATAAGTCCCCAGAAACCTCCTGTGTGCCAGCCAGTGGCAAACAAGGGGAAGATACAATTTGTTTAAACCTGGCTTGCTCTGTCTTCTCTTTCCTTTTATGTCACCAACAAATGTTTCACTAGCTGGGTCCTTGTGAGGCTTTATCAGTTTCAAAGTCCTGTTCTGTCATCCTGTTCCCTCCTAGACTGTCAGGTGTCAAGGATACCCACAGGTCATCAGTCTTCCCGGTAACCTTCATCAAAAAGTGGAAGAAGAGAGAAATGCAGCATTTCAGCACAATCATCCATCTCAGACAAAACCGCTGAGGAACCATGAACCTGGTAACTGCTGGCACAAGCAGGCATAAGCTGGCAAGTTACCTTTCTAAAGGCAAGTATCCC
>VYZV01007856.1:32762-92750 GCA_013401275.1 Pandion haliaetus | reverse complement strand
CCCTTCTTCCATCCCTCGTGTTTGCCCCACAGCCACCCGCGGTGTGCAGGGCGAGTGCCCACCCACTCTTGCCCTTGGCCGGCTTGGTGGGGTTTATTAGCGTTATTTATGATTGTTTTTCTTGGAATGGCAGAGAAAAACAGAGCAGGCGGAGTGCGGGTGGGTACACGCATTGCAGAGGCGACCGCCCTGGCGGGGCAGGTCCCCTACCGCTCCCCAGTGGCCGGCAGCACCCTGCCTCGCAGGGTCACGCGTGTGCAACCCCCCCACCCCGAGGCCAGCGCTCCTGCCTCCTGCTCCAGAGGCACCCGCTCCTCGCTGACGGGCGGCCGTGCTGAAGTCGCTGGGAAGCGCCGAGGGGCTGGGGGAGGCCTGCCACTGGGAACCGCTGGATGGTGGCCTCTTTTCAACAGTGCCTTCGCCGGGCTTTCTGCTCCCCCTCTCCGCTTTCCCCCTTTCAGGTGCCCACGGGCACGCCGAGGGGGCAGCGGTAGGCAGGACGCCCTCCCCGGACACAAGGAGTTCTGCGGTCCTCTACTGAGGTCAAAGGGGCCATCATGAAGGCTGAGATGGGGTTCCTGCTCCTCCATGCACTCCACAAGGACACAGCGGTGCAGGAGGTCCTCCCTGGGGAGGCACAGGCGAGGGCAAATGGGATGCTTCAAGATGCTGTCCATGGGGCAGCCCGCTTGCCCCCCCTTTTGGGTGGGCCCTTACCTGGCTGCAGTGAACTATGAAGGTGAAACCTAAAGGAGGGTTAGCTCCACCTCGTCTCCCCCTGGGATGGAGGCAGAGCTGGGTTCCTGGGTGCAGCAAGGTGTGGTGGATGAGAGGAGAAGGGCAATTCCCAGTATGGCTGGTGCAGTCCTTAGCAAAGCCACGTGGGCCGGCGGCAGTGGTTGGGCACATACAAGACACCAGAAAAATACCGGGCTGACACTCCAGCTGTGAGGGACAGCAGGGATGGAATCAAATCCCTGAGGGGACAGGAAGGTTTACAAGTGCCAGTGTTACCTTGAGGAAGTGACCTCATCCTGCAGCTCCCTTTCCTGCAGCAATTAAGTAGGGTGCCCACCAAGATTTCACCTTTTGGTCTTCAAATGCTTGTGAGTAGGTGGATGTCTGGGAGTTGCCATTGAATCAGGACCTCCAGTACGGCCAGGGATGGTCAGAAACGTGACAGTGCCTTTCTGGAGATTTTTCCTTCTCGTGGTTGTGCAGGTTTTGCAGGGCAAAACAATGAATAATAAGAAGATCCTGTTCCATTTGGCAAGTAGTCAGCTGTGTATCATGACAAGTGGTTTGTTTAATGTCACATAACCATGGTGATACTGGTATGCCTTTTTGCTCTCCACTGCCTTAAGTTTGTGATCCTTTTTAAAGCCAAGCACACATCATATCACAGCCCTGCAAATGCCCTTTCCTATTTTCAGCTTTCAGATGCTGGAAGCTGCCAGCTTGCCAAAGTGAGTTATGGAGAATTGGCATGAGACTGCCAGAAGAAATAGTAGCGAAGTCACAGCCTCCATGGCACCTCACTCATACAAAACATAGCTTCAGGTATTCCAGCCCATGTACAAAGAATTAGGCAGGACGGAGCTTTCTTCATCGGGGGTTGCAAGGGGGTCCAGATAAGGCTCAGCAGAGCGGTGCCAGATGAGCCAAGTTTGTCATTGTTTATGGCCCTAGCAAAGCGGGAACACAATCAGTTGGTTGCTTTCCAGGAAATGGCTGGAAGACTGGTGACAGGCAGCTAGGGGAATGCAGGACAAAGCATGAGCCCATCACCGCCTCTCCTGATCTAAGCCACTGCTATTTAAAGAAATCTTTTCACTCATATTCTTCAAAGTCTTCTGCATACCTGAGTTGGTTCTTCAGTCAAACAACAAGAAAGCAGGGCACTGCGCATCGGGAGAATGCCGGAGATGGCCAGGGGCGGGAATGAAAGCAGGCAGGGTTCACAGAGTCGCTCCTCAGTGACGACTCCGAATAGGGTTGAAAGCAGAATGTGACTGCTGTGCCTGTCTAGGAAGAATCACTGAGAAATATCAAACACAAGAAGGGAAAAGATGGATCCTCATTTGGGTGTTAACATTTTGGATCGGAAGGTCAGGCAGGCACTGAGGCTGGGTTGCGGATGCAGCCCCGCTCACTCCTTCCAGACTGGAACATCTGCAGAGTGTGGTGAGAGGACGGAAAGGAAAATCAAAAAGGAGAATCCCAGATGGTGTTTTTCCAGGTATTTACTGGAAATGTTCAAGCCAGCTGAATACTTGTAGTTCCAGGGATATATCACTGGAACAAGATACACAGCGCAACGGATTTCAGGGGGACTTGGATCTCTGAGTCCTTTTTTACGACTCTGAAAATGTAATCCCTAACTCTCCGTGACTTGTCTGTCCCAGATCACCGTGGAGGTGAGTTTCTATGTGTTCCCTCCCATGCTGACACAAAGCAGTCAGGAAAACCCAGTTCAGGACATCTGCTAGGGTTATCTGATAGGAAATTTTATATTAGAATGATATCCTGGAAGGAATGCCCTTTCTGTAGAAATGATTAAGCTCTGCTATTGAGAAGACAAGCCATGATTTTCTGGCTGCTCTCGCTTTTGACCTCCTCACAGCTTCCTTCAATCCCACCCTTCCCCAGGGCACCTGGCACTTGGGAGGGAAGAGGAAACTGTGGCGCAGGAGGTCGCCAGCTCTTTGCTTTTCTAGTGCTGAGCTGGACGGCTGCCGCTGGTTTCACTGCCCACCCCAAGGAAAAACAATGAACATGACCAGTCTGTTCCAGATGGGCACTCAGGAAACAGAGAAATCTGTTTTGGTCTTTCAACATGCCTTTTTTTTCCTCTGGAATTCCCTTTGTGAGAAGAACAGTGGGGTTTTTTGCCTATGGGGTGAAGACACAGGGTTTTGGACTAGAAGGGAGTTCCGTTTTCTGACATGCTTTACTGAGAGACCTATTATTCTTCTGTGATTGGCAGGGGAAGAGTGGACAGAAGATGAGCCATGGGTCTGGGTATGAGATCCTCCGAGTATCCAGGTGGGAAGGAATTACCTTGGCAAATTCAGCTGTTTGAACAGCACCAAAGTCCAGACTATGGCAGAAAACATGGGATTACCTGAGTTCACTTAGTTCGATACCAGGCACAAGCTTCCTAAAGCCATCACAGCTTCCCTCTGCCACTCCAGACACCAGCCAGGTGTTCCCCAGAGCTGAGCATCTGCCCTCCCGTTTCAACAGTCTGCTCTCCTGGGGCAGGCCACTGTTCAGTGAGGTAGTGCACCTGACATACAGGTAGGCAGTCTGAGTGCAGAAGAGATGACCCACTGGGGATTTCTTTCAGTGGTGGCGTATGTTACAAGGAGTTGCTGGAGTGATGTCAAAGCAAATCTGTACTGCATTCCTCACAGCTGGCTAGTGTGGGAGAGTCAGTGGAAATGCAGAGAGAGACACAGCATGCACTGTCTCCATTAGTCAGCACGGGACTCATTTTTTCTTTGCCAGGTTTCACAAGGTAATCCATCTCTGTGCTGATTGGAAGTGGTTACTCTGCTGAGAATGGGGGCTACCAGTGTATTTGTTAGCAATAAACCTTTATGAAAAGCAAAGGGTTACCCAGAGCAAGTGAATTCCTGAAGCATTTGGGGGTATGTTAGAGGGTTTCATGTGCTTGCATCCCTTGTTGGTGTGCCAGGAACCAAAGATGTACACATCAAAGTGCTGCTCTAAATTCAGGAACACAGGCTATGCAAATTGTGCTACTCTCTCCCCACCCACCTTTTCCTGTTTGTTTAGATGGCTCAAGATAGTAACATGCTGGTGTATTTTATTTCGGTAATAATGAATGTGGCTTTGCACCCTTCATCTGCATCATCTTATTTGTGTGAGAATGTCTTGGGAAGGGTGACAAGCTCCCCTGTTTTACCGTTACGCCCTCTCAGCGCAGTGCTTCAAGCTTGTGTGATGGCAACTGAGGTTCTTCCTTAAGTGTAATTTCACTGCAAGGTATTTTCTTTGAAAAAGTAACTGTAAAAATGAGAAAACTTATTAAGACATTACTTCTTGAAAAGGCTCATGAGGATGCAGATATACAAAAATAAATGCACACGTAAGTAAATCATTAATCAAGTATCATTCCATTTATATTCCGTCACACAGAACCCCAACATGGACCTTTTCGCTACTCTTTACTTTTGGGTCTCAGTGGGAACCAGAAATAACAAAAGGAAAACGTTCAGGTGCCTTTGAGAAAGAGGTAGTAGCTTTTGTAGCAAACTAAATGACACCAGGTTCAAATAGAGCACAGAGATGGAAAGCGGTCACTAGCTAGGCGGTATGAACAAAATTTTGTTCTGTTTGGAGACCGAGCCAAGTAATAATACTACTGTTTTGGGTCAACAAAGACTTTTAAAAAATTTTCAGGTAGAATGAAATGTTTTATTTAATTAAGCATTATTAGAAAGCAGAGTACATACTTCTAAGTATGTATTAGACCTGGATGATTACACCTAAAGTGTTCATTGCATACATTGTGTAATTAATTGAACTGCTAGTTGACAAGTAATTTATTTGAAGTCCACCGAATAATTGAAGCTTATTATTAGAATGAATTGGAATGCTCCAAGAAAGGGAAGATTTATGATTACAAATATAGGCCCCAATCCAGGATACATTTATACACAGAATTAACAGTCACATTTTTTAGGCAGATCGTTTCATGCAGTACCCTACTCTCTCGTATCTGCATACAAATATTCTATTTTAAATCAGTGAGGCTGCGCAGGAAGTAAGATACTTCTCAGTATGAGTAAGGTTGACAAAATCTTAACTTCTCAAACCACCAACTGATCAAATTGACACAACTTAAATCCAACAATGGTCTGTACTTGGGACTGGATTTCCAGGTGGTCGAATCTTTACAGCACAACAGTCCACTTGAGACACTGATCTGTGTGAGTATCTGGCCTGGCATTTAATAATACCCAATCTAATATGAAATTGTATTATTCCATTGATTAAGTCCACATTTTCCCTTTGCAGTTCCAATATTTCTGACATGAAGAAAATGTTAGTAAAATTAACATAATGGTTATATATAGGAGAAATGTTCTGTTGTTGTACTGAATGTCAATTTAGTTTTGGGTAAGCATATACTTTGGACATGCTTGTTGGACCTAACGGTATCATATGCAGCAGAATCTTTCTAAATCACATGAGAAATACTGACTTCTGTGAGACTACAAGGGTTCAGCATACAGCAAACAAGTGTGTGCCGAAACAGTGTTGTATGCAGGAAAGTAGTTCTTCAGTATAATCACCGTGGTCATTAAGGCTTCTCCAGCATCCTTGCCACTTTGAGTTTTATTTAAATAAACAGGGAAGTAGTTTAATCCTCCTCACAATGATAAAGGGTTACAAGCAGCTGTGGTGTTGGTCACGTGTCACACATTGTCAGCAGCCAGTTGCAGTTTCAGTTACATTTTCTCCTTTGATTTGATTATGTTTTTCTCCTAAATTAAATAATTATAATGTGTGTACCATGTGGTAATGGCAGCAGCATTCATTCCAGGCCTTTACAAATAGGCTGTGGGTTCAGGAGAATTTGTAAGCAATAAATCTTCTCATCTTGTTCAGCATTTTAGGCAACTTATTTCGAACACACCTTCTCCAGTGTGGTTTCCTTTTACAAGTATGAAGGATCTGGGAATCATTCCAGTCTGACCCGTCTTTTCAGCGCATTTTTACTGTGTTTCTTTAGTTGAGAACCTGTGACCCTTTTTACTGCAAACCTCTATTTTGAGGCTTTATATTTCAAGTTGGGTGTCATCTCAATCCAGTACTTCACAGCGTCTTTCTCTGGAACACCGATATGCTATCTTTGTTTTCTGTGGCAAGGGTTAATCTCGCTCAGACAGGCCATTCTCAGTGTAGAAGATCCCTATCTTCTCCCTTCCTGAATGCTTGCTGCAGAGGAGGCTTGCTGCTATCCCTCTCAAGATTAGTTACACACTTTCTATGTGGATTACTTCCTGTTTTCCCTCAGCCTTTCATTTTGGTTGGCACCAGCAAGTGTTCTTCCCACTTGTGTAAGTAGCTGTTTTGTGGGCCATAGGACCTGTGAAGCAGCACACTCGATTTCAGTACCTTTCAAGTTTTGCTCTGCAATATGTACAGTAAGTCAGTCAGACCCCTGAAAAATAATGAAATGCAAACAAAGTAAATGTAAATAGTTCAAAATAGTTCGTATTTCCTAAAACTAGTTGAAACTCAAGTTTTGTAGCCCTTTATTTGGAAACATAAAGATAAACCCTGTTTTCTTATCGGACATATCTTTGTGAGTGCTGCAAAATTATGATACACTGATTTTTTCAATTGATTAATTTTGGTTTAAGTTGTTTTTAGGAAGGCGCAGCAGATGTATGTGATTTTTCACACTTTGCTGTTCTTATGCATCAGCTTGATGATATCATATTCAAGCACTAATAATACTACTACTTGCCTTTTACATAAATTAGCACTTTACAGCTTCAGAGCATAATACCAACATTACCTAATTACTCTAGAATTGAGCATGCACTCTTTTCCTCTTAAAGCAGAAGCTGATGGATTTAAATGGTGATATGTAATCAGAAAGGAAAACAAGTCCTTTAACAGCCTATGTAGTGGTCTCATCAACAGGCCAGGAGCCAGGGTGTTTGTTCTCCCCCCTCTCCCAATTCCAGCAATGTAATGAAAATCAGACTTAAGCACCCAAATTCCTTTCTCCTTGTGAAAGTCTCACACAGACCTCAGTGAAAAAACTGATACCCTTCTCCTAGAAAATGCCCAGCAGATATCTTTTTGGGTGAACACCTAGGTATCACTACTGTGGCCACAGATATTTGATGTCAAAAAGATTTTAAAGCTATCCTAGTTTTCTGCTTTTATTTCAGATCATGAGTAGGACCCTGGCCACCTTAATGTCAGTAGAAATAGTCATTATCATCATTGACTTCAGTGGAGGCAAGATCCACCCTGGCACTTTTAATCTCACACGAAAGGTAACCCTTCCAATAACCTCTTGGCAGCCGCTCCTTGCAGCGCTCACTCCCACCCAAGCAACAAGACAAAATGCTCCCCTCTCTTCTCTGCCTTCCCTGTGTCCTAAATATTCCACTCCCAGTGCCTCTTACCAATTACCTCTGCAAGACTCTTTGGAGGCCCTTGCTTCCTTTCTGCTTCAGGATGAATTATCCCTGCAAACTTTCAATCCTCATAGCTCTTGTCCAGGAAGATCACGGCAATTTTCCTTCCAAATAGCCCATTTCCTGCAGCTACATGCAACACCCCCCACCAAATCTTTCACACGGTGAATGGCAGCAGTCCAACAACATATTATCTATCACATTGAAGTTACGTTCTTCGACAACTTCTTTGCATAACCTCATCCACAGCCCCTTTCTTCCCTCCAGACTCTGCCACCCCAATAACCAATTTCCATTCATGCAGAAAACGTTAAATCCAAGAACTTCTCTCACTATAATGCCCATGCACGATAAAACAAATATCCTATAGTTTGCTCTGGTATGGAAGATGTTCAGCAATAGCAAGAATGCATGTTAGGGCTCTTACATCCATCTGAAGTTGTCTTCAAGATCTTCAGTAAAATATTTCTTCCAAGTGTGAGGCTGGCCTACCCATCTACCTCCTGATGCTGCCTGCTCTTCCAATCCCCCCTGCCAGTCCCATGCCAGGATAGGAAGAGGATTATTACTACTAATAAACATGTACATATAGCTTTTACTCCTCCAAGACTTTGAGAAATATCCACTACTCTGTATTTTCATTTACAGATGTTCTAGAAGTCTTCACATGTAAGGACAAAACTCCTGCCAGTTTGCAATACTTTATGAACATTTCATTCATTGTCTTTCGTGTATAAATTCTCAAGGCTAGCTGATTGCTCAAGAATATTTATGTTGCTTGTGGAATAAAACAAACATCTCTGTGACTAATACTGGCTTAAATTCAGTGTACAGCTCTGATTAATGCTATTTTTAACTGTAATATAAAGCTCATTGCTGCTCATGTATTAAGGCTGGCTATCCCTGGCTCAATTTCTGTTAGCACAGCACAAGGGAACTTGATTTCAGAAAGAACAAATAGCTAAAAGGGTATCTGAAATTCAGTCACATGTATTTTGCCTGAAGATAGGTATTCACAGCACAGAAAAAGCTGCTGGTACACCAAGTTCAGTATCTGCCTACTAGCAGTGCCAACACTAACGTCTTCCAAGGAACTCATAATGCATCAGGCATTCAACACCGCTACACCTGGGGAAGGATTCCCTTGTAGCCGTACAACTGAGAAGACAAACCTCTAATATAAAGCAACTCACCAGTTATATCATCACCGATGGAGACAGGAATCTGAGGGATTTCTATCTTAATCCTGCCGAGTCTTGTACATTGGAAGTTGAAGGCTCTTGTCATTTTTATTTTCTGTGCAACAACTGATGAAATGGTACCTCCCTGGCTTGTATAATCAGTTGTACTGATTACAGCAGTTAATGGGCTGACTCAATTTACATGAGCTGAAAGACTGTGTTTCCTGTTATTTTTTTTTAATGTATGTTTAAATCTCCTCTGTTTTGGTGGTAAATGAAGCTATTTACCAGAGTAACAGTTTATGACCAGTTTTCTACAGATTAGTTATATGCTGCATTGATAAGCTATGTCCTTTTGCATGTTTCCTTGTTATTGAACAAGGTACATAAGCATGCCATGTACCATGTCTGATCTATCCTTCATTGTACAAACTTTCCTGTACTCTTTCTTTAAAAGCCATCATCCTGCTCAGTTACAGTGCTAAGAGCCTAGGATGCACTGTAGTCAGTAACAGGAGATAACTTGGCACTTGGCAGGACTGACCTCTACAAGGTCATTTGGTTTATTCTGTATGCAGATTTCTCTTCCGCATCCCTCTAAGGTTGGCTAACCGAAACTTTCTATCAATGTTTTATATAAACATATTATGATATTTTCTGTCATCTTTTTTTTTTTATTACAGCTTATTTTCTGGGTTTGACCACTGCAGCACACTGAGCAGACATCTTCATTAAGTCGTCCACGCTGATGCCTCAGTCTTTTTGTTGAAAGGTTACAATTAATTCAGAACCCATCTGTGTATAGCAGTAGTTTAAATCATGCCTTCCAAGGTGCATTACCCTGCGCTTATCTACACCGCATCCCCTCTGCCGATGCATTACTCAGTTACTTAGTGTTGTCAAGGCTTACTGAGGTGCCTCACGATCCACCAGCCTTGTCTTGCCTGCCACTCTTACATATCCAGCCTTTCTAGGTCCTCAATAAGTACATTAAACAATGCCGCTGTTTGTATTGATCCTTGAGGCACCCCACTACTGAAATGCTGTGAAGAGACCTGAGCAATTATTCCTGCTCTGCCCCCGTGTGCTATCCCCTAACTGGATTTGCATCCACAACTGGCAGGAGGTTACCACCTCTTCTCCTCCTGGCAACTGACTTTCCTTAGTAGCCCTTGTAAATGGTCTTTATTCAAAGCCTTTTGACTGTTCCCCATTACCCTGCATTTTGCTATCGCTTCACAAAATTGCTCAAAATCCAAAGATCTGACATCAAAGCCTTCTTTCTTTTCACAAACTTTTGTCTGGCGACCCAGAAGTTTTTGTTGGTATGAGTGTTGTTATTTCAGTGTCCCGTACAGGCAGGTGAGTTTCAGGTCTGTTTTACTGCAGTGCTGCTGCAATGGGGAAGCTACTTCAGAAAGGAAATCCATCCAGTGGGCTGATGGCTTTTGTACAAGTAGCGATCTCTTCAGCAGCAATTCTCTCAGCCACTTGAGAGCTTCAGAAATACAATAAAATTGAGAAACCACACTTCCTCAGCAAGAGTGCGTCCAAGTACCCACATCCCAGTTCGGGCCTCACTGAAGGTTCACTTTTAACCCCGGGGTCCTGTGCCTGTGTGACTGAATTTGATACAGGCTGGTCAGTAGCTATCACCTTCTCCCTCATGAGAGTTTCTCACGTTTTTGGTTTGCCCCGCTCCTCTCAGACACCAGGCTTGCTAGCTTCCCTTCCCCTCGAGGGCTCCTCTCTCCCTTGCCACCCCACAGCCGCCTCGCCCCGGCCTCCCTCATCCCTGGCGCTTCTTCCCCTCAGGCCTCACACCGGAGCCTCCGCCTCTCCTCGGCCACAGCCTCCGCCGGTGNCGCCTGGCTCCCGCCCCTCGCCCCTCGGCGGCCCGGTGCCCCTCGCTGGGCAGGGCAGGGCAGGGCAGGGGAGAGGGGCCGTGCCGTCCCGCCATGCAGGGTGCCGCCTCAGCCGCCCTCCCCTCCCACCCTTGTGTAACCCCGTAGGGACATGTAGGGCACGTCGGGCACCGTGGCGGGAGCGGGGAAAGGGCGGGGTGGGCTTTCTTTTGGCTTTGGGGATTTGGGGCAGGCTTGGCTTTCACGGCCATTTCTTCCCGTCCCTGTGAGCTGGGACCAGCCGACTTGAAGACGTTGTGGTCCCGTGTGGTCAGTCCCTGGCTGGGCCAGGGAACCGCCCAAACGGCGTGCAGAAGTCTTGCGGTTTGGCTTTGAATGGATCATCTTTTTCAAACTACGTCATAGGTGTAAGGAACGGAAAATTACTTAGAAAAAAAAGAAAGGCGGAGTTCAGATCACCTGGTGCCAAAAAATGATGGCACAAAGTGCTAGAGACTTGTGACGGTGTGTGGGAAGTGGCCCAGTGCCGGAGAGCAAAGCTGCTCCGAACTGGGGCCTTTCACACGAAGGGACAAACTTTCTTCCCTAGGGATTTTGAGGTGGGTTTTTTTTGTTTGGTTGGTTTTTTGTTGTTGTTTTACTTTATTTTATTTTTTTTTACAGGCTTTTAAGCACTGGTAATGGGTGGGGCACAGCTCCTGTTAAAACTCTGGGAGTGCTGATGGAGGTAGAACAGTCGCTGGCAAATTTAGCACTGCAGTGTCAGGCCATGAAGTCTCAATGGCAGTGTTTGAAATACGCACGGCTAGGGAGCTTCATCTGCAGCCGTGCGCCAAGCATCGCTGATACTGATGGGGTTAGACTGGCCTTGTCAGTCTTGAGAAACTCCAGAAAAAACACTGGTACGGACAAGGCCACTGCGCCCCAAACAGCAGACGCTGCAGTTTTTGAAGGTTGTCTTGTTTACTACTTGTTGGCTTTTGTTAGCAAAAAATAACAGGTTTAAATGTGCAAGACCAGCTGCAATTCTGGTCAAGACATGACCATAGTGCCAGCACGGGGCAGGAGGCAAAAGTGAGAGTTCGGTGGCATGGGGGGAAGGTTGGACTGCCTATTTTGCTGGCTTAGACAATGCGGAGCCCCTCAAGTAGTGTGCAGCCGGATGCCTTTTTCATTATTTCAAGTAGCAGGAGGAGAAGCAGCAACTTGTACCCTGAGCATCTTGTACCCCGATTCTGTTTCCCCAACTGAATATACCTTAGGGCACTATACATACTCTGTGGCTGGTACTGTTGATACCACTTTGGTTTCCCAAAGCTTTCAGTCCATGGTATTCCAGTTTGGCGAATAAAAAGCTTAAAATATTTTACATCCACTTTCACGTTAACCTCAGAGTAGACCTGCCAAATCTGACATGCTGAAAAAAAGTGATACTCATTTTGGATTAATTTTAAGGCAGTCTTAAAAAGCATTACCCTTCCCCCTTCTGATAAAAGAATTTTGCAGTTGGTTTCAATGATCCATTTAAAATCTCACTCTGCTTTTGAGGTTCTTTTTGTAATCTAATTTAAATTTCTGCTGCTTGGAAGACCTGCTAAGAATTCTTAATTGGTATATGGAGCAGTAAATATAAAAACAAAAGGCAAAGAATAGTGGAAGAGAACAAAAGACTTTGAATACAATAGAAACAAGGAGACACTTTGTTGCCACTATTGCAGCAATGCAAACTTCTTCCTTTAACAGCATGCTGAACGTCAGTTCTCTTCCATAACCTTTTACCCTCTTACACATACAGGATTTTTCATTTCTGAATTATTTTTGGAATCATGGTTCTGCAAAATTTGATTTCCTCTTTTCAGCCCCCTAGTCCTCTCCCAACTTCCTTGAAACCAAGAAATTAATTTCTTTCTTTAATAATTGCAGTGTGGAATGGAGATTATATCATAGAAATTAGAGATGCAAATGGGCAAGTTAGGTCATTCAGCAGTGCATCTACACTGCATATGCATGCTGACTCCCCACACTGTAACATGTTCTCTAGTGTTTTGTCCAATCCAATTTTGTAAATTGGGTTGACTTCTATTTAAATTGGGAGGCTGTTCCGTAATACAGAGGGATCACCAAGAGGAATGTCCTACATATGGCCCAGTTTAGGGATTTATGGTTTTTTTAACTAAGCTTTTGCCATATAAGTTTTAAAAACTTCTTGCTAACACCATGTAGGGAAATGTACAGAAACCATCTAAGAACACTGGAATGGTGATGCAGCTTGTAATCACTTTGAAGGAAAACTGAGGATTAATTTTGTCAATAAGTGCATTATGGGGACTACTTCCACAGCATTTCTTCCCACACAAGTGCCCACTGCCCCAAATAGGAGCTGCTCAAGTGCAATAGCTGCAAAATCAATCCCACTTTATGTAGCATCCATTGAATAACAAACTAAAAGTGGAGTGTATTATTAGTTTATCTACAGTCTGAAAGTCTCTCGGTTGTTTTTGCATTTGGAGTGATGAGTTGCAAAATTATTATGTAACTGCCTAAGCAAAGATCCATTAATCTAACCCCAGAAATTTTAAAGCTATTTGCCCTAGTTTATTTGGTGGAGAAGGAGACAGGAGGCACAATGTTACTTAGGCACCACACTGGGCTTGAGTGATTTCAGTGTGAGCTGGCCATCTACACAGCTGCTTGGTGCCTTAGACCTTTGTAGCTTTTGGCCTGAATATTTGGCCTCCAGTTCCCTGCTCTAAATACTGCTTAGGACTTCTAATTCAGTAAATTGCCATATGAGGCATTAGAAAGAATAGGTGAAGCTTCAAGATTTCTTTTATGTGTGTATGGTTTTTTTAATTAGTTTGCCATTGTTATATAGCTTAATGCTATGTTTTTGTTTCCGAAGATAAACAGTCAGTGGGTACTGTTGGCACTTGGCTGCTTCGGAAATCAAGATTCTTTTTTCAGGTGCCTGAGGCTGTGCATCGTGTTCCAGACTGGAGCAGCAGTGCAGTTTTGATGTTAATTCCCCAATTGTCTCCACTTACTGAGCTCTGGTTTAGTTTGCAAAGTGGTTTTGGTATGTGCTAACCAAATTTTGTTTCCTTTCAGAGAAACTAAACCAGAGGCTTCACTCTGCTTGTACACCAAACCCACTTTGACAGCTGATGACAGTCCAAGCCTGTAATGGGTCCCTTGCACAACTTTGAACCGGCTGGGGGAACACACACTCATTTCAGGGGATTAGACCAAGCCTAGGCTGAAGTAAGTTCCCCAGACTGCTTAAATTGGAGATATAGAGGCCTCAGTACCATCAACTTCAATTGACTTACCTGCACCTATAATTTCAAATTACTGGCTAATGATAAACTTAGCCTGAGATTTTAGGCATATAATTTTTGGGCCCTCTGTCTGGCAGTTTGGACCCTTGTGTGCATTAGGGACTCCCTACATGCCTTTTCCAATTCCACTGGAAGAATAAGTCATCTTTCTCTCTGGCTTAATCACTTGGAAACGACATCATCTTGAATTAAAATTGCTTTTTCCTATTTACAAAACCAGGAATGGTTTCTAAGAGCTCTGCTCCTCCCACATGGCTTGCTTTGCCTCTTTTCCAGCTGGGTCTAGCATCATTCCAGTGCTCAGATAACAAAGCACCATCCGCAGGGTGATGTGGGTGGAGGCACATTGAGAGGGTGTAACTGCCCACCACACATTTAGATCTCTTTTCACTGAATCAGGTGAAAAAGATAGTACTTAATGCCTTTAAGAAAGGGCTGCCTGCGTGACAAGTACAAATTATACTTCGTGTTCCTGTAATTTGACCAGTCAACACCTGGTCTAAAACAAGTGATATACTGTTAAAAGAGAATTCCAAAGCCACATCTAACACACAGAGGTATCATTTTCCCTATGAAATAAACAGGCAGTTAAAGCCCCATCTGCACCCAACCCTCCCCAGAAACCAGAAAACCTAAACACTCAAAACTTTACAAATAAGATTTTAAAAAATTAAGAAAATGTAGGTAATAACACACCAGTTTATATTTACAGATGTATTGCCTTTTTTAAAATTAATGGCTGTATAAATAATTTTTCAGCTTTTGAATAATTATAAGAAGATAAACATTTTAAGATAAAACCTAGAAAATAAAAATTCACCAGATAGAGTCTCTATCAAAATAAGTATGTTTTATCTTGGCTGGTAAATTCAAGTACTACTTTAGTTTTGTGTATATAAATAAGAAAACTGGAGTGCTCAGATGACATTGGTTTAATAACTTCTGCTGAGAATTATTTTTTAAATTCTGCTCACTGCCAGAACCAAGTGTAGATGCCCAGCAGATCAAACAAAACCAAAAACAAAACAGTAAATAATTGTTCAAGAAAGTACTTCTGAATTGTGGCACTTGGAGTAATAACAGTTTGGCTCTCTATAATACAATATATAATTGAACACCAGGCTGGAAAAAACCCCAACAAAACAAAACCAAACTTGCTGAGAAAGAAGGATGTCTCCATGCATCAGAAATAATGTGGATAGAAAAGAACTCGGGAGAGAAGAGAACGAGAGCTTAAAACCAGGGCAAGGAAGAAAGGAGTCTGCAAGATTCAGTGGCTACCAAGGAAGAAAGGAATTTGGGGGCTGGTAGTGAGGAAAGTGCACCCTAGTCTGCTTCAGGCAGTCCGTTGAGTGAGTCCAAACCCCCTTCTTTGCTGCTTGACCAAAATCAGCAAAGCTTGAACAAGTTTGGGACTGACACCTGTGAGCCCTCCAGTTCTGTAATGGCAGGGATATCTATCAGAAGAAAGAGCAATTAGTACAGAACGTTTGCTTGCTTCTCTCCAAATTGAACATCTGTCCACAGCACTGACTTTACAAAAAATACCTGGGACTGTGCTTTACATGTGATGGTATCTTGTGGCTGGAGCCATTGACTGAGGAATGTTTTACACTGTGTTACTTAAGAAGTACCTGTCCCAAGAGGTGCTGGGTATAGGCCATTCCTCCTGATCTTGTTAGAGCTCCTACTGTGAATAAGGGCTTGTCTACACATAAAGCTATTTCTGATTAATGCCACATGTGGATGCTCTGGCCACACATGACATTAATCAAGAACAATTAATCAGGAACAACTCCACGTGTAGACAAGCCCAAATTTAATGTGAGGGTGGTCAGAGAACGGTGCTCTGCACAAGAGAGACCTTAAAGCAGATGAGTAATTGCTTGTTGTTTCCATGTAGATAATAGTGCTCTTAGCAGGGAACAAATAGGCATTTGAGAATGATTTAATTTTTCATTACCAGGTACACACACACATATGTGATTCTCAACGATACCTGGTCCCATAAGCACTGGAGTGTGGATCACTAAAAGGAGCATCTCTTGCTGTTGTTTCCTGGTATGTACAGAATTAGGCTTTGTATGTGTTACTAGACACTTGCAAGCATAGCTGTGTTGGCCAAAGGTGTGAAGTGCATTTATTCCTTTATCTTAGGATAGGATAAGGGCACAGAACCTAACCCTTTGTCACTAAATGGCTTATTTTTTCTGAGGACAAGCTTGGGTTGAATTTTCTTGTTTACAACCAAATTTTTGCTAGTGCAAGGCTGCTGACAAGTACTTCTTGTGTGGGCAGCTTTTAAAGACTGGGGTGGCTCAATGTACTACACGATAATCTCTTCCTGTTATCATCACAGGAGTTTCCTGAGTTGGGCTGATAGGAAGCAAGATTATTCTGGAGGTGGATTGGGGTGCTCGTGGAATATTTATCCATACCTGAGCTAGCTCCCAGGCTGGCTGTTGCATTATTTTTATGCAAGCTCTTTTCTGTACCATTTTGTGAAGAGCCAATTGCCCATGCTTAGCTTGCTCTTGGTGTGACCAATATTTCTTTGTCCTTTTCTTCTCCCTGCTTTTTGGTGCTCAGACCAAGAAGTCACTGCCCTGGCTCAGTGCCTGGTTGGTTTGTTAGGACCCTGGTTCCACACTGCTGGGATGATGTGCTTTTTCTACTCAGAATATTTAGTGGAGTTCATTCCAGTATATCGTTTCTCATGAAGCAGTATGAAATCCCTTGAAACCCAGTGTGTCAAGGTTAGGCTAGAGAAATTTAATTTAATTTTATTTTATTTTATCAGGAAGGATGCAAAATAGCAGGCCAGTATTTAGACCATGTTTGCATTTGGTCTGATTTGAAGCCACATATGAGCACAGGTTTCCAATATCTGAGGCCATAGCATATTTTTGGGCAACTATCTCCTATTGAAGCTCTTCACTGGGAATGGGAGCCCGTGAGACTAACCTGCTAGTTAAAGTGGTCATATGGGAGACCCAGGTTCATGTGTAAGTTCTAAAAAATGTACAAATGTTTATACAAAGAGGAGCAGCTATAGTGGGACAGATCGAGACAGATTTTTTTCAAAACACTGAATGGCTTTGACATTTGGCCACTTCCCAGAGAAACAGGAGAATGGGTTCAAGTTCATTCAATGAATCAGGCAGAGAGGAGACTTCAGAACTTATTTCCAAATACGCACGCGTATGCCCTAATCCTGACAGATGTGTGCCCTGACCCTGCTGCTCCCTCTTACCTCCCCCCCCCCCGCAAAATGTTGAATGTGAGATTTCCAGTGGGGATTAGGCATGAGGCAGGGCTTTGAGCAGCTTCACAGTCTGGCATGTGCCTACCTGTTGATCTCTTCCTGCTCTGCCCTCAAATTTAAGCAGCAATTGAAAAGAATCTGTGGGTTGCGGTAATGCTGAAATGTTAACCTGAGGTACCTAAAGGTGAAGTTAGGCACCCAAGTCATTTGTAGATTTAGTTCATAAAATATAAAGTGTGGTATAGCTTAATAATTGGTTTCTATAATAAGCACTTAATTTTAGCAATAAAAATGTGTTTCATGCATGTATAAATTGGCATTTTTAATTACCCATTTTTCTAATACTCTTGTGAGGCTATAATTTATATTGTAATGTCATGGCACTCAAATGTAATTCTAGGAATAGCATTTTTGGTATGAAAAGGTTTTTTTCTTGTTACATTTTACTGAACAATTTAAAATTATAGTCATCTGAGAGAGAGTGTGCAGCTTTTATCACAGATCGCTTACACTGATTCTAGGTGTCCAAAAAGCTGAAAAGTAGCGGCTTGGCAATTATAACCTTGCCTTCCAGTAGATTTATGCTTTTAAAACCTCACCATTAGCTCATGGCAAAATGCTCTTCATGGTGCCACACCTTAGGCCACCTAAAGCTCCGGCTGGAGCAGAATGTACATGTTCTCTTGTGTCCTCTATGCAAGGGTGGTACGCTCCTGTTCTCTGATCTGTGCTGCCTTTTGATATGTTTAGAGTTGTGAGATAAAGAGTTAGCTTTAAATCCCAAAGCCATAAATATGTTTTTCATAGTTAACAAAAAGAACATCTCCTCTGTTTCTGTGATAATACAGAATTGGAGATATCTGCGAAGCTTGGGCTGTCAGCTGAGGAGTTGGATACAGGGCACATCTGAGTCAGGAATCT
Source organism: Pandion haliaetus (assembly GCA_013401275.1). Classification (NCBI taxonomy): domain Eukaryota; kingdom Metazoa; phylum Chordata; class Aves; order Accipitriformes; family Pandionidae; genus Pandion; species Pandion haliaetus. Next base: position 74,990 of record VYZV01007856.1, on the reverse strand, counting down.
ATTACCATGGAATTTGCTTCCTCCATTTATTGCCAGAGCATGAATCGGTTGACCTTTAGGTCATGCTGTCTCTTCGACTACATATTCTCTGGGAAGGAGAAATGAGAGGATTGAAGACATGTTTCTTGGAGGACTTTTTTTTTAATTTTTTGGAGGGTTGAAGTAGGAAGGTCTAAGTGTTTGGACATGAGTGCTGTTCATTAGGACTTAGTCTTAAATGGTTGGAATACAGATATTTTAACTATTCTTAAATAAATAAACAATATCATAAAGTGACATAGCCTTTAAAAATGTCAGCTGTTGAAAGTTACTGCAATTTTGGTCACTTTGACACATGAAACTGGCATTCAGATGACAGATACCCAAGGTTTTTCTGACCTTGGGAACGTTACTGAGTAATCAGTCATTAAGTAAGCATGAAGTGTTCTTGAACAATTTAGTCAATGTCTTCAGCACTTAACATACTTTCCCTTGAAAGCACGCATCTTGCTCCATCTTGTATTCTGGGACACAAATTTGTTCTAATTTACAGGGAACACCATTCTTCATTTTCCTTGTTTGCTTTTTCCTGTCATATCTCTTCTTAATGGGAGTAACAGCCTTCTGTTCAACTTTTGATTTTGCATATGTCTCTTAATAAAAGTACAATAAAACTTGAGGTTTACATTTTCAGAGAGCAACATAATTCTGACCGTAGAAGGGCTGAGTTCTGCATTCAGATAAAAAAGCATAATTCCCACTGAAATAAACAAAACTCAAACATGTATAGAGAGAGAATAAAATTTGGATGTCGGACTGTTTCTTGCAAAATCCTGTGAGGAAGGCAAGCAAAGCATTATTATATCAATCTTTGCAGATAATCTGAGACAAAGAGGATTAATGAATTGTCGGGATTCATTGAGAGAATCATTCATTAAAGCTATTACTGGCACTCAGGAGTTTCTGGGCTCCCAGTCCTATGTGCAATCCACTTGGCCTTATTGCTGAAACTAAGGCACCTAAGGCGGTGGATAACTCACTCTGCCAAGAGGTTACATGGAAGGTTGTTTACATTCTCCAACTTAACATGCAGACAACCAACTTGGTACTTGGACCCACATGCTTCTTTGCAGTGTATGGAAGCAATTCGGCAGTGAATGAAAGGCTCTGGAGACCGTGGCTGAAGGATGAAGTGTACTGTTTGGTGTACCGGGGTGGTACTGTTGATACTCAGCACACAGGAGGCAGGACAGGGTGAACAGAGCGGACGTGGGGGAGGGAACATCATAATGAGAGAGAATAGGGTGGGAGTGGGAGGAAAAGGAAATGGAAGGAGTATGAGAGAAAAAGGAGAATGTGATGGAAAGGGATCATAGAGCTACGTTAATCAAAAGCATATTAATTGACGTCATATCTCACAGTTTAAAAAGTGCCCATTATATATATCCATCTGCTTATTTTCTATGCATCATGACATGGTACTTTTGAATATGTAGTCCAGGAATTATTGATTGCTTTTGTAACACAAACTAATATACAAATATGTGTTTTAGCCATTGTTAATTTGATTTTCTGAGTTTAACGAAGTTAGTGTTGTAGTTTGTGATAGATTGGAATCAGAATTGCTAGCCGAAGTACAAGGAATTAAAGCAATTCCTCAAAAAAATAAAGGTTTGCACTTACTCCCACTGATATCAATATCAGATTGTAAATTGACTTTAGTTAAAGCAGGATTGTGCCCTTACATGAAAGCCATGATTTCCTGAGCATTATCTTTTGTTAGATGCAGTGGTCATCCCTTTCACGGCTGGGAATCGAATATGTATGCCAATGTTTTATCACTAAAACTCCAGTGTAAAATCTACCAAGGGCCACCTGATGTAATGCTTTTTTTATTCTGAACTAATTAAAATGACCCTCCTTAAAACTTCCTGGTTAGAAATATACACTTTCTGGTGAAATGCATTTAACTAATATACTCTAAATTATTAAAAAAATTATGGAAGTTTTTAATTCCCTGATGAAATGCATGATCATTGAGCAAGGGAGAAATGAGAGCATGAACATGCAAAACATGCCTATACCAGCTTATTTAAGATGGGCTCATAATCAAGCATCAGAGATACAGATATATATTTCTCTGTTGTTTCTTTCAGTTGCAGTAGCCTTAAGTGTTATTTTTACTGTTGTGGATACCACATTTGATAGGCGTAACAAAAATGTGGTTTTCAAGCTGACCCTTTTAAGGCAGAATAGCCTGAAGGAGATGCACCCATTCTGCTTCAAAGAAGATCTGTCAGTAGGAAGGAGGAATAATATGCATGCATAAGTAATTAATAATGATCTGAAGCTTTGATATTTTCTAAGGCCCAGAAAATTACATTTTTACAGGATGTAATATATTGTTGGGTTAAAAATGCATGGCTTAATTCCATATCCTGTAACAAAATTTCTGTTGAGATAAATAGGAACTGAGCTTGAATAAGGACAGAAGTATCAAAAGCATTGGTTTGAGTGCTATGTGTGTCCTTTTATTACACCAGTGAATACAGTTGTGGATATTGCTGCAATCCTTAATAGGATAATATGGATGAGAAAGATCTTCAATACAGACTATAATGAGGTGCTCAAATAGCCTGACTTTTCACTTAATTTAAAGAATTCATTCGCCTGAAAAGCTCAATTTCTACATACCTAATAGTACAACATGAAATTCAGAGGCCAAATCTCATTGACTAGATTTTGTTTGAATATGTTTTAAAATAGCTGCTTTGACTTCATTAGATGTCCTTAATGTAGCCATTTGTAAAGTCCTTTTCTTGTATAATAGATTAACTTGCAGAGAGGTTCTGGCTGATGCAGCAATGCCTTTTGACAGTACTATTTTTAGAAGCAGAGGGAGATACAGTCAAATAAAACATGCTGCAATTAATAAGCTACATATCAAGTGTGGATAGTTATGGGGAAACTCCCTTTGTATTTTAACAGTCTTCTGGGGCTTCCTGCCCCTCTTAATCACAGAGAATCCTAGAGGCAATTTTTACCTGGTGAGAAAGTACCTTTGCACTTATCCATTCATCTGTAATAGGTATATGTATTTTTTTTTTTCAGGGACAAAAGATGTGAACCTGACTATCAACTTCCTATCAACTATTCATTTCTCTCTCCTCTTGTGTTGTTTCAGCTAGACATAAGGACACAGAACTAACAAGTAACCACCCTATTATCTGCCATGGCTCCAGCAACATTACTCTGGTACATTACACGACAGTGACAGACGACAGTGTGAAAGTTTGGGGAATAAGTTGTTATGATGTGTTTTGGAGGGCTTAAACTACCCAGGACCCAAATGGTCAGTTATAGAGAAACATAGAAAAATCCAGGAGATTTAATACTAAACCCCGAAAGTTTTAGTAAAAGGAAAATTGCAACTCTGGGATCAAAGGCAATGGACTAAGTACGGTTTAGCTTTTGCTGCACTATTACCACAGGACCCTTGGGCAGAGAGAATATCTTCCTGATGCCAAACTTGTTGATTGATTTAATTCCATGCCTGAGATATGACTGGCAGAGTTTAGATGTTGCCTTAATTGAAACATTACACAAGTAGAAATTTGAGTAGCAAGCTGATGGAGTTCACAATTGAAAACTTCTATGTATTTTTATATGGATAAACTGCCTTTTGTATGCAAATCGGGCACTGGTTGATTCGATATTGCCAGAATATGGTTACTGCCATAGGACAACTTTTCACTGAACATCTCTGCCCATTAAAGCTATCAGGAAAGAAGACATTCACACCTAAGCTTCCTTGACTAGAAGCTTGGATTGGCAAGGCAAGGTTAGTTAACCTAGTTTAGGAATCTATCCTCTTTGGTACATTGACAGGTGTCTGGTGAGAAAGGCTGAAGATCAAATCTATAAGTGCAACTTCCCTGCAGGTCAGCTACACTCAAATGCCTCTTCAGTTCTGTTCTTCCAGTGTCTTTTACATTCCCCTTACCTTTTCCCACAGATGCTTAGGTAAATTGGCTGTGCATTCCCACTGAGCACTGGAGAAGAATGTGCAAAGCAGCTCAGATTAATACAGGCTAATGGTGCAGGGGATGTGCTCCCAGAAGTCCTAATGCATTACATGATGGTGTTACCTTTGCCAATGCAGGTGCTTGAATGCTATTTTGTAGTATGGCATATTCTCTAAGTATAAGAGGCATTTGTGATATTTCCAGTTACCACGTACTTTTGGCCACATTCAGACAGCATCTTTCAAGGTCATTAATAAACAACAAAGAGCTAGACAGGCATCCCCAAGGAACCCAACTTGTTACTTCTGTCTTCTGCAATCCATTGTCAACACATTGACTTTTTGTTTACGCCTATTGGAACAGTTTATCTAATTCTGTATACTTACATCCTAGAAACAAGTTATCTATTCTAATGCTCTGTCTAGACAAAGACTTAAAGGTGTGATGTTAGCACGTGCAACCAACTTTAAGCCATGCTAACCTGGTAGAGCCCAGGCTCCCCATGAGGCTTTAAGAGTGTCAACTTAGTGTGTGTTAAAGTTAATGTGTCTTGTCTAAAGCTTAAGAAAAACATAGTTTGACAAAAGCTTTAGGAAGATAGCAGTGTATGTTGCTAGTCTCTTTGTGTAGCAGTTTGATTCCATCCCCCCCTTCAAGTTGGCATCATATATTTTTGTAAAACAATGTGTCTTTGTTTTATTTATAAACCTGCCTCTCTATCACTTCTGCCTTTGTGGAAGACACCACAGTTTTGTCTTGGACTAACTGAGGCTCTGTTCGCAATGAGTTTTGAACTGATGCATTTGCAGTTGTATTTAATCCGCACTGTGGACTTCTAGTCCTGCACTGAGCTAGACAGTTAACCCTCAGAGTAAACTATACTAATAATACTTGCTTTTTCGCTAAGGTAGTATGTCTACATTAGGTAGTGTTGCCACAGTTGTCCTGTATAATACAAGTTGTGCTGAATTATGTGGTCGAACTTAAGTGTCCTATGAAATATATGTTGAATTTAGTTTTTCCCAGAGCAGCCATCACAACAGATATCCAGAAAAGCAGATTTTCTGAATATAGAAATTACTTGTACGTAGTTTATCTGATTCTTCATTTATTAGAACGGTTGATTGATGTGCAGAGTACTTCATTCTGAATCAAATAAAACATGTGCATAACTTTTCTCTCTAGGACTACCTTGGATTTCCATATTTAAAATCTGACAGCTGAAACGTGAGGGATGTATACTCATGTATACATGAGGGATGTAACCACTGTATGACTATAGTAATGCAAAAAAAAAAAAAAAAAAAAAGAGAGAGGAAAAAAAGACTTTAATCTCTATTGACAGTAGTCAAAGATTTATCTCCCCTGTGTCACCTTGATGTTTCTCTTTTTCAGTTTCATTGTTTTTTTTACAACTAAGGCAAAAATAGGAGTAATTCTTTAATGCTCTGATACACACCTTATGATAGCATGTGCTTCTTACTTGTGTTGTTTTCTTGATCATGGAATATTGTCAAGTGTCAAGTATTTATGACCAACAGTATTCCAAGCTCTTATTCATTTAGGTTCACTTATGTCTTTATTGTTTGAACCTTATGGTGGCAGATGCTATACCTCCATCTTTATCTCTTATTCTCCGATATGCTTAAACTGTATTTTAGGATGTATTAATTATCTAATTATTTTAATGCTGGACTTTGTAAAAACCTATTTCAGATCCTCAGACATTCTTATGTCCTCTGTCAAGGTCTCTGCTACTTCAGTTTTCAGTATTCCTACATATTATTTTGCACTGCCATGCCCTTTACACATTTTTTTTTCTCAGTGATTCTTCTTAAACATGCCCTATGTAACTTGCTGATACTAGTCTCTGTTTTATCATCTCGCCTCTCTTTTTTACCCTTCCAATTTTTATAGTGAATTTTTCTTTTTTGATAACATAATTTTTGTCTCTTCGGTAAGCTGATTTGTGTTCCTTCTTGCGTTCTTAAAAACCAGGATAAACCTGCTCTGAGTGCTATGTAGAACCAAACTCAGTATGTCCGCTCATGTCTTTATTCCCATATCATTAAAATACTGCACTGTAGTTCCAGTTAAGCATTTTGAGTGTGTAGAGTAAGATCTTTGCTTTTACTTCACATCTGAGGAGTTCTGTCTGGCCTGTCCAGCAGCCGGAGAGCCACATTGTCATGAACAGTGCTGGTGCTGCCAGCAGGTCCTCAAAATTCAGCATCCACAGCAGTTCTGTAGGATCAGTTAAGCAGCCCCAGGACAACTGCAGACCTGCAAGGTAGTTCTTTTCTCACGACTTGGTCAATTGCAAACACTGTCTTTTTATAATTGATACTCTGATAAGTAGTATTCTTCATTAGTGTTGGATTTATTCTCATGTTTGATTTCATTAGACAGCAGGATGATGAACAGTCATTCTGCCTTGTAAATGTAACTTGCACTAGCCTAGTGTCACAATCTGGTGTGAGTTACATGATCATTGTTCACACATACGTTCTTGGGGGAGGCTGCATTTCAAATACAGACAAAAGAAATTTGACACCATTTTGACTTGATGAGAAGCATGCAAGTGTCTTGTCACAGACGGGATGCTATACTTTCTCTATTAGCAAAGAGATACCATCATTTCATCCATAATTCACACAAGCTGTTTCGAATGATAAGGCAGAACAAGAGACTTGTTAAAGGATGGTCTGCTGTTGCCAAGGTGGGCATGAGACTCCTGCCTCGATATTGTTTGTCATTCCCCTGCCAATATAGCAGCAATGAGGTAAGGAAAACACTCCAGATCTTCATGTTATGAGATGGAGAAGTTCAAGTGGTAATTACTTGAACATTCAAGAACTTGGTGCTTTCTTTTGTGGTAGAGGCTTTTTCTTAGGCGGGCGGTGAGTGTGAGCCCACATACTGGTTTTGTAGGTCTTGTCCCTTGCTCATAGGACCCTAGTATTCTTACAGAACAGTGGAACTGCAGAATGATCTGTGGAATAAAGCTTTATTTTCCCTTGTGCCGCAATATAACAGCGAGGAATAATTTTCTTTTAGAAAGAATAGATTCATAAAAACAAAAATTCTCCTTTCTGCACAAAATGTGAGCAACCCAAGGCTATAGGTGCCGATAGTGTCTAATTACCCTTGCTTTCTGTAAAGTTCTAAGAACAGCTTTACATTCTTTCATTATCTTGAGACAGGTGGAAACACTGTTCATTAAAAATTTAGCACTCTTCTCATTTATTCAGAATAGATTAATGTAGTGGTGCACTATGAGAGGTAGTTGCATATGAAACCAGCAATGCTGTTTACCTTTCAGCCAGACATGTGGCTTGCTCTTAAAAGGATGCTGTAAATGCACACAGTTCTCTATCAATTGTGGTAAAGGCACAGGATTTTTCAGAAGTGTCTATTAGTTTCAGGTGCGTCACTTCTGTGGTGCTTATCTTCATACAACTTAAGAGCAGCTTGATTTTCAAAGAGCAGGTGTCCATCATTTTGTAAAAATCCAGTTATATTAAAGTGTCACTCAACTTGAGGTATCCAGATGTACTAAGCCATTTTTTGAAGTCTTGTTCAAACCGATGTCTTCTGCAAGACTTTGTAGTCTAATTCAGCCAAATACAATGTATAGAATAAAAACAAGATGAGGCTTGAGAAGAGAGAGAGACATCAAAGGGAACAGAATGAAAACACAGAATTTGTTGTATCAGAGCAGACCATTGATCTAAGGAGGACTGTGTTCTGCTTCCAGCTGTGGCCAGTACCCTGTGATGTAAAAGAAGGGCCAAAAAATGTGATTCATAATGTGCCATGCAAAAATCCCCCCCAAAGGTTCTTGCTTGTGTTGTTCACTGTAGACTGGTTAAGTAAGAATGAGATGGAACAAGAAGCCATGCATGCCAGTTGATAATTGGTGAGGGAAGTGTATTATGTCTAACATACAGGCAAAATACTACAAGTCTAGCTCATCCTTAGGAAAATATTATCCCTGTAGTGCTGCCAAATTCAGTGCCTACATGGGTTATGTCTGCCTTGAACAGAAGGTGCTGGGTTTGCAAGGTGAACTTCTTTGGAATAATTTTTCTTAATTTTTTCTTATTGCTCAGAAAACTTTTATGATATTTCATTCATTTCTCCTTTGTGCGGGACCTGTTGCTTAAGCTGGAAAATACAGCTCACCAGCAAAGGCATCACTTCATCAAAATGCAGATGTGGAGCTGGGCACTGGAGGTCAACCTGTGTGTCGTATCCTTCTTACTCTTGCATCTGTTCAAACTTGCATCTTCTTAGTTATCATGTTACAAGAAGGTCTGAGCAGCATCATAGAATGGGCTAGGTTAGAGGGGATCTTTGGAGGTCATCTGGTCAACTTCCCCCTGCTCAAAGCAGTGCTAACATTTGGTCAAATTACTCAGGGCTTTGCCCAGGAAAACTTTGAATGTTACCAAGGACAGAAGTTTCATGACCTCTCTATGAGCNTTTCAGCCTTCTTGGTATTGTTTTTTTGGTGGGTTTTTTTGTTTTTTTTTTTTCCCCTTCGTATGTAACTGGAATGTCCTATATTGTTAGTTTCGAGGATTGCCTCTTGTCCTTCTGCTGTGCACTGCTGAGAAGATGTCTGTCTTCTCTCTGGCTCTTCTACCCCCTTTAGAAAGTTGAAAATAGAAACTAGACTCTCCTTTAGCCTTTTCTCTGGGTTGAACAAACACAGTTTCCTCAACTTCTCATCATATATCAAGTGCTCCACCAACTTGATTGGACTTTTCAGTTTGTAAATGTCTGTTCTGTCCTGCGGAGCCTCAAACTATACACAGTGCTCCAGATGGGGTCCCTCAAGTGCTAAATTGATGGGAATAATTGCTTATTTATAAAATGGGTCATGATTGGTTTCCCCCTCATGCCTTTACTTTAATACAAAATAAAAAACAAAGTAAGAAAACAAGATTCTGGGACTACAAGAAGGGAGAAAAGAGATGCTGTCATGCTGTGCTTAATTTTTCCTTCTGGTTCTTTCAGTTTTGCTTTTCTTTCTGCATAGTGACACGACCTCAAAAGAAGGGGCAGATGGTGCTGCTACTGATCCCAGCTATCAAAAAAACACCCTCTTGGGATGGACATGAGGGATAGGGGCTTTTGCCAGTTCCAGCTTGGTCCTCGCAGTTGTTTGGGAGGGATGCACCATCCATTCAGGAATGATTGAGTATCAGGTGAATATTCCCACAGATGTCTTTTTGCATGCAAAAAGACATTGTTTTGAATTTTGAGGCTTTTCTGTATTTGCCCATATTGCAGACACTCCACTGCCCCTATAACAAGTAGAATCTGTGTGCAATATCTTAGGCTGGACTTTTGTACCTTTGGAAGTGCGGCATGTATTAATTTGTTTGGGAAATGCAATGCTTAGGTGATTTAGACATAGGAATTGCCTTTCTAGTTTCTAGGTTTCATTGCAGCTTAGACTGGGGGAAAGCTCTGTGCTGGAGAAGCAAGGCACATTCAAGACACAAAATGACAGCTGAGTCTGGCTGCTGTCAGGCAGGTTGTCTAGGCGCATAAAGTCCCATTTAATTGTCAGGGTCGTCTTTGGCAGGAGTCTAACCTTAAGAGTCAAATTTTAGAAGTATTCAGGGAACTAAGTGAAATAGTAACATAATGCAATTTTAAGAAATTTTCAGCCCTGCCATGCCTCGGTTTCCTGTTTGTGACATGGACACATTATCTCTTGCAAGGGTGTTGTGGAGATGAAATTACATATTCAAGTCTGCAGAGTTCTCGGACACTATGTTGTGTGCGGGCCATAAAGTTATTTCACCAGGTGTTATGATGGAGGGGCTCAATGTTCCTCATATCTCAGTCCAGTCAATCTTCTGCTTTCCTTCTGCTTGCTTGCCTTTTCCCTCCTGTTTTATTGTGGTATACTTCTGTTCTTAGAGAAGCATACGCTGATGAATACTGATGGCTGAGTGAGTGTTGTGGAAGAGGTACATACTCGTGGATTTCTTTTTTCCATGACACTTCTACAAAAAATAACTGCAGAGTCATTCATGAATAAAACCCAGGCACTTGGTATCACTGTGCAGAGTAAAAATCAACAAAGAGGCAGCCTCGTGTTTGACTTTATAATATGGAGCAGAAGTGCCTTCACATCATCAGATGTTGATCCTATGGCTGCCATTCCGAAGTTGTTCCCCCCTCAAGCTGCTTCTAATAAATTACAAACACATTTGCTCTCATTAATCATTCTTTGAAATGGCAGAATAGTCTTTGCTGATTGAAAATAATTATTAGCTTCTCAAAAGGATTAAACAGCCTGTTTAGATTTTCATTTGTATCACCATTTTGATGGAGTGATGTGGGGGTATGTACACAGCCTTTGTCTTAAAAGTAATAATAATAATTAATGCTCTGTAACAAAGAGTTTCAGAAGGACTTCAGACAAAGAGAGAAAGAAAAGGCAGGCAAGGTGAGCTGTGGAATAAATGTAGGACACAGAACTGAACATAAGCTTGTGCTGGGCAGGAAGCCTCCTACTGTAGCAGAGCAGTGATAAACACAAAGGAAAATACAGCATTTTCAACATAGCAGTGGAGAGACTTGAAATTTCTGGCTAACGTTACAATCTGAGCAGTGTAATTAATATGGAATTGAAAGAATACCACAGATGTTTAAAATTATTTTTTCTACTGAGTCAGTATCCTGCACACTTACAAATTGTAGGTTGTGGATTAATAGCCCCTGAGGTTCATTACCCGATGGGCCTTGCTCCAAGCTTTGAATTTGCACTCAGCAAAGTGCATTTAGATTGAGACAACTTCCTAAAGTTTGGCCCCAAGATTTTAAAATAAAGTGTGTTTGCTCTTAAAGTGTTTTGTGGACACTGGGATGGGAGTGCTTTCTGGAGTGCCAGAGGTATTAAAATAAACAAAAACAAAAAACCAAACAAACAAACAAAAAAAGCCAGATAAGAGTTAGCACATGTATATTTCAGAATGGGATGTGATGCGGCGATGCCCTGATAGTATAACCCTATTAATGTCTCATACCCAAAGTGTAACACTGCTAATATGATATTATATTTGCCTACTGAAGGGCAGGACTTATTAACTAGATCCATGTTCTATACTAATTTGATTGTGCTGTCTTGGGACCTAGCTGATATATCCGTGTAGTGCAATACAGCTCTCTGTGGAGGTACTAGATTGTTTGGGTTCATTACATGATACAGACATGCCTTCTAAGATGCTGGATGGTACAGAAAGACTATGGGTCATATTTGGATAGTGTGAATTCCACCAAAGTCCCCATGTTTCATATTTCCTATCAGTTCTCTGTAGGCAGCTCTCTGCTTTGAGCCTCATTTCAGTCCTTTAAGTCATCCGTTAGGTCTGTTGGACGCCCAGTTCTCTAGACATGGCACTTAGATGTAAATGGGGCTGTTTGTTAGAATACATCCCTCTGTGACTGTCCTGTTTCATTCATCCTCAGTGTCATGTTTGAAGTGAAAGCCCAAACACTGGGAGCCCATTAATGTATTTTGTTCACCTGGGCGGATGGGAGATGTGGCATTCCAGTTTCTACTCAGAAATATTTATATATTTTTTACAAAATGGAAAAGTACCAGCAGGAAGGGTGGAGATGGGATCTCCTTGTTTGGAAATTATGATGGTCATTAAATCTGTGAAGCAGAGAGGACTTCTGTAGCTGTTAAGTAGAGGAGCACCCAGAATTGTTCTTTATGTGCTGCTCTTTAGTGATGTGGGCTCCTGAGTGAGAGATGGAAGTACAGCGCCTTTGTGGACTTTTGGGGGACCAAGTAATGGTTGGTCACAATATAGATGGTTGTGCATCTACTCAACAGCACCTTGTTGACTTTAGCAGTGGAAGAAAGGGATGTTTTAAGCACTGAATGTTCAAATATCTTGTGAACCTAACTCCAGTCAGCCCCAGCATTCATTTCCTAGTGGTAATCTTTGAATATTACTTTTTTCAACTAAGATAAATTGTATACCGATGCACTGAAGTAGTGTGTCTTTTGTTCCCCATCACAATTTGTACTGAGAATCACAATACAAAAGCTTATCTGGATTTCTGGATAAATAGTTTTGTGACATGGGTCAAGGAATCCTTGAATTAATTATTTAACTAGCCTCGGGAGCATTAGTTCTGACTGTACAATGGGAATCTTAATTTCTCTTGCATTTTGCTATGCTTAATCAGTGTGCAAGGTCTTCTGACAGGTCTAATTTCTTAAAATGTATGTAAGCATTTTAAGGACCTATGCACCGAGATCCCCATTTCCACTGAGTGCTGTGGTGAAACAAATAACAAGATGGGCCATGTGACAGGGTGCATGGCACAGGGTGCTCTGCAACCATAAAGTTATTAAAGACAGTGCCTACTCCAGACAGCTTGCAATCTAAATACCAGTGATTTATTTTAGCAGCTGCTTACATAATTCTTCTGTAAGTGTGAAAATTGTCTATGAAAATACTTAAAAGTAAATGTAATTTATTCTTCCAAAGTTCAGTATCCGGTTCCTAAACCTGGAGCTCCAGATGGAGGTTTATTTACTAGAAGTGTGTCTGTTACATTATGTGTGTCAGTATATGCTCTTCCCTTTTTACAGGGTGTTCTAATTCCTATGTGCAGGTTCCATTCTGAACATACTCGGTACCAAACATTTTATTTTTCTGTCACCTTGGAAGACATTTCTGAGAACTGTATATACTGAAACAGGGTCATGACGTTCCTGTTTTTCTCACAGACCACCTTAATAAATATTGCTTTGATTCTTTACTATATTAGTTGTTACTGTTGTGTCCTTAATTCAGACTTTTCCATGCACAGCTGCTGTTAAAGTATACAGAGATCAACAGGATAGAGTAGGTCAGACTGGCTTGTATTTTGCATGCATAGATAATTTGATTTTACAAGGGGAAGGAACTGATCTAACCTTATAACTAATAGTTACAGGTTGAGTTGCATAATGAGTTGATGGCAAAGCTTTCCTTGTCAACAATGAAAACCAATACTGGATTCAAATTAACCAAGTTGTAGAGAACGATAAATCTGAATATACTGATCCTGGGAATTAAGGCAACAAAATGTATGTCTGTTTTCCACGTTAGCCTAAGTCCTACTTTCTCTGGCTTCAGATCTCCTTTGCCAGTCACTTCATGCAGCCAGATAGGAAAGCATTTTCCTCACCTCCCAGCACGTGTGCAGGGAAGACTCTCACTCCAGAGAAAACCATGATCCCTTCATGGCACAGCCATCTGATGTGTAGGTAGGAGGACCCTTGACTGGGTCTCTTCCGACACCATCAGCGTCATGTGGAATGGGAAGGAAGGTGTAGGAGATACAGATTTGCTGCTACGTACTTCCACTATGGGTGAAGAACTTTGAGCTTTATATCACAAAAGTTTTTTTAAGTCAAATTTGTTTGCATGTTAGCTCCCCTTGGTATACTCCTGCATGTTAGTACCCAGTTACATATTTCTACACACAGGTCTTAAAATTAGATAGTGCATGGTATATAATTTCAACTACTGAGATCATTGGTTATGAACAATTCTACAGTTACAAAGCAGAAACACAAAGGATGAAGAAAATAAGGGAATGAAAACCAGCAGCTTAAAAGGGTTTGTTTTTTTTTTTTAAAAACATTGGCATTATTTATTAAAATATGGAATTTTATAGAGCAAAATACATTTGCATCTGCTAGAGACATTGAGAAAGTGGGGACAGAAAAAGTAGCATTGAACATTCATTCTCTTTTTATGCACTTTTTCTTTATTAACGTGGGTTATCATATCTATTTTATTATCAGCTCTGTTTTTATTTTTATACAATTTGGGCCTGATCCAGTATCTTCTTACCAGGAAAGAATATTCTTTGTATAGGGAAAATAGGATTTTGTCCTTTTGTTTGTTGATTTTGTCTGCTTATTAGAGTTCACTTTTCTAGGAGCTGTTAAAAATCTGTCACTATATCTTGAGAGTCTCCCTGGATTATTCCTTGATAATTGGGAGACTGTATAATAAATAAATTATATTTAAAAAAAAAAAAGGGAATAGGAGAAGCTCTATAATTTGTTGCAATTGTTACTTTGACTCACTTGTCTGTTCTAAACAATTTTTACTGTGTTATTGCAATTACTGTATGTCAAAAAATAGCAAAAGAAAAAAAAATCACATAGGCTTCTATTTCAAGAGAGTTATTAATAAGAGAACCTGAACTTAACTGCAGTATTAATAAACGATATCTGGTTCTGCCTTTTTAAATCCAACAGAAGTAAAATAAATTGTGTGGATGAAACTGAAGTGTATTTAGACTGTTTTATTTTGCTTGGTGCTAGGATAGAATGTGAAACTAAATATGTTCATCCAAAGATAACTGAAGTTCCTGCTCCTGTTTAGATTTCATCATCTGTTAGAAATCTCCTAGGTGATTAAACTAATGCAGTGTAAAAGAATGAATCAGTCCTGCAGAGCTCTTCTCTGTACAGAGAATAACCTGCTCAGTTAAATACTATTGGGGTTTTACTAAATTAAAATCCTAGGAATTTTTGTACATAATATATTTTATCTGTGAAAACTGAGCAAAATTTTATGTGACTCTCAAACTGAATTCTTATGGTAATTAATAAGGAAGATTTGAATACATTTCTGGTAGAGTCATCTTTGACCAATTTAATAACTTGATTCTCTTAACAGAGGAATCCCCTTATCTCTCAAGGCTTGTGGTAACGTTGGGATACACCATGAAATTGTTAAGAGAATCAGAGAGTCTCTTCTTTTTTTTGTTGGGAGAAGATGAATTCAGACTCTAAACTTATCTTTTACTGATTCAGGTGGAACACATTCTTAGTAATTATTTAATATTTATATTTCAGTTCCTGTGTAGGTTCCAGTAGATCCCTGAAACCTTATCAGAAGCGTCAAGTCTCCATTGTGTACCAGCACGTGAAAATATGACCTTCCCTCAAAGCTGAACTCATTGAACCCTGATAAGGCTGCTTACATATGCAAAGCCAGCTCATTTTAATTATTTACTTGTTTACTGATAAACATGAATATTGTTTTTTGCATGTCTGGCAAAGATAGGCAAAAAATGTAGTCAGATGTATATTATTCTAACTTATATATACACACTTGCCTTTTTTTAGTAGATTTATTAAATGTTACTTATCCCCATCCCCTCTTGGCCTATTTTTTTGTGACTGGTATGGCACGGGGGAATGACAAGAGCTAAAAAAGATAAGGAAATGATCTTATCAGTCAGCTCAGAGATGGCATTTCATGAGTGGCATTTTACGATTGTTGCATGGAATAAAAGTGCAGATATATAATAAATTTATGTCTTTCAGGTTTTTTTTTTTAACACCTGATTTCCAGCTGCAACTTACTCTTGTCCACTTCACTCTGTGTAGTTGTGGATAAAGACTATATGAAATTCATTGTAATCCAACAAAAGCTTCCTTTTATTATGACATAGCATTTATGTGTGCATTCACTGTCTAATTCTAATATAGTGTTTGATTTTAGATTGTAGTGAACAGAAATAATTAACTCAGCTTTTTTTCATATGATATGTACTTTTCCAGTTTTTAAAGTTTTCTTTTAAAATTCCATGTAAACATCTTACCATGCTGTACCCACTAAGTACCTGCACAATATACACACTTCTGTAGATTGCTAAATCAATGGTAAATCTGACTGGACTTGACTGAATTGTGGAAAGAAAAAAAAAAAATTGTATGCACTCATTTGAATTCAAGAGGAAATTTTAATTCAATCATGTCTGCTGCCCTTTTATACCTTCTGTTTGTGAACACTTAAGAACTTGATTCTTGATGCTGAGAATATTCCAGGAATATTTAAGACTGAAATTCTTATGAAAACAATTGTTTGCTACAGTACTAACAGGGTGAGATACCTTCGGTCCTTTTGTAATAAAGCTTGCGATGGCATTGGGCAGTAATGCTTATCTTTATAGAGAGCTGGTTGATGTGGAACTTGATTTGGAAGAGGGCCTTTCTTGATTAAATTCAATAGTCTTACACCAGTTGGGGAAGGCTACCATACTTAGGAAGTAAAGCCGACAGTTTTCCATAGGAATGTTACAAAGTGATGTTAGACCTATTTGATCTACTTGAAATGACTGATGTTTTCAGGAAAGGGCTTCTTGTGCAATAGCACTTGGCAGAATGGAAAAGAGGATTGCAGAGTTTGGAATAAGGAGTTGATAGCAGCTCAGCATACTGTACTTTTCTTAGTTATTTTGGAACAGTACGTTTAGTTGGCTTTTGACCTGGTGTCCTCCTAAATCAACAGTAAAGGTCGGACAGATAAATAAGATAAATGTGATGCACTGGTAATTAAGAAGGTAATCTGCCTGATTCCAGACAGTAATTTAGGGGAAATGAAGAATGCAGACAGTGAAACAGAGGGGAGAGCCTTTCCTAGGCTACTCCAATAACCTTTGAGCTCTGCTTCTGCAGAGTACAGTATTTGCCTGCTGTGGAGGGAAGGCTGGTCTAGTTCTCTCTTCCGCTTTGTTTTCAGTGCAGAGTCACTGCAGCCTCTGTTCAAAAAATGTTAGGGACATGGCAGAAGTTGTGGCAAGTGAGAAGGATTACCCACATGATTTCTATGTACAGTTTCTATTTCCATGAGAAAATTTGCCCCAAACTACAGAGCAGTGATAGCTGACAGATTAAGTCAAGGCAGATCCTGAAGGAAAGATCTTCTTTCAAGAGATGGCATTTTGACAGCTGGCAGGTCAAGGAATTTCATCTTTAATGGAACAGAGACTTGGAAGTTCTTTCCACCCAGCTGGGAAGGTGACAGTCTAAATTGCCAAAGAGTCGAAAGGTAGCAAAATAATGAGCTAAGGAGAGCAACAAGCTGGATGGAGCATAAATAGGCATGTTAATGAACTTAAGAGTAAAATGGCTGCTAAGTACATGTTCTCTTACTTAAGTCAGCAATTATATTGGAAGATAGCAAATATTGTACTTGTATTTATAAAAAGCTCCACTAATAACCTGGAGAATTACAGACCAGTAAGGCTTACTTCAGGTCTTGGCAACTTAACTGATAAGATGATTAAAAATGCAGTTATAAAAAATCCCAGAAACAGAGTTTGGTGATATGGTAGGGGAAAAAAGTTGCAGAAATTTTGTAAAGGAGTGTTGCACCTCACTAATTCTTTATATGTATAAATGATGCAGTAGATGAATGAAACCAAGCTGATAATGTCTATTTGTGTACATAATCACTGATACTTCTTAAAGTGACAGCTAAGGAAACAAAAGCATGTAGATTTCCCTAAAAAGGTGGTGAGAGGAGGTAGCAGTCTGAGATTCAGGTCTTCCTTCTGAATTAGTGCCAAAGACAGATTTGATCTTACATTCTTTGTATTCAAATTAGCTGTTTAAATCAGTGGATTTCCAAGATCCCAAGAAGTGAATTTTTCGCTCCCTTTGTTCTGATAGGATTTACAGTGCCTGGCAGAATGCCTGTCTCAGCTGAACTGATGCCTAAACGCTACCCATTTCCTCTGTTTCACTGCTGACTTGCTTAGTGGTGTCACATTCAGCCAGCTTTGGGAATCTCTTTAGCTGCATGTTAATTGCATGCAAGTACGCCATTAGGCATCAGGGCATGTCTGAGTTAGGCATAGTAAGACTTTAGTATCTTTGATGTTCTGAGCAAAGTAATACTCTGAGAAAGTAACATCCTGTGTGGATAAAAGAGTACAAAGAAGAAAAAAAAATATGGTTCATTTTCCTCAGGGGAAAAGATAACCTTTGGAGAATCTGAGGTTCCCACATATGGGTGGAAGTTGGTCGATTTATTAATCGTTTGGAAAATGGAAGACCAGTGAGGTATTAAATTATAAATATGCTCCAAAATAATTGAATTAAGGTGAAAGAAATGTGGAGGAGCTTCAGGAGGAGCTAACAAAGCTAGCAGCAAAGTTGCCACAATGGTGGGCTAAAATCAGTGTTTCTTTAAAGTTGGCATAAATAATTTTATGCCAAAGGACTACTGTCACACCTTCAATTTCGTCACGGATAGCTTTTAAAAATGAGTGCAATGAAGAGAACATCTCAAATGAGTAATGAGCTGCAGATGATATAATCAGAAGAATTCAGTATAAATTTAAGAATAAAATGACTGCTAGTAAAAGCATGCACTTTCTTCGCATCAGACTTTTAATGGATGAATTATAGTACTGTTTGATATGCTTCTGTGGACTATCCACAATCTACTTTTCATGGTTTAGCAGAACTCCATGGAAACCACAAGAATTTGGTTTGGGATCTCTTGGCCTAAGAAAAGCACTACATATTGAAAGGTACAATTTTAACTATTTTTACATCTTAATGGTTTTAAAGACCTGAGTATCACTGCTCACTGCTCAGTGAAGTGCCTGAATTACTAGTGCCTGGAGCTGAACTCGGGCTGCCTGTCTGCCCACCCACAGGCTCAGGCAGTTCTCTGTGCCAAAGGTCTGCCTGCCTAATGGTTTTCAACCTTTTTTGATTTGTAGTACCTTGAGAAATTTCTTGTAGAGGTGCAGGCTCCTGTGTAATAAGTGCAAGTGTTCTGATATTAGGCTTGCTTTTTTTTTCAAAATGACCACTTGCAGATCCCAGGAGTAGTCCATGGAGATCCAGGAATACATAGATGATAGGTAAAAAAAAAAAAAGCCCTCCAGTTCAATAAGGGTTTTTAAAGAGCCTTTAGTTGAAAATTCTGATGATTAGGATTAGAACAATTGTACCTAAGCACATGCTAAAGTGTCTTTTGCATTTCATGCCATAGCTATTTTTAGTATCCCTACTTTATGTTTTTCAATTTGAACACAGGCCCTTTGTTTTCACTTAAGCTGAAAAGGAAGACATTCTGGAGTAATTAGAACATTACTGCTCTTTTCAGCCTTAGTGCTCCCTTTATTCTTACAGTTAAAAAAAAAAAAATATCAAACTAATGGACTTCAGAGACTTGGTGGGTGCATGGGCTTGCAGAAGCAGCAGGGAAGCAATATACTTAATGTGGCAAAAGGTGAGATAGCAAACTTTTATGTACCCTGGGTACCAGGTATTAATCTCCTGATAACTGCTTTCACATTTGAACCTTCTGTCTCTTATGTGAGATCCAGCAATATTTGCTTTTTTCTGTTCTGGGAGCAATTTTCCAAATCATTAATTTTCAGTGGCCAGGCTTCAATTAGCTTAATCAGGCATTGATTAGATTTCTCAAGTCCCTGGCATTTATTTTCCACCTTGCCTATATGGTTCCTTGACTCCATTACCTGATTGTTCACTTATTGCATATAAGGTTGATTCCTCTCCATTAACATTCCCTGATGAGAGGTCTCGTTAGCCATCCAGCTAGCCACTTTCATTAGTGATGGTGGCAATTCATGGCGAAGGCCAGTTTCTACTGCCCTTGCAAAGCAGGATATTTTCTTCTAAGTAGTGTTACGGCAATCTACTCTTAGATGAAGGTGTTGCTTATGAACAATTGTGATCCAAAGGGAAAACACTTTATTTGGACTATGCTTCATACTTCATTTAAAAAGTCGTGAAATTGTAGAAAATGAATGAAGTAAACCACTCTTTTTTTTCAAAGGATACTTCATGCAGGGTTAGGGTTTTTTTTCTTCTGATTTTCTTAGTGTCTAGCCTGACATATTAAAATGTATATTCATAGCCAGTACTCATGATTTCTGAGGGAGTTTGATGTGGTGTGGGTTTATAATCAAGGGTGGTGTAAGGTGCACGTAGACTCCATGTCCCTCTAGACCACAGCACCCATAGACCCATGCCCTGTTTGTAGATACCAGTTGCTCAGCAGTAACAGCTTGTGTGCAGACTCATTCCTCATAATACATGTTTCAGGGAGGTGTGAGCATGCAGCAAGACAGCTAAAGGATGAGGCTGGAAGTGAGGGATTGGACAGAGCTGGAAAATGGGACTTCAGATTCAGGTGAATTTTTCTATGTTGAAAAGCACTTTCTTTTCTCTAAATCCTCTTCAGGGCCTCACATTGTCTATGGTCAGATCTGTTCATTACGCTTTGTTTTTTCAGACCTCTCTTTGGAATTCTCTTTTTAGGTCATGTGTCTACAGTAGCTTGAACTAGACAGGTCTGAACGTAAATGAGCTTGTGCCAAAATCGATAGCAGGGAAGTTCTGATAGCATGGGGTTTTGATTTTAAGAACTTTGTGTAATGTATACTAATTAGAAACTCTAACAAAAAGTTATTTTAACAATAAAATATGGTTTCCAATTAACAAAATATGGAATCAGATCTTCAAGAATTTTTTTTCTATAACTTCTTTGATTTGGCAGAGTTGCCAACATTTCCCTTTCTTTGTAATCAAACCAAAGTTGCTTAACTTCAGTTTTGAACAGTCAACATTTCTGAAAAACTGATATTTTGCCAGGAAGCTCCTAACCCACTCTAATTTTCACACAATTATATAAGTATATATATGTTTTGTCTTCTCCCACTCCTAGAACATATACATGCCTTCTAATTGAAATTATAAACGATAAGAAGGGATCCTCTCAAGGTTTAACATTTTTTTTTTTCAGATTTCCTCAGAAATATTTTGAGCATCAGTTTCAGCTTTTACTCAAAAATACTAGCACAAAAAATTTGTAAAAAGGACTTTTCATAATCCCTTTCTTCTTAACAGCGAGGTAAAACAGTGATTAGATTCAGTGTGAGACTGTTCTGAAGTTAATTTTTTCTTTTTGTACTCTTTGTTTTAAAGATTCATTGTGATTTGGTGGATTTTTAGAAAGAAAATTTCTTATTTTTCTTATTCACTTTGTTGTTTATACTTCATGACTTTATGCCCCCCAAAACTGTAGCCAGTCATGTGAGAAATATAAAGTGTGGGGGCTTTAATAGGTTTTCTATCTTGAAATGATTCTAAAATGATCTTTTAGGGGATTGCAATTTCACATATATGAGAAACATTCTTTGGCTTTCTTAAAACACCCCCTATCCCTGTTTTGACTCTTGCCCTCCCTTTCGAATCAGAGGTCCCCTTCAGCAAAGAAATTTTCATGTGTCTAAAGCTGTCTCTGTAGAAACCATGGTCTTCTGTGATGGAAAAACCCTTTGAAAGTATCTGACAGTTCATCTCTGCAATTAGTAATTTTCAATTACTGCATTCAGAATGGCAAAGACCATTAACATATAACTATCTCAGAAGTCACATCCAGTGTCATCACTCCTTCTTTGGTTTTGGTCATTAGCTGTCACTGAGGTTTCTGGGCTTATTGGGACCATTTGGGGGGCACCGTGAGTTTGGACCTTTGTCTTTTCTGTCTAGTGAAAGCCATTGCTGATTCACTGCATTACTTAGGCAGTTAATAATGCTCTATGAAGAACTGCTATGAAGAGGTATTTTGTTAGCCGCAGAGGCAATGATGTGGGGCTCATGTTGCTCCAGAATCGATGGCACAACTCTGACAATCTTGCCAGCTGTCCAAGCATGTCTCATTTTCAGTTTTGCAGCTAGAGGTTATTGATAGAGTATGGGTAAATGGCCTGTTCAACAGTTATTCTTTCAAGTGTAACTTCACCTGGTTCACCCAGCTGAACCACCCTAGCACATAGTGTATGTGAAAATGGTTGCGCTGAGGTACTTTTCCTTCCTTCTTGGGTGGTCCCAAAGGGCACTGTTGGGTGCTGTACTTCAGTATTCTTTCTACAGGGGTATTTTAAGAATCTGTTTAGAAATCCTTCAATGTATACATAAAATAAGATGCTGGGTCTAGGGAGAAGTTATAGTCCTTAGTGGAGGGTGCTTGTTAGACACCTTCCCTAGTTCTGGCTAGTCAGAAAGCTGCTGTGGCATGTGTCCCCTCATTTGTGTTTTTCCTGCTGATAAGGCAAACATGCCTATGTATTTCAGATCCCCACCTTGCAACACTTGGTGTGTCCTTTTTACCTTTTGAGTGGTCCATGGAAATGTTTCTCCATGAAGCAGTACCTTGAGATCTCAAAACTGAGCTTAGCAAGGCTGCTTGGATTGAACTGGGTTCTTAAGGAAGTCCTGTGATATCCTGTTGCTGACAGCTCAAAGCTTCTGACTAAAGATGAAGTTACTGGTTTTAATTAGATCTGATCTGGATAAAAGAACAATATCTCAACAAAATTCTCGTAAAAGTTCATTTCCATTTTTCATCAAAGCTTTCCTTCCACTGAAGTGTTCTTAGAGGTACAAATTAGATCTATCTAAATTTAGGTGCTTAACTAAATTGCCAAAGATCAGAGCTTAGCTTTTCTAGATTCTGTCTACAGTCAAGGGAGGGAGATGGGCAAATCTGGAAGAATTGTAAGTCTGGTTTATCTGGGCTGGGTTGCACACTGAAGCAATTTGTCTTTCTCCATTGACTATAGAGGACAGATACAACAGCAGCATTATTTTGGAGCTTGTGAAAATACACTTGGATGAAGTGCAGAAATGTAGAGGGAAGAATCTGGACCTAAGGATCTTCTCTGCAATGTGAATGAGGTGGCTAGGCCTCCAATTGTCCCATATGGTCTGCCTCAGGGAATGGACCTGGCTTATGGTAGAGAGGTAGTCATGGAACAAGCAAAGTGAGCTATCCTCTCCCCAAAGCTGTATGTTGCATAAATGACCCAGAAAATATTTATGACTATTAAGCAAACCTGCTTCTGCTAGAGAGGTTTAGCTGTGGCTGAAAGGCTCCATCCAACTCCAAAGGGTTAGGTGTAGAGAATTTTATTTCTTAATACTTTTTTACTTTCAAGAGAGAAAGAACAAAAGCAAACAGCTGGTCAAAACCCTAGTACCTCCTTATCCCTAAATGTTTTGAAGTAGCTTGAACACAAAATTTATGGCTGAAATTCAGCTTTGTATAAAACAAGATGTTTATAATGTTAGTTCTTCATATACATTAGTTCTTATTTTGTCTTTCTAAAAAATAACACATATGAGTATTGTAACTATGAGCATTAATGCTCTGAATTAGAAATTACTGCATACCTTATTAACTGCTTCAGGTTATGGGATGATTAGAAATAAGAAGGCATATATTCTTGCCAAAGTGAAAATAAGCATTGTACATTCTGTGCAGGATCTAAATGGAAAAAAAATTATTGGTTTTAAATGGTGAAGAGTAGAGTTCTATATTTATTATACACATACAGAGAGAGAATATGTTGTATCATGATAGGATGGTTTTTCAGCATGAATTTGGGACAGCCACGCTATTACTGATTAAAATACAGTGGGTCATCCTATGCTGCTATGAATAGTACCATTATACTCTGGCACTTTGTACATGAAATATGATGCATGTATTGTGCCAACAGAAAAAATATTTTCAAAGCAGTTAGCTTAAAAAAATTGGGAAAAAATTTTTACTTTCTGCTTGTAAACTCTGGTATATCTACCTAAGGCCTCAGAGGCAACCATAAAAAAAATACCTGAAAATAACTTTAAAATATCGGGAGCTTGAAATTTGATATTTCAAGAAGTTTTAAGAGCTAGATACAAGCACAAGGACCTGTTGGGAAAGGAGGAGTTTCTCCTTTCAGTTCCCTTTTCTACCTTACAAGGCTGGAAAAATTTCAGGCTTTAAGTTATGATTTTTATTAATACAAAATCTCTCCGGGATAGATTTTGTCTGTCTTTGTCCCTAGAAGTAATTTGGGGAGGAAGAAAACCAAAGATTTCTGGAACTTCTTATGACCCTGAAATATTAAACTAAGTCCCAGAGAGCAGGATTAATATGCAGAGGTCAAAGATGCTTGATAAAGTTATTTTTTACACAGTTAATTTCTCACATGGCTCTTACTGAATGTGCTATTTTGCCATGTCACTCCACAATGACAGCTGGGTAAATTTATTGGATGGCGAGCATAGGGATTTCTGCAGATGGAGGAAACTTTTTTCCTGGCCAATTGATTTAAAAAGAAAATGGTTTGTCAGTGTGCAAATGTGTCTGGATGAAAAAGGGTAAAGGAATGAATTAGAGGTCAGTCAGTATAATCATAAGTGAATCATATAAATCTGTACGTGTGCTCAAGCTTGCAGACCTGACTATTCGTTGTCCTCATGAATATTATGCTGGACTGGGATTTTCTTGAAAAATATTGGAAAATGTTGATTCAGTGAAACCAAATCTTTTATAGACACACACTTAGTTTCACCTGTATTTCGCTGGGAATGATTTCAGGTATTAGGAGAGAATTTGGGTGGCAGGAGAACGCCAACCTTTCCCCTGCAATAACGTACTGGCTGAGGCACCCAGTGTGGACGTGGGCGAGATGGTGCAGAGCCACCTGCCCGTGTGCCCGCCTTGCCGCAGAAGGTGAACCTCTGGTCTGTGCCTGGGGTAATGCCTGTCCCTACCCTGCTGGCACTGCACAAGGAGGCTGTGCTCAGTGTGAGTTTTAGAAAAAAGACCATTTTTAACAGACTTCAGGGTATTTTTGGTAATACAAAAAGAAATTCTGGGAGTCTGAAATTTCAGAGAGAGAAAATTCAAATTTTCTGCAAGTTATCCTTGAATCCCCCTATTTGCTTTTGGTCCCATTGTATATTTAAGCTCCTTTACTTAAGATGAGTCCTATTCAATACGTAAGTCTCTACCTATATTCCCCTGAGCGTGATGCTTCTTCCTTTTGATGCCTCCTTTTGTTTTCTTCTTGTACTTCTGCCTCCTTTTCCAATGTCTCTGTTTTCCCTAAAACTCCCGATTCAAACCACTCTGTAACAGTCTTTCCTTTTTTCTTTCACCTCACTTGCCATTATCCCCTCACGCTGTTCTCCTGTGTTGTAGAGATGAGAGTTCCAGTTTTGTAGCTGGGTCTTATCCCTTGCATTATTCTTTCAGAGGTGTTCTTTTAAGAAATCCATAAAATTTTAAAGGTTTAAGGAACAAACTTGAGAGGAAGATCTGGTAAGGGTGCAAGGTACTTTGCTATTCTCTCCTTTACCAGACTTTTTTCTTCTTAAAATATTTTTTCCATTTGCAGCTTTGCTCCATGAATAGCAGTCAGAAGCCCCTGGGGCCTGTTTATCCAGTCACCCCTATTCTTACACATTTGGGGTCGAATAAAGCGGGCTTTGGATACCATCAGCTCCTGCTGTTGGGCAAAAGTCTGACTAATGTTATTTTGATAAAAAAACAAAAAGCCACCACCCTCAAGGGATTCTGTATTTATTTTGTGCTTCTAAATTGAACAGAAAGAAGCCATCATTTCATTTAGCATCTCCTTCTAGCTGGTCTTTGGAAGACTGGAAAAGGTGGGGTGTACTGCTAGAACACCCCTTTTTTTTGCATTACCAATTCCCCATGCCTCTCTTCCTCCCCAAACACACACATGCACACAGGCAAACAACAGTCTATCTGCAACCCTGTTACCACTGCAAGCGACTACAGCTTTTTGTTTAACTGTGTAATTGCTCTCTCGGTGGTTTTTTTTTCCCCTGTCTCAATTTGTTTTCTTAATAACTAAGACCAGTACATTTAAATGGNGCATGCTGGATGTAACAAGATATGCAGCTAAAAACATTAATCATATTAAAACTAATTAAAAACTGAAAAGTTTCTGTGCATTCCAGGCACTGGGGGTGGGAGGGGGCGGGGAGGGCTTTGGTCTGAGCACTGGCGTTTCCTGAGCGCAAGCAAATGCCTGACACATGGACTTCACTGAATTCCAAAATGTAGGAAAACAGTGCCTGCATATTTGGCAGGAATCACTACCAGTTCAGGTCAGTGTCTGTTTTCAGCAAAAGACGAAGCCCTGCATGTTAACGGAGGAAAATAATTCAGAGGAAAACGGGAGGAACAACATGTGACATTTTGTAATTGCAGCACTTCTGTTACCCAAGGAGCACCACTCCGCTGCCGCTCTGTAAACACTTCCTCCTATGCAACTGCCTTTGAACACATTTTTTCAGGGGGGAGGCAGAGGGAGGGGTGAGGAGGAGGTCAGGGCTTTCAAGCTGTTACGATATGAATGAGCTAGGTTTTTTCACCCCCCTTTTTTGTTTCACTTCTTCTTTTTAAAAGTTGAGTGCAAAAAATGTTTTAAGGAGACTCCAGTGAATCTGTGGCCAGAAGGATGGGCAAGCAGTGCTACAGGACACCGAAGCCCAAACCAGTGGGAGCCTGGCGAAGCAAAGGGCCAAGGCTGCGGGGAAGGGTGCGAGCGACGGGGCTCTGCGGTGCAATTTCAAAATGCCCGGTGCAGGGGGGTCAGCTGGGAAGGGCAGGCGGCCCCCTGAAACCCCAGCACCTCACCTTGCTTCCACCTTGCTGCTCCACCAGCCTCTGCCATGGTTCGCCGACACTGGTTCCCAATGTCGGGCTGGGACAACCCCGACGCGCTTAGACCCCCTCCATTAATTTAGGAGTAAACCCACCTTTTAAGCCTTTCCCAGTAAAAGCAAGAGTAGGTCATTATGATTTAAAATACTGTTTTGGGCATTGTCCTCTTACTTCTTTCTTGAATTTCGGCACCTTAAGCTGCCTTTGTTGTTCAGGAACTTGCTGTTTCTTCAGAGATAGGGCTGGATCACTTGTTATTGTAACACTTATTGGTGATAAAGTTCAGTCTAAAAATTAAGCAGCTGCAATGTTGCAGCACAAATTAGTTTAATGTAAGCAGTCAGGAGCAGCTGTTTGGCTCGGGACTCCGGTTCAGCAGTGGGGGAAGGGCCCTGTGATGCTGACAGTGTTTTTTTCTCCACATAAACATTTTCGGCTGTTGCAGCTTTTGTGCCGATCATGTGACAGTGTCCCTAGGCAGATAATTTATTTCTGTAGCTTTCATGAGCAATCATTAACCTTCAGACTCTGAGCTTGCTTTCTGCTTTGTGGCATTTGTTATTTTTTTTGGTATCCTAACTAGTTTAATTCACAGAGTGTCAGGAGAAAATTACAACCAATTTATAATAGACTGTAATGCATAATACTTATGTTTCTATTAAAACAGACCTTGCTTACAAGACCATTCTTATGGCTTAGCTTGTGTTCATGGATCAGAATAATTATTTTCAGTGATGTAAGTGCAGCTGTCATCATGATACTCCCATAGTGTCTTATTCTGAATGCAAAGCCCTTCAGAGTCCTGATTTGGGACCACCCTTTTGAATTCTCCCTTTGCTGCAGACACTGCAGAGTTTATTGAGATGCAACAGGCTTGGGAGAAAGGGCATAGCATTTATTCTGGCAATTGCTATTCTCCCACCATGACCAGCTGCTGAACAGGTATTGACCGCTGCAGAAAGTGTGTCTAGAAGAGAGGCGAGGCACTACTGATAACAATTACGGCTCGAATCTGCGCTAACTTAGTCTGGGGTTTCAAAGCAGACTTAGCAGATAGGCTTGGATCACAAAGCAGTTGTGAATGTTAGAAAAAGACTTCATTTTCATTCCTGTCCATTTGGTTACAGCAAGGGAAACAATAAATTAAGTGACTTTGTCAAGGTCACTGAAGAAATAAATGTCAGGATAGGAATTTCCCCTTCCCTGATCCTTTTCCCCAAGTCCTGTGCTTTTGTCTGGGGAAGATGACAAAAGTGCAAAAAATACAGAGTCTTGGGCAAAAGAACTAAAAAGTAAGCATTGAAAAGGGGGGGCGGATCATAGAAAGAGCTGAAAGCTAGGATGACTGCCGACTTACTGTGAATATCATTTTCCTTCAGATCTGAATGTGATTTTTGCTTTTGTTCACTGCCTCTCTGCCCTATCTTAATTCCCTTTTCTAGCTGGTCACTCACTAGCACTAGGAAGTTCATCTTCTTTGTGCCAGAGAGCAAGATACTAGAGTCGTATATGCATGTGAATAGGTGTAATCTAGACATATGTATTCCTTGGTTTATTTTTTATAGCTTGTGTCACAGTGGAACCAGACATTTATGATAGAAGTGCTACCAACATAATGTTGTAGATACAATGGACATGACAGACACAGGGTGGAGTGGAACAGAGATGGAGAAATAAAAAGATTTTTCCAATGCCCCAAGGAAGAAAAGGGACATTATCATAATCTGGTCAATGGAAGAGCAGTAGCATCCAGATAGCTCAACTATTGCTCTACCCCCTTAGGACTTAAAGGACACTTTGGCTATCCTGTGATTGCTCATTAACTTTTGAAAAAGGCACATAACTGGAAGAAGACCAAAACATACACTTAGTTTGAGATGTGACAGTGGTACATGCTGTGTCATCGTGTAAAATATAAAAATAGGTGGACGGATTTTGCTGTCAGTGTCAGGAAAAACATTTCCTTTCTCATTAGTTAAAAATAATAGTCTGAAATTGGTGTTTTAGTGATGCTACGTTTCTGTGTGGAAAGATGAATGAATGAGTAGCTCAGTGTTTGAAACCTCCATCTTTCAAAATGTTTAAGGAAAATGAAAGCACAACATATGGTAAATGTGGACTGAAATCAGGGATGAAAAAGCAGAAGCTTGGGACGCTCACTGAAGGGCAAACGGGACTACAGAGGGACTTGGGGTTGTGTTACACATAGAAGTGGGTAACATTTTTGGATGCATTAGAGTGATTTAGGCACTATCATGCCATTGACTTTTGACTATGTCAGGATGTAACTGCCTAAGTCAATTCTGAAAATGGGAATTAGATTTCTAAGTCATTTTAAGGTGCTTTTGAAATTTTTACCCCTAATCCCAGGGTGATTAATTTGTAACAAGGTGATTCATTCGTATCTTTCTTATCTTCAGAAGCCTGAATGACACATTTGAGATGCACTCTAAAAGCACAGGTAATAGTCAGAGTGCTACCTCAGCTACTTTAAAAGACAATTGATTAATTTGAATTCATGCTTTTCTTCACACGTTTAAAGGATTCTGAAAGTAGTAATAGTGCTTTGGAGCTGCTTGGTTTGAACTGTCACTTCCATGCCCTTGCCTTCATTANCCCCCCCCGAAAATTGTCCCTCTCTCTCCGCATTGCTAACAGCAATGCAGCCTCTCTGGTCACATTCTGTGCTTTGCTGCACAGAATGGCTGAGTAGCTTTATACAAACCAGTATCCAGGAACCTGCTGCGACCTTGTCTCTGCTAGTTTGCACTGGGAACTACAGGTACTTTTGCTGGAGCCACCCCACAGCTAGCAATGCTGGGAGAAAGGGCTCCTCAAATACGTTAGTAAGACAAGGCTTTCTTACAGTAAATTCAAGCCACCTAACCTGCTAGTTTGTCCGAAGATGAAATAAGACTGATCGCTTTGGTATTTAACCAGATTTTGTTAGAATCTTGCTAAGAACATACTGTAGTGTTTTATGAACTTAATTTTTTTGTTATTGCTGTCTTAAAGTTAATCTACTGTTGAAAAGCTGGAACTGTAGTAGTACTTGTATAGATTTGGTCAAGATGTTATATAAATCTATATATACTGCTGCCTTACATCAGCAACATTATTGCAAAGTTCAGTTTCCATTGCTTCTGTGAGCCTCTGTGTTTCAGGGTGTAACTGGTGATACAAAATCCTTTCTGGAGTAAAATGAAGACTGTCAAGCCTATCTGTGGGACTTCTCGAAAACAGCACTTACCAGAAATAGCAGACATCAGAAACCCATCTAAATATTTGACCTGACTGTACTTTCAGAATCAAAGATCTGATGATCACAACAACTTTAGTTTTGTCCCATGGTACAGCCACAACCAAACAGGCTTCTCAAATTAATCTAGAAGGCAACGACTGATATTAACTTTACTCTTTGGAGTAAGGAAGCCTGGGTTTGCTTGAATGTCTTCAAGGAGAGGAGTAGAGGGACTGAATGCAATACAGGTTTGATTTATAGACTAATATCTCCAATTTTTGACTGTGGAAATGATGTTGCAGAATGATTTGTTTCTTGCAGTTTCAAAATAGCCTCCCTGAGAGCTACAAAGTCACCTAAGTTTTCTGTGCTGCGGGCTGGAAAGAATCATGGTCCCAGGGAGCCCTCACGTACTTTCCAGTGTATCAGCAGTCTCGACCACTACACATCTTTTGATGTAAGGATCCCTAAAAGCTCCTAAGGAAAACTGGGGACATCCAAGTAATAGGGGAAACATGCCTCTAAGAACATCCTCTAAAGCTCCCTACTCTCATTGACACAAGAGTAAAGGAAGGGTAAATCTTCAGCTCGATCTGGGCTGCAGCATCTGGGCTTTTCTTTCCTGGGTCCCTTGTCTGGAAAAAGTGCTGCAAATCATTCAGTTCTTGAGGAACAGAACACATTGCATTGACAGCAGCCCTTGCAGGCACTTCTGGCTCACGTCGTTGTTTAGGACATTCAGCACTAAGTTAATGAGTGACAGAGCTTTCCTGCTCGGTAGCCCAGATCTGTAGAGGGTATATCCAGAAGAACTAAAGGCTACCATAAAGTTTACCACCATCAGTTCTTTGAACTTGCCTTTTTAAATATAAACTGGAACAACATGAATGTGTATGTAATACTTAAATATACTCTAAAACAGACCCCGGACTCTCTGCAGTGCTCTCAGGAGAGGATGATAAAGCAGATTGCTTCATGCAGTAATACACAGAGCTCGGAAGCGGTGACAAACACAAGGTAAGAATGTGTATGGAGGATAATAAACCTGCTCTTTGAGGGACTTGAACTGGTAAATATCTTTCGCTTGCATTTTTAATTGCTTAAAGGGGGGGAAAAAACAACCAACACCCCCCAAAGGCAAAACCACAAAACAAAACCCTAACCCAAAACCTGCAGAGGAAATGAAACCACAAGAACATTTTTCACATGAGCTAATTTCAAGGGTCTGGCATATACACAGCAAGCCTAGGAAGTTCACAGGTCCCTTATACCATTCTCCAGAATGCAGATGCATTAGGCTTTCCTGCGAAGTACTCTACATGTGCTTTAATGTAGTTTTAAGCATTTCTTCATTTTCACTTTGATTTCTTACCACCTGCAATCTGCTCATTCTTTTCACTGCCATGCAGCTGACTAGATCCAGAGGCTTCACATTGGAGTAATCTCTCATCCCGGAACAAGTATGATGTAGGCAAAGTTGAGCAGACGGAATTTGTTTTCACAAAAACAAGGGACAGTTGGAGGAAACAAGCCTGTAGTTTGCAAATCAGAAAGTATTTCACTTATCTGAACTGCAAAACATAAAAGAAGGGAGGAGTTGGCCGGAAACAAGAAGCAAGGATGTAGAAATATATTTTTGACACAGTTATTCCCCCTGAAAATTAGCAACATAGAAAAAGCAATGGCTTACTAACCAGAAGCATTGGATCTTCTGCATAGGTTTTAGTTTCTCTTTAGGGTACCTGGCCACAGGTTTAGGAGTCTGGCTACAGGCATGAATATTTTGTCCTATTTTTTTTTTTCCCTCCTGAGAAAAGTTGTGAACTTGAAAGAAGGTGGTATGGTGAGACCAATGTCCTTTTATGGAGAACATGTTTCAAATAAAAGGATAAATATCTCAGCAAAACAGCAGGAAACATCTTTATAATTTCATTAGCTCAATTTACGGTTAATATTGAGCTTCTGAAATGTGTTTGGTCATTTGCTTGCTGGCAGTTTGCTTTCACTTTCTCCCTGTTTAACATTGGTTGGAAGACTTGTATTTTTCTTCATGGGTTTCCCTCCCTGTTTTCTGAACAAAACCAAGGAATTTTCAACAAAGCTTTCACTTTCTTTACAGGGGATTGAACATTAAAGTTGTTAGAAACCTGAGAATGGGTAAAAAGAAAGAGGAGCAATGTGCATAATAATAGTTAACAATATTACTTAAGTGCCTTTTACTGTTTTCTCTTGCTATACATTAGGTCTACCTCAAACCATTATAGATAATGTTTAATTGACTCTTCTTACAACTGACTTCTCCAAGAGACAGTGAAATACCCCAAATATGGCTAAATGGAGAAAAATTCGCAGAATCTCCCAATTAGAGAAAGCTTCAGAGGGAGGTATAAATAGAGCATAATTGAGACTTAAGTGGTACATTTTCTTTGTTTGTGTGCTCAGCATGCAATAAAAATAGGACCTGTTACGGCCAATCACTACTCTGAGTTTGCATCCAGTTCCTTCAGTGAAGCTCAGATTTAGGTGAGGATCTGCCCTGGGAAAGAAATACATACATGAGATGAAATGATGGAATTTGATGTAATACAGAAATGGTCCAACCAGGTATAACTAGAAGTAATGGGGTGAAAGTGGACAAAGAAAAACTCCTGGTGATAATGAGGAAAAATTTCCTAGCAGTGAGGTCTGTTAGTCTGCTGAACGGTTTCCCAAGGGAACGAGTTGAGCCCTTGTTGCTTTAGTTATTTTTAAAATGAACAAACCAGTCAAAATCCTTGTAGGGAGACACTCTTAATTAACAAGACGACAGAAAAAATGACCTAATGGGTCTTTTTTTCCATCTCCACTGTTCATGACTATTATTGTAGGCAAAACCAAGTTTGGCAATAAAATTATGGATTTCCAATTTTCACAGCAATTTTGCAGCACTCCTATAATAATAGCAGTACTTTCCTACTCTTCATTTCCCTCTATAAACTTTTGTGCCTTACTTTTCCTTCAAGGAAGGGGCTATTTTGTAGCCCTCTGACTAAGAAGAGCTGTCAGATAGCATAATTTACCTTAAATAATACTACTTGTAGGTATAAGATAAATATTTGGACCTTGTGCTTCCTGATTTTCATCAAAAACTCTTCAGTCAGACCTAAGGTCCGGGGCAGCAGTACTGGACAAAATGTCATTGCCTGTATCTATGGGTCATCCTGTGAAATAAGGAGCTGTGACATGTATAGTAAAGTCTTGGGCTCATGTTGACTTCCACAAACACACTGTGAAGGCATGAGATGCAGCGCATCTTTGTGGTCAGTATTTAGGGCTCTTTATACAATTTCAGTGCTTGTCTTCTTTCCATAGAAACCAGTCTTTGATGTGAGGGTTTTCACACTATCAAGAGGTGCGGGCAACTGTGACTCCTGCTCCTCTGGCCAGGCATCTCTGATACCTGCCACTCACGTCTGCCACCACCCTGTACCCCTCCCCCTGTTCCCAGAAACCTGCCATTGACTTGGGTGGTGAACTGGCTCAGGCAACTGATAACTCAGCAAAATAACAGCTATGAAATAGTGCAAGAAGAGCAGCGATGACCCGTGGCCCTTTATGGGCCTGATTCTCAGCAGCTGTTTTTAAGATGACAGTGAGATGAATTTTCATGGTTAACAGTGATGCAAAACTGAAGTAATGCCGCGATGAGTCAGGTCCTACTTCTTTGAAGTGCTGTGCAAATATTTACTGGTTACTCTTCCCAGTAGCCAGCAAGCTACGTAACCTCTCTGCTGCTTTATCAGAAGATGGATTGTTTGAGGTAAAATGCAGAAAGTTCTGATTGTTTTGTTACAGTTACACAGCAAAGGCAGGCAAAGGATATTGAAGCCTGTAGTATAAAACCAGCCCCAGATAAACTTATGAGTAGTATGACCAAGATGACTAGAGTATAAAATGGAGAGAGACATGGTGCTAATATATATTTATTAGTGATTTACTGAGATGAACGTTCATCCCAAGAGTTAATCCAGGAATATCCAAACCACTGTAATTATCCTTGCACAAAGGCTCTCTATTATTTGCCTGTTAAATAACAAAGCCTTTTCATTACCTAGCACTGACATAACTTTAGCTGTAGTGGTAGGTAGGCAGCGAACAAGCTTCCCCTGTTTGTGGGGGATGGGATATCATGGGATGAAGCCTTTGCCCCCAAAGCCCTAGGAGAATACAAACGAGATGGCCAAACTTTTCGTTGAATAAAAATGACTATCATTGCTAACATGCCAAATTTCCTGTACCACAAATAGCTGAAATCTTATGAAGAGTACAAAAAGCACAAAGGAGCAAACTCCTATCACACACAGAAATGAAAATGTAGAAGTACCAGCTACAGGAATGTAACTGTATTAAAATTGGGAAAGAATCCAAAACCTGTAGTAACTCTCTAATCTGCAACACAAGAGCAAGTATTTTCATTATGTTTTGCATTCCACATACGCCTTTGCTTTGGAGCTCTTATGCAATTGGTGATGCAGTAAAACCATTGTATTCATAATGATTTCAAAGACGTGGATGCTTCCAGGGTTTGACCTATTTTACCACTCATGCATTATATACTGGGTAAAGGTACTCTTGTAAGGCAGAGTCATTAGTACTTAAAACGTATCCATCTACTGCTGTCCTTTTTCTCTGCAAGGCTGCTGATTTTTTTACAATTCTAAATCAATTATTCTTTATTCAATAATTTATGTTTACATGCATCAATGGAAACTGCCCATGCACATTTTAAGGCAGAGCTTTAGCCTATAAAGGTAATGTAAGGGGTTACAACTGTTATTAGCCCATAGCAAATACTTCTTCTGTTCAGCGTTTCTTAACCAAAGTCTAAATATTCCCTTTCATTGTCTGATATTTTTTACTATGGAGATATAAAATCATACGTGTGATCACTACATCCAGAGCAGCAATGCAGCACAGGATTTTTGGAGGCCCACGTTCAGCAAAATTCCTAATCCCATGCTTTGCTTTCAGTGGGATGAAGTCTTCCCTAGTTAAGTATGTTTGAGACCTATTAATGTCTACAGGACTCAAACTTTGCTCTGCTACAGTAAGGTGCAAACATCTTTTTGAACATCAGTGTAATGCTTCAGGACCTTTCTATGAGCCAGACTGGAAATTTTGTGTCTTTTAGTCCTCGTTGCAAGGACAAACCTTCCTGCTTCTTTTCGAAATATGCTGAACTGTACTAAATAATTTAAAGAATTAATATCTGATCCCCAAACAATGTAGTTCAGGGCTCATTTTCTTTAGATCCCCTGAGCCATCCTGCCTGGTACTGCCAGCAAACTTGAACTGTGAATACAGCACTGATTCCTCCAGGCTCTAGCATGGATTGATGTAATACGAACAGGCCCAGGACAAATGTATTCTCCCGCTGCTGAAGTGTTACCATGGGTAAGGCATACAGCCTATATGGGAGATGCTGAGAGTAGGCTCAGACCAAAAGGTTGCTTGCAGTGGTGGGGAAAGCTGGTGAATACCACCCTTCCCCTCTCCCTCCTCCACAGTGATCTTGTTTTCTGTGGGTCAGAGTCTTCCCCTTTCTCCACAAAACCTAGATTAATCTCTCTGAAGCAGCTGTGTAATAAAAGCTTAGACATCTCCCCACAAAATCTTCCCTCTGTACCAGCTGTGCCAGTATCGCAGGGGCACAGATCTTCCCTTTACCTACTGGGGAGACAGAAGTTCTTCACCATCGCATCTCTCCTTTTGACTCATCTGACTTTTTGGAAACTGCTGGGAGGGAGATGCCACTGCGCTGCTGAAGAAGACCATCCGCTGGTCACTTCAGTGTTAGGTGACCCAGGGCAAAGACCAGATCTGCTCCGGGGGGGTGAATTCAGGGCAGGACTGAGGATTTCCTCACTTCCCGGTTCTGGTCTTACACCTTGGCTCTGGGCTGAGGTGGACGGTGTTTCTCTGGCTGGCTCTGGGCTCTTGACTGTTTCGGGGCCAAGGTGTCGTCTCTAATGTGAAATTAAATGAAACCTTTGCTGTTTCTGTGACCTCCCCAAATAGGAGGAAAATGAAAACAGAGGCAAGAGTCAATCAGCCAGTGATTACACTAAAGAAAATGTTTCTCTGTGGAAAGCATGAAAGAGAAAACAGACTGGGTGCTGGGACTGAAGAAAGGAAAACAAGACTAGTGGGGTTTTGAGGTCTTTTACTTTATTTTTATCCTTTCATAGTGTATTTTAAATTCATAAATAATGGAATAAAAAAGACCCCAACAAAACTCAGCTAAATGATCTTGCGCCCTCAAGCCTCAATCAAAAAATAAACACTATAATACTTTTAAAAGGAATTAGTAATGCACAGTTATAGTACTCCATGTTTAAAAATAAAGCTGTTGAATAAATGAACAATACCTTGGCTGAAAAGTATTTCAGCTGAAGAGTGAAATCCCTGCAGAGAGTGATCTGTGAGATTCTGCAGGAAATCTGCATTACAATACACCATTTCCATTTCCAGGGAGGGACTCACAGAAGGACACATGGAGGAGAAAAAAGAAATGAAAAAGCCCCAGTCCTTTATGCCTAGGTTGTAGGGGGCCTTGGCCCATCATTCTCATGCTAAACAGTTACTTTTCCACAGGTACCCAACTGAAATGGGAATATTTTTCGAAGGAATAGTGAATGTGAAAAAGGCTAACAGAATTGGTTCTTTGGTTAAAGAAAACTGTCTCCATAGCTTGCCTAGATACAGCAGACATGGGTTTACCTCTCCGCCTTGCTGCAAATGAAGTAAGGAGTGTGTCTGAATGTGGTAAGCACTGGGCTACTGTGCTGCTCTTTGTCTTCTGCTCCTCCATTCCATCTGCTCCATCTCTTGTTACTAATTAAATACCTTTGCAGTAGAGGAAAAGTTTCTAGCTAGATCATTAGCCCACTAGACAACCAGCTCACGTGCGATGTGGGAGGCCAGGGCCCTAAGGCTGGTCCAGTGACAGTCTGGTGTTGCTGTTCTCCAGTGCAGGGGTCTACAGTTAGCCTCCCGGAGGCTTGAGTCTTCTGGCTGTAATTTAGCAGCTGGGGCAATGGCCATCCAGGGACTTGGATACACAAAGTAGTATGTCCTGGCTGACTGCCCCTATCTGGCTAGTATTCAATGGGCCAGCCTTGCTTGTGTGTGGAAAACTTACACAGAACTGGTTTCCTTTTGCTGCAGAGTGGGAAAATTTGTGAAATCTCAGTTAAATTTGTGGAATAGGAAAAAGGGAAAGCCAGCAAGTGGAAGAAAAAGGAATAAAATTCCTGGCTTCTAGTCCCCAGGTTATTAAGCACGCCATAGCAGAGTGTGACTAGGTCACTGGCATTAGCATGTTCATGTGGTTGTATCGGTGACGAGTAACAGTAAACATACAGTGCTGTCTGCACCATGCACACCGTGTGTAGAAAATGTTTTGGTAGATGGAAGGAATGGGCCCATCCACTGCATAAATCTATTTGTGGCAGTCTCTATCATAACTAACACAATGGGCTGCTACTCTGTTGTAGCAGGTGAAGATGGTCCAAGTAGATGCTATGTTTCTGCTTCCTTAGCATATGATTACACAGAGAGTCTTCTGCTTGGGCACGTATTTAAAGGAAGAAAACCAGAAAGCAATCAGCATCTGGTTATTTCTGCTAATCAGAGGTTTGTGGTGATCCCAAAATTTACCTATAACCTCTACTCCTGGAAAGCACTGAAGGTCAGTCACGAGCATTTCCTATGTTTTCCCTTAGAGTGCCATCTTTTGCTTATAATTCATCGTGGCTCTGCATAATACCAGAATATGATCTAATTAGGGATATAATAATTTGAAATTTCTGCATTTACACAAACACAAATATCTGCCTTCATACATGGACTTATTCACATATACACATGTAGCCTGTTGCATGTTCTTATGTATGTGCGTATGTCTGTGAATTTGTGTATTTATGTTTGTGTGACTGTGTGTATGAGGGCAAACATCTCAAATATGTGTGTATGTGAGGAGGCAGATTTAAAAGCATACCTTACATGGTATAAAATATACTGCTACATAAATCACAGAGAGAATTCCATCTCTAAATTAAAGTACACTCCAGAAAGAGCAATTATTGCCTCTAAAATGTTTCTGTTAAATTCATGAGACACCATACAATTTTATTCATGTTATCATCTACAGTTGCCTGAAAGTGTAAAAAAAAATCTCAGCCACTAGCAGAGAAATGTGCAAAATACTATCAAAGGAGTGGCAAAGGTCACTTCTATTGCCTGCCTTTTTATGAGTTTCATTTTTGTCTTTTTTTTTTCTCATTGCAGTTTGTTTGTGTACACTGCTAAACTTTAATGGAAGAAAATATGAGGGGGCAAAATAAATATAAAGAAACAGACTGCTGTTCAACAGTGCTGAGCTGGTATTTCCGTGAATGATGTTAGACTCGTGTTTAGAATAAAAATTCAGAAAGTCCACAAACAGAAGGTTGCAGCAGTGCTTTTCTCCTCTCTCTTTTACTCTTGATACATTTTAAAATTAACATCTATTTCTGTCTAGTTAGATAAATGTGTTATCGTTAAGCACAGCAGTACTGATTCTGTGAGGCACAGAAAGGAGAGGCTATGGAACAGCTGGACCATACATTTTCTTTGGTACTGTAGATGGCCCATTGCTCTGTGCATGGAATTTTGTTTGTGCAAGTTCAAATTCCAAACTTGCTTGCTTAACCCCTGTAATAATAGTAACTGATTAGGGTTTAACACAGCAAATAACATTTCCATATGCAGGTGCCTAACATCAGGCATGGAAGCCCTAGTTGAGACCCCTAGGAAAAAGGCATCATTTTCCAGAGGTAGCAGCAAGCATTTGCAGTTCTTGTTGAATTCAGTTGTACCAGCATGTCCTTCGTATCGCTGAAAAGGAGAAACCCTTAACTATGGTTATTCAGCTGAAATATTATCTTGATCTTCTCAGTAAAGTGCCTTAAATTCAGATGAGTTTTTCTTGCTCAGTACCAGACTTAGCAAAGTGTATAAATAAATGCTTAGGTGAAAGGCAAGACTGAAGATAATCAGATACTTAAGTTCTTTGCTGTATAAGGGCACATCTTAAGTATTTGCTTGAGTCAGTCCCTAATTGTTATGCCTGCCCTGAAATGAGATTTACAGATGTTTTGGCAATGTTGAAAGGCTATGTAGTTTCATAACCATTTCTATAGCCACTTCTTTACTTTTTGCTGTAAGTTTGCTTTCTACCTTCTTACTGCAACACTCCTTCAAGAAGTAAAGAAAACTCCACATGAAATATGAGCACAGTCCCTGAAGGAACAGTTTATTCTTTGAGATAAGAAAAAACATTATAAGTAAAATGTGATGGATAAGTTGACCTCTGTAGAAAAAAAGCGTTCCTGTTTCTGCACAAAATACCGTTCAGTAGGTTATGGCACAAGTTTTTCAATCCTCACAAGAGCCTGGTGGAAAAACTGGTGACAAGAGCAAGTGGAGAAAACAGTGACATTTCAGTTAGTGGCTGCACCTCCTGTGCAGATGCAGAGATGACACCAAGTGAAGCTAGTGTAAAAACTGGGCAAGGCTTTCCCATTGCAGACATGGCACTGCTGCTGAAAGTGCTGTCAGAGGTCACTGCAAAAGAGGGGGTCAGCAGCTGAAACAAAGGTGACTGTGTTACTAGGCAGTGCTTGGGTGCCAGCCAGTCTCAGCTGTACTGCCAGGACCATCGCAAAGGCAGATAACAAGGTGTTGTATGCAAATATTTCCGATGAGAAGCTAGAGATTCCTGAAATCTTCTTATATCAGTAGAGTTCCAGCATAGTTTTTCAGATCAAAAAGTTTAAACTTCCTGAGCTTTTAGATGTTTGGACTAACCAGGCTGATGCTAGAATCTCTAGGTTCCTGTTACAGACAAGAACAAAATACTGTAAACTCCAATCCAGCAACAGTGTATTTCAAGATGTTTTCATATTTATTCCACCTATAGAACAGGTTAGATCTGGGCAGGGAACATTTTCGCGGCCCTGTGAAACTGTTTATGGCTGCAACTGTTTTTCCCATTGGAATGAACACAACATGCTTTTAAAGTTTTTCAGAGAGAAAGTGCATCACTGAATGGTTAAGAGCTGCTCATAGTGACTTCAGCCAGGGACCTTAAATATCTCAGAACATTGCCTCTTTGGGCTGGAATTTGTGTACTTGAATTCTGGACAATCCATGTATGAACCTGGGGAGCTGATGTTTTCTGTCGCCAGAGCTTTTATGATTAAAAAGAAAGGGAGACAATTACACCTCAGTGAAAATCACTTTTGCAAATAACATCCCAAAATGGGTTGAATCCCTGCAGCAGAGACTACCATGTATCGCTCAAACTGTTCTGTGTCTGCCCAGACTTCTCACTTTACTGCCCACCTCCCAAGCCAATAAATAGGACTGATGCATTTCATCACTGACCTAGAATAAAGGTACAGAAAAGCCACATTTGCTTTCACCTGGTCCTGGACTGAGTTCAGCTCTGATTTCTGGCATGAACTAAGCCCCAAATTCCTTAAACTGCCATTGGCTTCTGACTCAGACACTCGTACCTTCTCCCTGACCCACAAACACTAGCCCAGGCCAGCCAACTCCCCTTCCTACCAATGTATCTATAAGCATACATCTAAAAAAATAAATAATAATTTCTTTGTTTGCCCTCGAGTAAAATAGTTTTGTCTGTCTACATTTCTCAGGTCTTTTTGAAAGGGACTTTCCTTTAACTGTGACTCGTGCAAGTAACTACATGCATAATGTCTGTTTGATAAACAGTAAAAATAATGCTAAAATTAAAACATACTTTTTGTCAACATATGTATCTGGAATGCTGAAGGCTGCTCTGCTAGTAGGGAGAGATCTTGCACACATTTATTTATCTGGTTAAACTTTGCGGCTCATCTTTAAAGCCAGCAACTTCTCAACCCGAAGCAGCAGAGCACAAGTAAAGGCAGATGGTTGAATGAAGCAGAAAGACAGACTATAAAAAGCTCAGCCTTCCAATAACGCTGCTGCTTCCCAATTTTTTTCACACAAATCTCTCCATTTTGCCTTCCAGAGACTCACAATTAAAATTCTATTCTGCCTGTCTAATCAAGACAGCAAATCTATTGAATTGCATAATGCTCAGGATAATCAAGGAAGGATGTGACATGAATCCTTTTTCCTTTACAGGTAGAAAATGAAATATTTTCTCTCCTTCCCTGAAAACACATGGGTGGCTGAGGATTTTATATTTGGCCTGTCTTCTCCCTCCTTTTTCTTCCTACCTTTGTCACCAGCCATGCACTGTTGCGTAGATCTGCTCGCCAGGCATGAGCAGCATCAGGGCAAACAGGTTATGCCGTTTCAGTGGTGACGGTGTCTTAGTGGTGTGGGAGAGGCACTGCATGTACCTCTGGTTGCAAATGGATTTAATTGGCAGTGTTAATCTCCTCGCTGCCCACCCTTTTACCAAAGGTTATTTTTCCAGTAGCCAGGAGAACTTAATAAAATGTGTATCTGCTCCCTAGTTGCCGTAGCTAAGCCCTGTTTATTACTGTACTCTGAAATCCCTTCTGCATCTCCTCTAACTTGTGTTTACATCCTTCAGGGCCGGTCTGGGCTACTGAGAAGAATCAGGGACTTGCAGGATTTGATCCTGCAGTCTGTGGGTTCTCACACTTAACTAAGGGACCAAATGCAACCCTGGAGCAAGGGCAAGTTGCTCCCATTCAGCTGTTTTAAGAGGAGCTGTGTGGGCTTACGCCATGATTGAAACTAGAACGTAGTTTCCTATCCCCCAGTAAATCCCTGTGCAGAAAGATGAACCGGCAGACTACTTTTGCGTAAAGTCAGAGTGACAATCAACCCAACTGGGCTGAATTGGTTTGTAACCCAATCACGCTTAATTCAGTTACAGGAAAAACAAGGCCCGTGGAGTTTCAACCTTGTTCTGTGCAACATCAGGAATCTGATTTGTGCCGATCTCATAATCGGGTGCAGACAACAAGGAAAACAAGTCCTTGCAGTGGTTTCTTTACTGAGCCTAACAAACCACATCTGATAAGCTATATAATTTGCTACAGCAATTTGTGCCAAAAATAAAAGGCACAGTCCTACAGTGCAGCACGTTTCTGAGAAAAACAGAACCCCACCCCTTCCCTTTGTAGCATCTTTCTCTTGCTTTTGCTTTCTCAGTAAGACTGAGCTGATACCTTCCGTCCTGGCTGACTGGCTCCGCACTGCCATCGGGGTACATCGCCTGCCCTGCTCCCCAAACTGCTTTTGTCTTCCTAAAGCTCCGGAGGATGATCCAAGGCGATGGCACTGGCAGGGTTAGGAAATGATGACAGTACCGTGATGACTTAAACAGTGAAGGCTCTTTCTTGGCTGAGTGGCCCTGACTGGAGGGGAAGAAGCTGAAGATCTAAATCATCAAGTAATAAGCTACACAACTTTTTCTAAAAGAACAGGGGTTTTATTGTTGTTGTTGATTTGACAGAGTTATTCTAAACTTGTAAGAAATGTGTCTCTTTTTAGTTCAGTGACCAGAAAAGGAACAGTTCTTCGTGTGTATTTTACATATCAGGCCCCCAATGGAGAAAAAATTCCT